>CM074289.1:1091179-1168679 GCA_037194245.1 Opsariichthys bidens
TCACTGAAACCACATGAGAGGAACGCGGAGAGAAGATGTCAGACTCATTCCCGCTTTACGAGGTCTTTGATCTGCTGTCGGCTTCCAGTCAAAACTAAAGAGCGTAAACAAAACATCTATGAAAACAACACCACGCATGAAAAATGTGCTTTTAAACCTTTACATTTTCTGAAGAAAGTTTAATTCTTCCATTTAAATCAATAAAAACAATTAATAATTAAACATTCAATTAAAATATTTTTTTTTAATTTTTTTATTTTTTAAATTCTTTAAATAAATAAATATTACAAACAATAAAAATATAAAAAGATTTATAGATAAACATTAAAAAATTAATATAAAATAAACATTTTTAAATAAATAAAGAGTAAATAAAACATCTATGAAAACAACACCATGTATGGTGAAGACGCATGAAAAATGTGCTTTTAAACTTTTACATTTTCTGAAGAAAGTTTAATATTTCAATTTAAACAAATAAAAACAATTAATAATTAAACATTCAATTAAAAATCTATAATTGTTTTATTATTTTTTTAATTCTTTAAATATTACAAAAAATTAAATATAAAAAAGATGTATAGATGAACATTAAAAAATAAATATAAAAAAAGAGTAAATAAATCATTTATGAAAACACCACCACATATGGTGAAGACGCATGAAAAATGTGCTTTTAAACTCTTACGTTTTCTGAAGAAAGCATAATACTTCCATTTAAATAAAATAAAAAAAAATAAATACAAACAATTAATTTAATTAAATTTAAAAAAGCATAAAATAAATATTTTAGAATTTTTCAAATAATTCTTAAAAATGTTTTTAAAACTCTTTAAATAATTCCAAAATAATAAAATAATACGAATAATAAAATATTAAAAAGATATAGATAAATATATAATTTATAAATATAAAATAAATTTTAACTGCTTTACGAGCGTTTTGATCTGCTGTTGACTCAAAATTACAGAGAGTAAATAAAACACACAGACGGTGAAGACGCATGAGAAACGTGCTTTTAAACTAGTTACCTTCTACATTTTACTTGATTACATAGTTAAAAATAACAATAATAAAATATTTCTTATTTTCTAAAATAAAAAATACATAAATGTAATAAACAAATGATGTAAAAACTAAAATACTCCTCTAGAAAAGCCTGTGAGGTTGTTTGTGTACAGGTGAGACTGAATCAGTGATTCTGAGGTCAGTTGTTTTGTAAAAACATCACTTTTCTCCCGTTGACTCCCAACTTTCCCACACGCTTCCCCACAGAGAGGTGTGTGTGTGTACACCGTCCGGTGTTCAACATCCCGTGGACAAACACCACCCAAAACAGCAGGTGTGACATAACGACGTGACCACAGACAAACAAGACGCGACGTCACCGTCCAACACGGTTCACACGAGCAGACTCCACCAGAGACTACACCAGCAACGGATCAGCGCAATTCATGTGCGAGTCTCACGTCAGAAGCATGATTTAACCCGTTTACAACTCGCATAACAGCTTTGACCAAACCACAAGCTTCATTTTCCTTCATTTAAACTCAGCGGCTTTAAACACGTCTGACACAGAACGAACAAGATATACGACGACAACACTACGACACTAAAGCGCCGCTCTCGTCGAAAAATTGATCAATAATGTGAGTTTGGGGCGGAGCTATCGGTCTGTCTGACCAATAGCAGGCAGTGGAAACTTTGTATACCTTTAAATATGAAAAATAAACTTAATAAAAGTTATTCTCGTGTTACCAAAAAAAAAGTAGTTCTCACATTTGTACAGTACTGTGCAGAATTTTTTTATATATATATATATATATATATATATATATATATATATATATATATATATATATATATATATATATTTTTTTTTTTAAATTTTATATATAAATAAAAAATAATTTGGGATCAGTATATGTATATATATACACGTTTTAAATCTTACCGATCCCAAATTATATAAGATTTTTATTTATTTATTATAATATAATATATAAAATTATAATTTATATTTATATTTATAAAAACAAATAAATGAGACAATTTTATTATATAATATGACAATTAATTATTTTATATATAATTTTATATACAAAATCAAATAAATAATTATCAATTAAATGAAAAAAATCTGCTCCCTCAGTTTTTAAACCCCTCAATTGTTAAGATTAAAAACCCAAAATACCATTTAAGCACAGCATTAAAACATCTCTTAATAACAGATTAAAGCGAGCCCTTCAAGAGAGCAAATGAAGGAAACGGAAGAATGAAGAACAGGAAGTTGTTTGGTCAGTCGGGTCGCCCCACCTACCCGTTATGGTGTTCCCCTGAGGGTTTGCTCTCCATCAGGCCACGCCTCTGGCCAATGGCCACCTCACACGCGTTCTCATTGGAGTAGAGGTTGATGGGCGTGTTATAGACGGATGGTTGAGGGGCGGCAGGGACGGCGGGGGCCGGGGGTGGAGCCGTCACTCTCGCCGGGGAGGAGGAGCCAGAGGAGGAAGTGGAGGAAGAGTTGGCGAAGGGGGAGCGGCCAGCGGTTGGTTTAGGGGCGGAGCTAGGTGAGGACAGCGGGCGGTGGGCGGAGCTACTGAGCGGGAAGGGTGGTTGAGGAGGAGGAGGCTGCTGGGAAGGAGCAGCTGGAGTGAAGGCAGAAGATGCGGAGGGGATGGAGGCCTTGGGAGCAGCGGGCGTCGGGGACGGACTGACGGATCGAACGGTGCTAGCGGCCCCGCCGAACGGCCGCGCGGTCTTATTGTAAGCGCTGCTGCCCGGGGCGAGACTGGCGGCGGGTGCAGGCGTTTGGCTGATGGGAACAGGCTTTATGATCTCCAGCGGTTCCTCCTACAGGAAGTGATGAAACACATGCAACACATGCTCACGTCACAGCACACGCATGCAGGAGTCACGCCCTCATTACAGCCTTAACACATCACAACATCATCACCGCTTAAAAAAATGCATGCTTGCAAACCTAATTTATTGATTTAAATAAACCATTAAAATATTGAAATATTCCCCAAACTCTCTCTATATACATTTTAAAAACATAAAGAAATCTTTTTAACGGTATGGTGCCTGTTTATATATATAAACAAATAATAGAATTTTTTTTTTATAAAACTATATATAAAATTTAAATTATATATATAAACAAATAATATAAAATTGTATATATATATATATATATATATATATATATATATATATTTAATATTTTTATATTATGTTTTATATATATATAAAAATGATAAAAATATAGATGTATATAATATAAAATTAATATATATATATATATATTTTTTATATTTTATAAATATATATAGAATTATATATAAAATGTATATATATATATATAAACAAATAATCTAAAATTTATATATATATATATATATATATATATAAAAAACAAGTAATATAAAAATATTGAATATATATATATATATATATATATATATATATATATATTTTTTTTTATATTATATACATCTAGATTTTTATAATTTTTATATATATGTATTATATAATATTATATTTTTTTCCCCAAAGGTGTAAATAAAGATTCAGTATTCATAATTTTACACTTAATTCAATATGTTCCGTTTCTTTTGCAATTACTTGTGAAATTTACTCGCAATTTATGAGTGAAAATTGTTTCAAAATAACACCTACACAGACTTTTTTCAGAGCAGAAACTGACTGTAATGAGGGGAAGCAGAATGACCCACAGTTCTTCAGTGTCATGCAACAGATCAGGCATTTCACACACGCGTGTCCTAACCAGGCGTGACTTCATTTCAGCACTTAATTTTACATTTAAACACTTTAAACGTAATGAAATACACCTAGTTAGGACACACATTACATATGTTTGAAAGTACATACCTTTGGGGTCTCCGTTTTATTGACACTAGAAGATCTGCAAAGACAAAACAGATGTTTAACATTGATTATAAAACACAACGCAACACTGAATGAATAAAAGTCCATATGTAAATAATGGGACAGTTTAACAGAGAGACGCTTGACGTTGTTTGAGTAACGACTCGATTCTGGCTGCCATTCAAACAAACTGCACCTCCCACCGTTCGCTACATTACAGGACATAAATAAAGCTGAGAGCAAACTATGGCATTCAATCCCAGCATCCCTTGCTGCACAAGGCCGAGCAGGAATAACTACACAAGCTGTCCTCACAGTGTAAAACAAGTTCAGTCTCCGATGGGCCGTAATGCTGCAGTATCTGAAGAGACTCATGAGGTTTACAGACGAGTCTTAGATGGTTTGGAAGCTCTGAGGCTCGTTTAGCTCCCTTTTAACTACTTTACCCAAGTTGGGTTAAAAATGGACAAACCAAGCAGTTGGGTTAAATGTTTGCCCGACGTGCTGGGTAACTTTATTTAACTCGACTATTTCAATGGATGCTTAAAATGAAGCCCAAGTAATTGGAAGTTATCATTTATTAATATGTTTAATGAATAATAATTAAAGATTTATTAAATTGCTCATTAGTAAATGTTCACCTTTTGATTATTATTGGTTGCCTCTACTAATTATGTGTCTGATTTCTCATTTCTAACATATTTTGGGTTTATTTTAAGAACCCAAACCAATCGCAGGGTTAAAACAACCCATTCGCAGGGTAAAAACAACCCAATTCGCAGGGTTAAAACAACCCAATTCTCTGGGATAAAACAACCCAATTCTCTGGGATAAAACAACCCAATCGCAGGGTAAAAACAACCCAATTCGCAGGGTTAAAACAACCCAATTCTCTGGGATAAAACAACCCAATTCTCTGGGATAAAACAACCCAATCGCAGGGTTAAAACAACCCATTCGCAGGGTTAAAACAACCCAATCGCAGGGTTAAAACAACCCAATTCTCTGGGATAAAACAACCCAATTCTCTGGGATAAAACAACCCATTCGCAGGGTTAAAACAACCCAATTCTCTGGGATAAAACAACCCAATTCACAGGGTTAAAACAACCCAATTCTCTGGGATAAAACAACCCATTCGCAGGGTTAAAACAACCCATTCGCAGGGTAAAAACAACCCATTCGCAGGGTTAAAACAACCCAATTCTCTGGGATAAAACAACCCAATCGCAGGGTTAAAACAACCCAATCGCAGGGTTAAAACAACCCAATTCTCTGGGATAAAACAACCCAATTCTCTGGGATAAAACAACCCAATTCTCTGGGATAAAACAACCCAATTCACAGGGTTAAAACAACCCAATTCTCTGGGATAAAACAACCCATTCGCAGGGTTAAAACAACCCATTCGCAGGGTAAAAACAACCCATTCGCAGGGTAAAAACAACCCAATTCGCAGGGTTAAAACAACCCAATTCTCTGGGATAAAACAACCCAATTCTCTGGGATAAAACAACCCAATCGCAGGGTAAAAACAACCCAATTCGCAGGGTTAAAACAACCCAATTCTCTGGGATAAAACAACCCAATTCTCTGGGATAAAACAACCCAATCGCAGGGTTAAAACAACCCATTCGCAGGGTTAAAACAACCCAATCGCAGGGTTAAAACAACCCAATTCTCTGGGATAAAACAACCCAATTCTCTGGGATAAAACAACCCAATTCTCTGGGATAAAACAACCCATTCGCAGGGTTAAAACAACCCATTCGCAGGGTTAAAACAACCCAATTCTCTGTGATAAAACAACCCAATTCACAGGGTTAAAACAACCCAATTCTCTGGGATAAAACAACCCAATTCTCTGGGATAAAACAACCCATTCGCAGGGTTAAAACAACCCAATTCTCTGGGATAAAACAACCCAATTCACAGGGTTAAAACAACCCAATTCTCTGGGATAAAACAACCCATTCGCAGGGTTAAAACAACCCATTCGCAGGGTAAAAACAACCCATTCGCAGGGTTAAAACAACCCAATTCTCTGGGATAAAACAACCCAATTCTCTGGGATAAAACAACCCAATTCTCTGGGATAAAACAACCCAATTCTCTGGGATAAAACAACCCAATTCACAGGGTTAAAACAACCCAATTCTCTGGGATAAAACAACCCATTCGCAGGGTTAAAACAACCCATTCGCAGGGTTAAAACAACCCAATTCGCAGGGTTAAAACAACCCAATTCTCTGGGATAAAACAACCCAATCGCAGGGTTAAAACAACCCAATCGCAGGGTTAAAACAACCCAATTCTCTGGGATAAAACAACCCAATTCTCTGGGATAAAACAACCCAATTCACAGGGTTAAAACAACCCAATTCTCTGGGATAAAACAACCCATTCGCAGGGTAAAAACAACCCATTCGCAGGGTTAAAACAACCCAATTCGCAGGGTTAAAACAACCCAATTCTCTGGGATAAAACAACCCAATCGCAGGGTTAAAACAACCCAATCGCAGGGTTAAAACAACCCAATTCTCTGGGATAAAACAACCCAATTCTCTGGGATAAAACAACCCAATTCTCTGGGATAAAACAACCCATTCGCAGGGTTAAAACAACCCAATTCTCTGGGATAAAACAACCCAATTCTCTGGGATAAAACAACCCAATCGCAGGGTTAAAACAACCCATTCGCAGGGTTAAAACAACCCAATCGCAGGGTTAAAACAACCCAATTCTCTGGGATAAAACAACCCAATTCTCTGGGATAAAACAACCCATTCGCAGGGTTAAAACAACCCATTCGCAGGGTTAAAACAACCCAATTCTCTGTGATAAAACAACCCAATTCACAGGGTTAAAACAACCCAATTCTCTGGGATAAAACAACCCAATTCTCTGGGATAAAACAACCCATTCGCAGGGTTAAAACAACCCAATTCTCTGGGATAAAACAACCCAATTCACAGGGTTAAAACAACCCAATTCTCTGGGATAAAACAACCCATTCGCAGGGTTAAAACAACCCATTCGCAGGGTAAAAACAACCCATTCGCAGGGTTAAAACAACCCAATTCTCTGGGATAAAACAACCCAATCGCAGGGTTAAAACAACCCAATCGCAGGGTTAAAACAACCCAATTCTCTGGGATAAAACAACCCAATTCTCTGGGATAAAACAACCCAATTCACAGGGTTAAAACAACCCAATTCTCTGGGATAAAACAACCCATTCGCAGGGTTAAAACAACCCATTCGCAGGGTAAAAACAACCCATTCGCAGGGTTAAAACAACCCAATTCTCTGGGATAAAACAACCCAATCGCAGGGTTAAAACAACCCAATCGCAGGGTTAAAACAACCCAATTCTCTGGGATAAAACAACCCAATTCACAGGGTTAAAATAGCCAACTCGTTCAGGTCAGTTATGACAAAACCGACTGTGTTTACGAGGACATTTACCATAAGAAGCCACAAAAGACTTAAACTTACTTGGACGACTTACAAAACGAGGAATGAATATCAGCGTCGGCTAAATTAATAAACAATGTAAACACGCACATGCAATTAGTTGCACTAACCTCAAAACCAGACAAAAAATATTTTCAACACTGATAATAATCATAAATGTTTCTTGAGCATCAAATGATTTGTGAAGGATCATGTGACTCTGAAGACTGGAGTAATGATGCTGAAAATTCAGCTTTGATCACTGGATATAAATTATATTTTACTACATATTCACACAGAAAACCGATGATTTACATTGGAATAATATTTCACTATTTTACTGTAGTTTTGATCAAATAAATTCAGCTCTGGAGAGACTTTGAAGAAAACAAAGTGGCTTTCACAGAAATATCTGATTAAAAAAAAAAAAACCTTCAAATTAAACAACTCAGGTGTGTGACGAATTAATAATGATCCGCTCGTGAAGAACAGTTTGAATCTAGCCATGTTTCCATCAAACACAATCTGAAATATGACTGTGTCAACAAACCTCCCGTCAAAGCGCATTTGGAGATGTTTTGCTTTTCAAGACCTCACAGACATACTTCACGTTCTTGTTTATCGGTTCACTCTCGTCACGCTGTCTAGACTGCTTCATTCGTCCTCATTAATCAACATCACATCCTCCACATTCCCCACAAACAACCTCCGTCCTCGAAACAGGCGACAAACGGGCCACGCTTCATATAAAAACCGCTGCGGATTTGTTCCGCGTCCTCAATTGCTTCCATATTAGGAAAGCCGAGCGGTTTCTGCAAGGCCGGTTCTTTTGTGCTTGAAGGTCCTACTTATAATAAGGGGTAAAGGAGGAGTGGGAACACTAAGAAAACAAATGCAGAAGGAAGTTGAAGGCGCTCACACAAAGAGCAATAATCAACACTCGAGGGGACGAACGTGAACAATAGAAGCAGCAGAGAGGAAGCAGACAGTGAGGGTCCGGCTCAGGTCAACCTGCACATCCTGTCTTTAAAGAATGATCCTGCTTCCTCTACTCCGCTTTTACAAACTAACAAAAAAGTTCATTAAAATATAATAATGAAAAAAAAAAAAATAATAATAATAATAATAATAATATTTAAAAAAAATTACAAAAATAAATTGAATTAAATTAAAGACAGCTTGAAAGCAACAACAAAATATAATAAAAAATTACAAAAATAAATTAAATTAAATTAAAGACAGCTTGAAAGAAACAACAAAATATAATAATAAAAAAATGACAAAAACACAATAAATTAAAGACAGCTTGAAAGCAACAACAATATATAGTAAAAAATACAAAAATAAATTAAATATAATAAAAAGAATTACAAAAATAAATTAAATTAAAGCAAGCTTGAAAGAAAAAACAAAATATAATAATAAAATATTACAAAAATAAATTAAATTAAAGACGGCTTGAAAGCAACAACAAAATATAATAAAAAATACAAAAATAAATTAAATTAAAGAAAGCTTGAAAGAAACAACCAAATATAATAATAAAAAAATTACAAAAATACAATATATTAAAGACAGCTTGAAAGCAACAACAAAATATAATAAAAAATTACAAAAATAAATTAAATTAAATTAAAGACAGCTTGAAAGTAACAACAAAATATAATGGAAAAATAAAATAAATTAAAATAAAATAAAACAAAGACCGTTTGGAAGCGCCTCTACACTGCTTTTATAAACGAACACTAAAAAAAAATGAAATAAAATAAGAAATTAAATTAAAAATAAAATAAAATCATGAAAAATAAAAATAAAATATGTAAAATAAAAAAAAAAGGACGAAATAAAGTAAAGATCCTATCTTTAAAGAATGATCCTGCAAATCACATTGCAATAAAAACCCTGTTCCGGAGGGTGCAAAGAGTCACGAAACACTAAAATATATTGTCTTCAAAAAAATATAAAGACTTGAGTCTCTATTTTTGAAATCGAGACTTTACATTTCTTATGTTGTTGCATATGTATGCGCGTGTCTGCGAGTTGTGTAATGCCTTTTGCAGGTGTCAGTTCAATTGGAGGAGGACCCGCCTGATGAACAGCTGTCGTGGGGTTGACGTCATGGATCGCGCCACCAATCATTGATCGCGGAGCGATTTATGAATACTACAAAATGTCAATGGCGACAGAGGTCGACACACAGACTCTGGGTTGGGAGATGTTCTGTGCACGCTCTGTGAGGACGGATCTCTCGTATGAGAGATCAGTCTGAGAGACTGATCTGTGTCTCTTCTTGTATTGCTGTGGTTGTCTGGCGGTTGGATCAGTGCGTTGTTGCTCGCTGATCGTGTTAACCGATTGCTGGTGTTTGTGAGGAGAGGTCGCGAGTTTAGGCAAGCAGGTTGCGACCTACATTTACACACACTCAGCAATTAGGATGTATTAGACACACTAGTGCGAGGAGTGGTGTTAATTATGTATGTTTTTGTTTGATAGTTAGTATAGTTTAGTTATAGCGTCTTGCACGCTGAAGATGTTTCTTTCTACCTTTTTTTTTTTTTAGTTAGTTTAGTTCTTTAACTTTAGTTAGAGGGTTTTGATTATATTCAGTTCTTTCATTTAAGCACCACTCTCTTTTGCTCCTTCCTCTCCTCCGTTTTGTTTGTGATTTTGTTTATTCTTGCTATGTTGTATATATTGTAAATACTTTACCTTACTTTACTTTATCATTTATACTTAAATTAAAACGTTGCAATCAATTTTGTTGTTTGTCCTTTTATCTTTTGCCATCCCGGAGCTGTTCTCACGCACACCTTCAACCTTTTGTTATGTCTAACCATTCCGAGAAAAACAATTAACATCTAACTAACGAGGGACGTAACATTTATAAAGACAAATAAGCTGGGATTTTAACAAGCTGACAGGACACTGTGGTCCTGAGATCATCTGACCGTCGGTACAGCCAGAATGACAGCGTCATCAGACCATAGGTGTGTGTGTGTGTGTGTGTGTGTGTGTGTACTTGTATTCCTTACATTGTGGGGACATTTTGTTGGTCCCCATGAGGAAACAAGCTTATAAATCATACAGAATGATCTTTTTTGAAAATGTAAAACCGCAGAACATTTTGTGTGATGGGTAGATTTAGGGGTGGGGGGGGGCAGAATGTACAGTTTGTACAGTACAAAAACCATTACGCCTATGGAATAACCCCATGAAACATGAAAACACAACGTGTGTGTGTGTAACCGACATGAGAGTCACGCTTTGACATGTGAATCAACACTGTGACTAAACTAACGTCATGAACTGTGTGTCATGAGTGCGAACGGACAGGGGAAAGTGTTTCAGCAATGACAAACACACATTTTGCCCTTTGATGAACACCGTGAAAGCGAACAAGACACTCCAGGAACCGCTATCACAAACACGCCGCTGTGCCCAGGGGTTTCGACTGACGGGACACGCTGGGAAAAATGCAGGAGGCGGCAACACGAAACTCCACACGAGCCAAAATCAACAGAGACTCGCGACGTGAAACTGAGACGCTGCCGTTTCCTGCACAGCATCAGACATCAGACACCACACACACACACACACACACACACACACTCTCACACACACTCTCACACACACACTCTCACACACACTCTCACACACACACACACACAAGTATAATAAATAATGAATGTAATATAAAATAAAAATAATTAATAAAATAAAATATAAAATAACAAAAAACAACTATTTAAAAAATGAAAAACAAATATAAAAACAAAATACAATAAAATACAAATAATATAAAACAAAAGTATAATAAGTGTATTAAAAAATTAAATTAATAAAATAATATATAAAACAAAATATAAAAATAAAAATAAATATATATATATATATATAAAACAATTTAAAACAAAAAAATATAAAGCAAAAACAAAAAGAAAAAATAAGACAAAAGTATAATAATAATATAAGAAAATTAAAATAGAAATATAAAAACTAAACAGAAAAACAAAAAAAAATTAAAGAAAAGTAATAAAAACAAAATAAAAGCACAAAATACAATAAAATAAAATGCAAAAGAGCATACACAAAATAATAAAATGAATTTAAAAAAAAATGTAAAACAGACACAAAATTAAAGTAAATAAAAACAAAAATAACTAGATACAATAAAAAGATCAAATAAAGCGGCAATCAAACGGACTCGAGCCCTACAAACACAAACAGATGTCTGATGATGTCTCTGGCAGACGAGCTGAAGCTCTGACGTCACACACCTGCGTTTCCATCCTGACGGAGAAAATGGCTTTTCCTTTCACGTTCCTTCCACACCGACACAACTAATAAACACCAAATGACATTTCAAGAGATTCATTATCAGCTCCGGCGGGAACCACTGGAAACGGACTCGCAAATAAAAACATCACATATAACGGCATCAAAAGATAATGTGAAATACGTGATTATACAGAATATTAATGTTGCCATCACAATAAATGAGTATAAATAGAATAAAATAAAAAAGTCAAATGAAAAGCAATGAAATATAAAATAAAATTTAACATGAAACAATATAATACAATTGAAAAACAAAACTGTTGTCAGCTTTTTGTTAGTAGCTAATAGTATAACAAAATCTATAAAAATATAAATAAAACAAAAAAGATATAAAAAAAATGAAATTTTAAATAAAACAAAAAAGTTATATATCTTTTTTGTTTTATTTAAAATTTCATTTTTTTTATATCTTTTTTGTTCAAAGAATTCAAATTTTAAATAAAACAAAAAAAGATATATAAAAAATTGAAATTTTAAATAAAACAAAAGATATATAAAAATTGAAATTTTAAATAAAACAAAAAAGATATATAAAAGAATTTAAATTTTAAATAAAACAAAAAAGATATATAAAAAATTGAAATTTTAAATAAAACAAAAAAGATATATAAAAATTTAAATTTTAAATAAAACAAAAAAGATATATAAAAGAATTTAAATTTTAAATAAAACAAAAAAGATTTATAAAAGAATTGAAATTTTAAATAAAACAAAAAAGATATAAAAAATTGAAATTTTAAATAAAACAAAAAAGATATATAAAAATTGAAATTTTAAATAAAACAAAAAAGATATATAAAAGAATTGAAATTTTAAATAAAACAAAAAAGATATATAAAAGAATTGAAATTTTAAATAAAACAAAAAAGATATATAAAAAATTGAAATTTTAAATAAAACAAAAGATATATAAAAAATTGAAATAGTAAATAAAGCAAATCAAGTCAAGTCAAGTCATCTTTATTTATATAGCGCTTTTTACAATGCAAATTGTGGCAAAGCAGCTTTACATTAATAAGAAAATGGTGTCATTGTGCAGCTTATTCTATATATTATTGATTCATTCCGTTGCAAATATCAATAGTTATTAGTCTAGTTAATTTATGTATATCAGCACTGCAGAAAACAGTGACGTAATCGTCCGGCTCGGCTCAGTTCACATACAACGGCGCCAATACAGGCATATGAAAAACACTGCTGAATATCAAGCAAGTGTCGCCAACTTAAGCAAGCCAAAGGCAACAGCGGCAAGGAACCAAAACTCCAACAAATGGAGAAAAAAACCTCGGGAGAAACCAGGCTTAGTCGGGGGGCCAGTTCTCCTCTGGCCAACAGTGGACACTTGTCCGATACTCAGGCAGAGTTACGGGTCATTAAACCGATTTGGAATCGCAACAGTCAAAATATTTAATCTAGTTCCATCTAGTTTAAGATCTTTTTGATCACGCCGGTATGGGACGGTTTGTTGGGATATGTGCCACTGGCTGATGAGTCGGTAAGGTCTTAACAGAGGATGGGCTAGTTAACACAGTCTCCGCCGACACCACAGGGCCACATCGCTGCCGCACACAGGCACAGGTTCCCCGTCCGACCCGGACACGGCCCAGATCCAGCCAATCACGTTAATTGGTAAACCTCGGGATAAGCAGAGAGACAAAAAGTTAGCGTAGACGCCATTCTTCTTCTGATGTACCGAGTACATCTGGTGTTATAGGAAGTGTTCCCGGTTCCGGCTGACCTGATCTATGCAGCCTAACAATCCTTTAACGGATATGAAGACAAAAGTTTATAGTGCGTCATGTGTATGCCAGGTTAAATAGATGCGTTTTTAGTCTAGATTTAAACTGACAGAGTGTGTCTGCTTCCCGAACAATGCTAGGAAGATTGTTCCAGAGTTTAGGTGCCAAATAGGAAAAGGATCTACCGCCTGCGGTTGATTTTGATATTCTAGGTATTAACAACTGGCCAGAATTCTGAGATCGTAATAGACGCGGAGGACTATAATACATTAAGAGCTCACTCAGGTCCTGGGGAGCTAAGCCATTTAGTGCTTTGTAAGTAATTAGCAAGATTTTAAAATCTATACGATGTTTAATAGGGAGCCAGTGCAGTTTTGACAGAACCGGGCTAATATGTTCATATTTCCTGGTTCTAGTAAGGACTCTAGCAGCTGCGTTTTGGACCAGCTGTAATTTGTTTATCACGCGAGCAAATATAAGAAATTAAATAAAATATGAAAAATAAAATAAGATAAATAAGATAAGATACAATACAATAAACTGTAAAAAAAATATATATATAATTAAAAAATAAAATAAAAAATAATAAAATATTAAAAAAAAACGATACTAAAATAAGATACAATAAAAAAAAAAAATCAATTAATGGACACCTTGAAATTGTAATCAATCTCTAAAGTTCATTTGGTCAGAAGCGACTCTGCGAGACCGAGTGTGTGGAAAAGGGGAAATGACATCATCCACAGTGTGTCAGCGGCGGCGTGACCTCTGATCACAACAGCCATTCCACAGCTGATCCGTGAGATAAAACAACTGCGCTCGGGTGAGAGACGGAAACCTCACATACTGCTTCATGTGGAGCCTTCCAGAAAAACACGGCCAGCCAAACAGCCCCTCAGAGAGCCGCGCTATCTGCGCTTCAGATAGAAGAAGAATCCTCATCTGTACTTTGGAGTTTAAGAGTCTCCGGACAGTTACTTCACATGCACATCCAAACAGCTGACATGCGATCTACTCCCGAGTGCTGGAGCGCACGGATCCCTTTCACGCCTTCAGCTGAAGAATGAACGATCCTGCCAAAAACACGAGGGTTTTGTGCCGAAACGCCTCATAAAATCACTTTATTAAAGTGATATGTTAATGGGATGAACGCAGAAATCAAGCGGCCGTCTTTCATTTTTAAACGCCGATATTTTCCCGTTTCTCGCCGAATCAGCTCACAGATGTTCCTGAACAAACACGGGTGATTGAAGTTCTCATGAAATAAATTAGAAACACACATTTCACCGAAAATGAAAACGTCGCACTCCGAAATGTCACATTATGAAACAGATTGCAAAGGTATTTCGTGTTTACTTCAAAATGTAAGATGAAATGATGTCTGTGAAAACGGGACTTCTCATCTAGAAGAAAAGAGGAATCCGACGGGAGCGCGAGAGAGTTCGCATGGGTCACACGGGTTTTCCTGTGTCGTAAAGGTCTAAAACACAAACTTTGTTCTGCTTCAGCGGTTCCTCTTCACACCCACGTGCTGCACTTTCAACACAGGAACAAAGACGGACCTTCTTCTGTCTCTCCACGGACACGAAGAGCAAAAATCAACTTTAAACAAAGTCAGTTTTCAACATGAACTTCAAGAGCTGCTGATACGCTTCACCTAGTTTACTCTATAATCAAAACAAAAATAAATTAATTAATTAAAATAATAATAAATAATAAATACAATTGCAATTTTCATTTAAAAACAGTTTACTATTATGAAAAGTAAATAACTAATAACTAATATACAAACAAAAACATACAAAAAATAAAATGTATATTAATCGTACTAAAAATAAAGAAATACTACTAATAAAAACATAAAACAAAAAATAAAAAAAACAATAAAAAATAATAATAATAATAATAATAAATAAATGCAATTTTCATTTCCAAACATAATTTACAATTATTGCCAATTATTGCTATTATGAAAAGTAAATAACTAATATTAATAACTAATATACAAACAAAAACAGCATACAAAATTTTTTATATTATTCATATTAAACAAAAAAAAATAATAATTCAAAAATCCAAATAAACAAGAAAACAACAAACAGGTTGTTTAATGTATTCTAGTCCGTTTAACTATATAACTATATACACAATATAATGACTGTAAAATCAAAAATAGTGCACAATAAAATGTAAAAATAATAATAAATAAAATTAATAAAAATTTAAATAAAAATGGAAGCATTCAAAAGAACACAAACAGGTCATGTTCCATGTATCCCGATCTGTTTCATTCCTGGTCTGAAATTAATTCAAAAAAGGTTTTCACTGACTCGAGAGCCAGAAACCAGCTCTCATGGACCACAACCACATTTCGTCAGTGGAGATGTTCTGGATTGGGTGCCGTGTGGACGGAAAGGGATATTTGATGATCAAGAGAAGACAAAACCAACTTTCTTCAGCACACACCCCTTAACAACAGCGTTTTAATGTGGGCAAAACCCAGAAGCGTCTGCGGCCGGCAGGTGACGGCGGTTCTGAGGAGAGAGACACGAGCCGCTGCTCCTGCGAACCTGTCCCAAACCTCAGGCGCCGCTCTGTACTCATACTTTAAACAGCACTTTATGAATACGGTCTGGAAACATCCTTAAGAAAACAAGAGGAGCGGCAACATGTGGTCTGAAGCCAATCGAAGACGTCGACGCAAAGCAAAATGGTACAAATTTTGGTTTGGATGTGGAGGGCGAGCGCTGGAGGGGGACGAATGGAAATGCGTACGTCTTTCGATTCATCCAGAGCAGATCAACAACAGCTTGTGTCATTCGAAGATCTTCGAAGACACTTATGACAAGAGCGGTCATGGGAAATGATTTCAATCGCTGATCATTCGCAAAGCGATGTTTTGTGTCAAAGCAGTGATTGATGAGCCACATTGAATTAGAAGGTTAGTTCACCCTAACATTAAAATTGTCATTAATTCCTCTCCCTCGTGTCGTTCCACACCCGTAAGACCTTCGTTCATCTTCAGAACACAGATGAAGATATTGCTGATGAAATCCGATGGTTCAGCGAGTCTCTATTGATAATGAACACTTTCAATGTCCAGAAAGACACTAAAACATATTTAAAAGGGGTCATGTGACTACAGCGGTTCAACCTTAATATTGTAAAGTGACGAGAACGCTTTTTGTGCGGCAAAAAAACAAAATATTGACTTTATTCAGCATTATCTAGTGATTCAAAACACTGATTCATGAAGCTTTGTGAATCTTTAGTATCGAATCAGTGGTTCGGAGCGACAAAGTCACGTGATTTCATTAAACGAGGCTTCGTTACGTCAGAAGCGTTTCAAAATGTCAATATTTCACGTGATCTTAGAAGTTTGATACGCAAACTGAACCACTGATTCAAAACAAAAGATTCGTAAAGCTCGAATAAAGGATTGGATTCAAAACACTGATTCAAGAAGCTTTGTGAATCTTTAGTATCGAATCAGTGGTTCGGAGCGACAAAGTCACGTGATTTCATTAAACGAGGCTTCATTACGTCAGAAGCGTTTCAAAATGTCAATATTTCACGTGATCTTAGAAGTTTGATACACGAATTGAACCACTGATTCAAAACAAAACATTCGTGAAGCTCGAATAAAGGATTGATTCATCTCGCGATCGCCATTTCATTCACGATGTATGAGGTCCCGTTTTGATTTTTCGTGTTGTCATTTGCACACCCAACACAAATTACAATATTACTGTTGCTGGACCATCTATATCATAAACAACAGCGTAGATTTGACAGTAAACGCTTTCAAATTATATAAAATGATTAATATTTTAGATAGTATCTAAGATAGACCGCTGCATAGCCTGAGCTAACTTGGTCACGTCGAGCTAGGTGGGCGTGGTTTCTGCAACCAGGCACCTTGGCTCCACCCACGTCCCGCCTCTTCGCCCATTTTCAGATATCCAGGAGTGACGCGCTGCCAAGATGTCGACAGCCCACTTTAGTAGGGTTGGGTACCGAAACTCGGTGCCGTATAGTCGGTATGTACCGGATCGAATCAGAATGCGAAGGTCGGTGCCTCATTTCGGTGCCACTTAAATACCTGAAGTGATTGAAATATCTGGTGCTACGACGCATCAGATTCGTCAACACGTCTGATCGCTAGTTAAATTTAAACACTGCGTTCAAGGGGTGTCAGAATGCTCGGAAAAAACATTTCCCGAATGAGAAAGCTCACGAGCTTTGATGATACAAATCGCAATTCGTCGGGAAGTGAGACCATCCGTTTTTTTTCCCCAACTACTCTTGCGTTGAATGGTGTTCTACCGTTAGCTTAGCTAGCTAAATTAAAAGCGCTTAAATTAAAATGCTTAAAACTAAACGTCAGATGGTTTTCTCCAGTGCAGGAGAGGTGTTATATTATGCCAGAGAAGGCAAATATGGTCATATTTCATACAAAACAATTGTAGTTGAGCGAGTTGGTTCTACTGTTTTGTATTTACTTACATATTCATGTTAAACTTTTAATATATTGTTCAATTTAAAGAACATTTTTAGTTCAATAAAAAGGTATTCTTGACCGAGTCATCCACCATCATTTTGTGGCTTTTTTTAAAGTACCGGTACCGATTTAAAAGTATCGATTTGGCACCGGTATCGAAAAACTTTAGGCTTCAGAAATGCTCTTCAGACACTTATGGGTGACGTCACGGACACGACGTTATTTCTGAACCACGTTTTCACTTTTTTGAGAGCATAAAACCAGCTCCGTCGGACCACAACCGCCTTTTTATCAGTGGAAACGCACGGAAAGGTTCTAGATGCGTGTGACGGAAATGATGAGAAGTTTTTTGATACATATATAAGATTCATCGTTCAATCGGAAATCGTCGGTCCACAGCTCTAGTAATCTCTAAACCTCAATATTCACCATCAAAGCTCAAACTAAACGTTGCAGACACGCGGGTTTATTAAGCAGCGAGTTCCAGCTGATCTGGGCGGTTTGGGCTCAAACTGCTCTCTGGGATCTCAGAGTAAACGCTGCGCTTTCTTAATGTGATGTTATCTTAATAGTAAAGCTTAAGTGCTGTTTGATGGCCTTCGCAGACTCGCTGACAAACGCTCAACGGCTATGAAAACGGCACTAAAAGACTTTAACGGGAGATTCCAGAGCTCTTGCGCAATCTCTCTTCCCTAAATTTCCTTTCAAAGGGCCCATAACTCCAGAATATGAGCCGCTCCTTTTGTTGCACTTCGTTTCAAACCAAATAAATCTTAAAAAATTAATATCTACAGTACATCCCTTCCCTTTTTTAATGAATCTGCATATGGTCGACACACATTTGAAAGGCCGAAATGATTTACTTCTTTCCATACCTCTCTCAAAATAAACCTTGCAGTGAAAATAATTGAAATAAGCTGCAAAGAAAGCACCATTAAAGAGGTCTGACAATACATCCCAGAACATCTGCGTGTCTGTTCCTCACACGATCTTAAGTTGGTGTACTTTTATGGCCTTTTCTATCCGCATTTGCTTTTATTGTACGGAAAATTACAGCATTTAGTTCTTGCAATCTAGGATTTTCAATAAAAATGTCACTTTAGATGTAACGGATCTAAAGAAGAATAAAGGTCTGGAACAACATGAGGATGAGAAAAATGAGTTAATTATGCTTTAATTGGGATTCAGCAAACCTAAACTGACCATCGAACACTGACAACTGATGACAGAAGGACAAAACTACAATGAGATTCATTCTGAAGAAACCGAGAGACCATTAAAACCGGCTGAAACACAAGATCCGTACATCTTGACTGCATTAGATCCTGCATGTCCCGTGATGGAAAGAGGCCGCAGGAGGGACAAACCCGGCCAAGAGCTGCACGAACCAAACAGCTCGTCTCCTCCGCTGTCATATTTACACAATTCCTGATCTTATCTGCACAAACATGAGTTTGCTTTCACCGCATGAACTGAGAAGACGCAGTTCGCAGGAACACTAGTGTGGAATAATGACTTTTTTTAATGTTTCTCTTCTGCTCACCAAAGCTACATTTATTTGATCAAAAATACTGTAAAAATAGTGAAATATTTTTATAATTTAAAATATCTGTTTTCTATGTGACTACATAGTAAAATCTAATTTATATCCAGTGATCAAAGCTGAATTTTCAGCAGCATTACTCCAGAGTCACATGATCCTTCACAAATCATTCTGATCATGATCGAATGTGTGTGTGTGTGTGTGTGTGTGTGTGTGTGTTTTACCTCAGCAGTGAGAGGTTCAGGTTCCCCGTACAGGCTTTGATTTTGTTCTGGGCTTCCAGGTGGGTCATTCCCTCCGTGGCGATGCCGTCAATGGACAACACGACGTCCCCGACGCTGATCTTGGCTTTCGCTGCCTTTCCTCCATCTGTCAGCTACATCAAACACAAACACAGTTCAGAGAGGAACTACACAACACTAGTAAGTGTCCGATTCCTTTGCGGTCTTCTTGAGGAGCAAAAATGGTACTTGATTTGGAACAACATTCATAACACTTCTCATACGACATGCACAAGAGACTCAATATAGTTTCACTGATTATCAGCCGAGTCAGTGACTTCAATCTGACTCACAAATCAGACAGAGATCAACTCTTACACTAACAAAATGCTGGGTGAAAAACAACCCAAGTAGGGTAAAACGTGGAAAAAAAACCCAGCATTTGGGTTGTTTTGACTAAGCAGTTGGGTTAACAACTCAACTATTGTTTAAAATGAACCCAAAATAGGTTGGAAATTAAAAATCAGATGCGCAATTACTAGAGGCAACAATAATAATCAAAAGGTGAACATTTATTAATCAGCAATTTAATAGATTATTATTATTATTATTATTATTATTAATTAAATGTAGTAATACATCTTTATTTAGTAAACAATGTTTTAAACAATAGTTCAGTTAAATACAATTTAACTCAATCACTGGGTTAAATCAACCCAATTTGCGGAGTTATACGCTGGGTTAAAACGGCCCAATACACTGGGTTAAAACGGGGCCAATTCGCTGGGTTAAAACGGGGCCAATTCGCTGGGTTAAAACGGCCCAATACGCTGGGTTAAAACGGGGCCAATTCGCTGGGTTAAAACGGCCCAATTCGCTGGGTTAAAACGGGGCCAATACGCTGGGTTAAAACGGGGCCAATACGCTGGGTTAAAACGGCCCAATTCGCTGGGTTAAAATGGCCCAATTCGCTGGGTTAAAACGGGGCCAATACGCTGGGTTAAAACGGCCCAATTCGCTGGGTTAAAACGGCCCAATTCGCTGGGTTAAAATGGCCCAATTCGCTGGGTTAAAACAACCTGATTGATGAAAACTAATCCCAATTCCAACCCAATCATCGGAAAACTATTTTCAATAGTTTTAGTTAACAATAACAATGGTTACAACAATAACATCCTCCCGCTGGTCGCTCTCTTTGAAGTCAATATATCATGGCGTATGAAGTATGTAATATATGTCCAAACTCAAAAGCAGCGCTGGACAGATAATGGTTATACAGCAAAAAGAGCTGAGTGTTAATAATCAAACCATTCACAGAAGCTGAAAAACCAAATGACTGATGCTCTGCTGACCTTTGACCCTCTTGGCCCCAAATTAAATACCAGATCCACACACGCGCGAGCAGAAGCTGATGAAACTCTAGGTTCAGGAGACACGAGAGTCCAGCTGTAGTTTATTAGGGGCTTTAAATCCGTGGCTCTGAGACGCTGCAGCGCTGTCCACCTGATCAGATTAGACCTGACGGGCTATTAGACTCCGTCCAACAAAACATCCTCGCTCTTGTCTGGACTAATAAACAACCCGATACCTTACTAGACCACTACAGGAGAGGAAAGAGGACTCCAGTGATTTACACAACAGCTTCTGTGGAGCTTCTCAGTGAGTCTTAAAGCCTCGCATGCGTTCTTCACAGATAATCCCAGAATACACTGCAACTAAACAGAAAAAAATATACATACATACATACATACATACATACATACATACATACATACATACATACATACATACATACATACATACATACGCAAAATGGTGGACAAAAGTCAAGAGTTGGAGTTGCATCGATGTGAAAATTTTGGCAGATTCCAATAACTCTTTACATTTGAAAACTGATAAAATAAACAATAAATCTAAATTGAATTTATATCATTTGAAAATCTATCGTTCTATCTATCTTTCTATCTATCCATCCATCGTTCCATCTATCTATATATCGTTCCATCTATCTATCTATCTATCTATCTATCTATCTATCTATCTATCTATCTATCTATCTATCTATCGTTCTATCGTTCTATCGTTCCATCTATCTATATATCTATCCATCTATCTATCTATCTATCCTTCTATCTATCTATCGTTCTATCGTTCCATCTATCTATCGTTCTATCGTTCTATCGTTCCATCTATCTATCGTTCTATCGTTCTATCGTTCCATCTATCTATCGTTCTATCGTTCCATCTATCTATCGTTCTATCGTTCTATCGTTCCATCTATCTATATATCTATCCATCTATCTATCTATCTATCCTTCTATCTATCTATCGTTCTATCGTTCCATCTATCTATCGTTCTATCGTTCTATCGTTCCATCTATCTATCGTTCTATCGTTCTATCGTTCCATCTATCTATCGTTCTATCGTTCTATCGTTCCATCTATCTATCGTTCTATCGTTCTATCGTTCCATCTATCTATCGTTCCATCTATCTATCTATCGTTCCATCTATCCATCCATCGTTCCATCTATCTATATATCGTTCCATCTATCCATCTATCTATCTATCTATCTATCTATCTATCTATCTATCTATCGTTCTATCGTTCCATCTATCTATATATCTATCCATCTATCTATCTATCTATCCTTCTATCTATCTATCGTTCTATCGTTCCATCTATCTATCGTTCTATCGTTCTATCGTTCCATCTATCTATCGTTCTATCGTTCCATCTATCTATCGTTCTATCGTTCCATCTATCTATCGTTCTATCGTTCCATCTATCTATCGTTCCATCTATCTATCTATCGTTCCATCTATCCATCCATCGTTCTTTCCATCCATCGTTCTTTCCATCCATCGTTCTTTCCATCCATCTATCGTTCTTTCCATCCATCTATCGTTCTTTCCATCCATCTATCGTTCTTTCCATCCATCCATCGTTCTTTCCATCCATCGTTCTTTCCATCCATCGTTCTTTCCAGCCATCGTTCTTTCCATCCATCGTTCTTTCCATCCATCGTTCTTTCCAGCCATCTATCGTTCTATGACAGTATTTTGAAGTGATTTTAATCATATTTAAAGCAATTCAAAACCAGCTAAAAAAAATAATCTATTATTTATCTGTTTTAATATATATATATCAGCCAAATTTTCTTAGCCAATAACGACAACATTAAAAATACATATCAGCCGATACAGATATGGTGACAGATAAATCGTCCCTAGCCAAGAGAAATGCATGTTATATTTAAACCAATACCAAAAAGTATAAAATTCATATTATATCTTCACAAACTAAACAAGCGTTTCATTACATTCTAGTGACTAATGAGATGCTTTTTCACCGTGAGAAACAGGTTATTAACAAAATAAAGCTCAGATAAAAACAACAGAATGTACTCGAAGGTTTATAAGTTTATCTTCGATTAAAAAAAAACTCAAAAACGAATAAATATAAATAGTAGAGATGCACCAATCGACCGGCATCCGCCGATTTTCCTCATGAGACTATATACATACACACACACACACACGTTATATATTTACAACCTTTTATGTTAAATGCGATTAATCAATTTGACAACGCTGCTTTTAATAGATTAAATTGTACAAGCTCCATGGTTGCAGACTATAGAAGACTGATATAAAGTGAGCTGGCAAAGGAGCGTCTCGATGTGTCTGAACAAGAAGGGCTCGTGTGCAGGTGTGCAGGCCACGCATTATGCAACCGAGCATGACGATTATCAGTCATTCATCACGCTGTCGTTCCCTTCACTTCACATCTGCTAGGCAACTAACTCAACTAAAGCACCTTCCCGCCTCCGGAGTCAGATTAAGACTTGCTCCGCTCCTCGCCGACAGCTTTAAACCCACAATGATGATGCAGGACTGATGATAGAAACACTTCATCCATTCAAAAGAACCAAGTTTTGCCTGATTCCATGATTTTTTTGAGTGCAACATGAGGACAGGTGTATTTATGGATGGATGGATTAAGTGAATTAAGATTTCTTGTTATCTTTAAAAGACATTCAGACTTATTATCACAAGTAAAAGTCTCTCATCTTGACATGTTCACACTGTAAAAAAAGAATTGTTGGTTTAACCTAAAGTTACACATGGTTGCCTTAATTTTGAGTTCATTGAAACTAAAGATTTGAGTTAATACAATGAAAGCAATTGATTTAATCGCAAAATATTAGGTTATCTGAACGACATTTTCCAAGTTGATTTAACAAAAGAATAAATGTGATAAATAATTCAACTTTTTTTTTAAAAATAATTTCTGCGATGAGCAAAATAAAAGGACAGAATCGAGAAATCCAGTCATGAAAATGGAATTTACTGTAAATTTTGTCACGTCATGTGGCAAATTTTGGCTGAATAAAATCAAAAGCCGAACATAGACAAGGAAACTCAAAGAAAATAAAATAATTTTTAATTAAATTATAAAATCCAGAAATTAAAAAATTTCGGAAGAAAAAATACATTTAAAAAATAGGGCCATAATATTATTGAAAAAAGCAGCTAATAAATTAAGTGGTTAAAGTGTCATGAAATTATTTAGAATTGAAAATATTTAAAATTGAACTAAACCATTAAAATATGGAATTTGGGAAAATATAAAATGAATTTCATAGGGCCCTAAAAATATAGTTTGTTAAACCTTTAACAAATTATTATTGAATTAAGGTTATTATCGTTAACTAGAACGAAAATTTAGACATGTTGCCTTGACAATAAACTGAGGATGAAGCATTAAAGTGATTAACGGGACATAAATTAAGACTAAAAAAAACTAAACCTCAAAATAAAATGACAAAAGCACAATGGAATTACCAAAAAAAATTAAAAGATAAATCAAAATATTAACAAAACTATAAGACGAACATAAAAAATAATATTTAATAATATAAATAATAATAAATATATATACATAATAAATAAAAAAGAAATATATATATATATATATATATAATATATATATATATATATATATATATATATATATATATATTTTTTTTTTTTTTTTTTTTATATTATATATATTATATATATATTTAAAAAAACAAAACAAATATATATATATATATATATGTAAAAATAAATATAACAATAAATTATAAAAAATAATAATAATATAATAAAATATATAATGGTTAATTTGATTCTAACTTTTAATTTAAACATTAAATCCATAATGATTTAATAATGCATTATTTCAGCAGCAGGAACTCCAAAAACTAGAGGTCACAACTTTAAATTCCGTCCCACAACAGTGAGGAAGCACCTCTGGGAGTCTGACGGGGTCACACACACTAATCCAGCGCTCCGGATCATTAGGTCAACGACAACAGCCGGGCTCAAAGCCTGAATCGAATTTAATGGCCCAAGGAGACCCGACAACACGGGGACATGACGAGAGCTGAGGGGTCTTCACCCGTTCAGAGAACACGCTCAACTGACACACACACACACACACGTGTGTGTAAGAAAGCCGCGTAACATTAGCACGAGTCCCAGCAGTCATTTCTTTTATTAACGTCATAAACTAAACCTCAGCCTCATAAAGCTAAAGGCAACAAGGATCAAATCCCACCGCAGAGGAGAACTACACCCCAAATCAAACAGAACATCTCACAGTTTGCCTTTGCGTTTCCCTTCAAATGTTTTTATCCGTCGTATTTCTAGCAGCATTTTCAAAATGGAAGATTAACAAGTTGGGGCTTTTTAACAGACTATGATCATGACAGGAGAACATTTAAGCGAACACAAAACGCACTTCGAAAGCTATTTTACATACAGAATGTGATTATAAACATTGTATGAGAAAATAAAATAAAACCAATATAATAAATAAAATATGAAATATTTAAATAAAATATGAGATAAATAAATGACACTTAATAATAAACATTTATATCTTACCTATAACAATTATAAATATATGAATTTTAAAAAATTATAAAATATATAACAAAAACAAATAATATTTAATAATATAAACTATAATACTATACTAAACTAATCATTTAAACTGAATATATATAGTATAAATACATATATTATTGAATACATAATGTTGAATATTTTATACTTTTATAACTTTTTAATATTGTGTGGTAAATAGTTTTGTATTTTATATTTGTGTAATTATATATTTTATATAAATTCAAATTCATTATAATGATCATAAATCATATTTATACTTATTTATACAAGTGTGTTTTTGTATATATATAATATATACATATATATATTAAATATAAATATTATAAATTATAAATTAAATATAAATGTTAAATAATACATATATAAATAATATATACATAATATATATAAAAAATATAAATATTATAAACTATATTAAATATAAATATTATAAATAATATATATAATATATACATAATATATATATTAAATATAAATATTATAAATAATAATATATATATATATTATATATATATATATATATATATATATATATATATATATATATATATATATATATAGAAAGAAAGTAAACAGGGCCTCTTTTATTTCATGCTCACCTTATGATGACACAAACAGGACAAATATCCTTTGTTTGGTATAAAAAGAAGCGGAAAGCTTCCCGTGACATGTGTTTGGCAGATAAGCACCTCTAGAAAGCCAAATGGACGAGATCCTTGCCCTCTTCCACTTGGCAGTCGCCGGCCGCGCCGCAGAATCAGCGCCGGTTTAACGCCGGGCAGTAAACGCTAATGAACGGTTGCTCAGATACGACGTTCTGCGGCCGTTCTGCTTTTATAGTCGTCTGAGGGTCACACACACACACACAGTAACCAGTGACATTTACATGAGAAGGGCCTTAATCTAAAACTGCATTCGAACCACGAGCCAACGCTTCTCAACTCAAACCGAAGAAGAGGAACCGTGGCTAAAACACCAGCCATGTGAAAAATAGAAATATGGTGACGTGAATAATTACAGAGAAGCAGTTCAGAGAATAAGAGATGAAGAAAAACGGCACATGCTGTTATCCTGACGGGAGTTACGCTAAACCAGACACAACACTCGTCTCAGTGCGGACATGGACGGCGGCCAAACGCTTCCATGAGCGCCTCTCAAATCACGTACATCAGCCACAATCGAACGCTGATCAAATTACGGTGAAATTCCCCTTAAACATGTCTGATGATCAACCCATGGATCATCATTATCCGCGAATGCATCCGTGTACATGCGAGCAACGCCGAAGGGAAGTTTCCATTCCTCTGGATGCTTAACAATAGCCTTCTACATTAAAAATGCATCATTTACCGTTTGTGCCGCAAAACAAGTTCAATGTGTGCGTTCGGTGCGATACGATCACCGCAAACCTTCTGCCAGCGGTGTTAAATGACTTATGAAACGCATTAAACGTGCAGGACGGATTTGCATGGCCTCAAACCACAAAGCCAGTTATTTCTGGTACGAATGCTTAATTTTGGCTCAAAATTTGGCTAATGAAAGCATTCCTCCTTTAAGTGCGGAAAGATAATATTTGAACGTTAACCTGCTGCGTTTCCTCCATTAATCTTTATCGAGACTTGAAAACGTGCCGATAGGTTACAAGATTTGGCTGTCAGCGTGTCGAGGCCACACTCAGAGAGACTCAAAGCGACCCGGCGTTTTCCCCCCGGAGGGCCTCACGCGGGCCGATTGAAATGCTGATGGGCTTCATTTTCCGCGGCTGGATGAATGAGTTTCTGGATGGCGCATATTTAAGACGTCGAGTCACAGAGGGCTGGTTGCTGACGGCGCTTGTTAAGGCGGTTTAACGTCTCTTTAAAGGCCTTATATGGATCTGGGAGATTTCTCCCGCTGTGTGATCCGTGTCAAACATTCCAGGAGCGTTTCGGGACAAACCAGGTGTTTCAACATTGTGTTCCTAAAATACATTCATTACGTCACACACTGACTACTTTATACAATAAAAGTACAAACACCCTGAAGTATAGGAACATTTGTCTTGAGAACAAGAGGATTCGTTCTGGAGAGAGTTATTTCAGTATCAGTGATTTACTGGAACATTAAAGAGCTGATTTATTTGATTTCACTAATTAATATTGTTGGTGTAAATTAATGCATTTAGGTTGATTCTGCGATGTTTCATTTCATTTCATTTTTCATCATTTAGCAGACGCTTTTATCCGAAGCGACTTACAAGAGGAGCAATTATGGGTCAGGTGTCTTGCTGAAGGTCACTTTAGTCGTGGTATTGAAGGTGGAGAGAGTCTGTTTATTCTCAATCCCCACCTTCAATTCCTGCCGGCATGGGAATCGAACCAACAACCTTCAGATTACAAGCCCGACTCCCTCACCACTAGGCCACGACTACCCCATCCATCTAATATCCAACCATAGAGCAATACATCCATACATCCAAATCCAATCCAATCCATCCATTAATCCATGCATCCAGCAATTAATCCATCCATACATCCAATTCCAATCCATCCATCAATTAATCCATCCATACATCCAATTCCAATCCAATCCATCCATCCATTAATCCATCCATCCATCTTCAATCCAATCCATCCATCCATTAATCCATCTAGCAATTAATCCATCCAGCCATCCAAATCCAATCCAATCCATCCATCCATTAATCCATCCAAATCCAATCCAATCCATTCATCCATCCAAATCCAATCCAATCCATCCAAATCCAGCCATCTATCAATTAATCCATCCATCCATCCATCCATCAATTAATCCATCTAGCAAATAATCCATGCATCCATCCATCTTCAATCCAATCCATCCATCCATTAATCCATCTAGCAATTAATCCATCCATCCATCCAAATCCAATCCATCCATCCAATCAATCCATCCAAATCCAATCCATCCAAATCCATCCATCAATCAATTAATCCATCCATCCATCCATCCAAATCCAATCCAATCCATCCATCAAAATCCAATCCATCCAAATCCATCCATCGATCAATTAATCCATCCATCCATCCAATTAATCCATCCAAATCCATCCATCCATCAAAATCCAATCCATCCATCCATCAAAATCCAATCCATCCAAATCCATCCATCTATCAATTAATCCATCCATCCATCCATCAATTAATCCATCCAAATCCAATCCAATCTATCCAATCCAATCCATCCATCCATCCAAATCCAATCCATCCAAATCCATCCATCTATCAATTAATCCATCCATCCATCCAATTAATCCATCCAAATCCAATCCAATCTATCCAATCCAATCCATCCATCCAAATCCAATCAAATCCAATCCATCCAAATCCATCCATCTATCAATTAATCCATCCATCAATTAATCCATCCAAATCCAATCCAATCTATCCAATCCAATCCATCCATCCATCAAAATCCAATCCAATCCATCCAAATCCATCCATCTATCAATTAATCCATCCATCCATCTATCAATTAATCCATCAAGCAATCCATCTATCAATTAATCCATCAAGCAATCCATCTATCCATCCACCCACCTATCCACCCATTCATCCACTCATCCATCCAGCAACTATCATTGTATCTGAAACATGCTAGCAATGCGATAGTACGCACTAGTTTTTAAATATATCCACATAATTTATTCATTTTCATTTCAGTTGTTTCAATACATCAAGTTAAACTAAATGAAAATGAGAAATGTTGCTTTGCAACGAGCTGAAACAAGCTTGAGTTTTTTTTTTATATGGTGATGATTGACAAACCTTTGAGAGAAATGCATGGAAAAGCTTCCACATAACAGCTAATAATTGACACCTATTATGAGGTGGTTTATCCAGATGTGTTCCAGATGTGCCTAATGAAGCCATCAAACAGAGCAACATCAGTGTCAAGCCACTCGAACACAAGCAGCCTGTCATTAAGGTTCCTGTGATCCGGAGATCCATGAGAGCGAGTCTTGGACTCTCAGGTCGATCTCCATGGCAACACAAACAAAACAGAACATTCCAAAGCCAGAGAAGGAAGAAAGGAAGCCAGAGCTGGAGGCACTGCAAGATCTTTCATTTCCACGGCTGTTACTGAAATAAAGCTCACAGAAACATGAGAATACAAGGAAACTTGTGAGGTGTAAATGAATAGAACTTTTGAGAAAACTGTTTACAATGACCTCCACTCATGTGACTCTAGTGAACAGCCCAATAACAGTGGACTTATTCTGCACGCACTGGATTGAGGTCACATGACCAGTTGAATGCCGCTCAATTTATCTCTGTAAGTCTGTGGTTAGTGGACACTTGATAAATAGCATCAAGGCATCCAAAGTCCAAGACAAATCGGACGGCAAAACAGCAACGACACACTGGTTATTACCAAAATAAATTTTTTTAAAAATAAAGCAAAGCAGAAAAAAATAAAAAAATATATATAATATAATATAATATAATATAATAAATGTTCTTAAAAAAAAAAAAAAAAAAAAAAAAAAGAGGCAACACAGAACAAAATAAAATACAATAAAATAATAAAAATTATAATGCAAGATAAAATAGAAAGAAAAATATATAACCTATATATATGTAATATAAAAACAAAAATGCAATACAACATGAAGGTTTATAATAAAATTAAAATAAATTAAAATGGTGCAATATAAATTAAAAAAAGCTATATAAAACAAAATACAATATGATAATAATAATAATAATAATGTTGCCAAACAAAATAAAAATGAGACAAAAGCAAAGCAAAATTTAAAAAAATAAGCGTTATAAAAAAAGAAATAAAAAATATAAAATTAAATAAGTCAATATAAAATAAAAACAAAACTAAATATACAAAAACCTAAATATAAAAAATTGCAATAAAAAAAAAAACACGAAAAAAAAACAAAAAACACATTACTGTTCCCGAAACGGTTCCTACTCGTTTACTCGATCTACACTACTTTTATTAACAATACAAGTGTATCACGCTTGTCCCACTAAACTCAAACAGATGCTGTACTCTTAAAACACATTCACCAGTTTTAACGGGAACACACCCTCAAACGCTCTCGTTTGTCTGTGATCAGTGAATTGCGGGTCAACGGCGGGTGTCAGGCGCCTTAATGAGGACAAGCCGGTTCTGGAGAAATAAAACAGGGCCACAATGGAGAGAGCCGGTAGAAGATGAACTCGCACATAAAACAGAACTTGATTGAATCTGATCACAGTAAACTCTTTACCTTCTGAATAAAAATCAAGAGCTTGTTCAAACTCAGATTACACCCACACCACATTCACCGGCCTCCTTGGCAATGAATCCAAACACTTGCAATTTTCAGCACACAAATTCATAAAAGCTGTAAATCAGAGAGCGGAGTGACGGACGAGTTTTCATTCACTTCACGATTAAAACCAGATCGGCTCAACATGCTGCGGTCGCACGGATCGTGCTCGGATTTTACTGGGATTGGCATTCATGGAAGACTCTTTGCATGGTTATAAAACTCTTTCCTGTCAAATTAAAAGTCCCTGTAGAAATAACCCCAGGAACGTTCCTTCAAAAGGTTGTTGGGGTTCAAGTCAAAAGAGCAGAATTCCTGTTTCCTGTTGCTCTTTGTTTTTGAGAGGAAACGACTCTGTGAAAAGTCTATATTAAGATACTTTAGAAATATAATACAGTGCAATTTAATACAAATCAATGTGCTGTACAAAGAAAACAATCACAGAGAAAAACATTACACCCCGAGAGATTAAAAGCCCGAGTTAATAGATACGTTTATAACAATGATTTAAAACTAGAGAGAGTCTGCAATTAAATGTGAATGGATGAGACCGTCTCTTCAAGTCACATCAAGTTGATTTGTCAAGCTCTTTTCAAAATACACATCGTTTCAAAGCAGCTTTACGAGAGATGTTAAAGTTTATTTAATGTCTTCATGCCTTATAGTTGGGCGATAAGTTACATTTTGCGACGATATAAACAATCAAACAGTTAAAATTTGCAAAGCTAAAATAAACAAAATAAAATAAAATAAAAACTAAGCTAAATAAAAAAAACACTAAACAAAAACTAACTAAAATAGTTTAGCGATAAGTTACATTTTGCGACGATCTAAACAATCAAATAGTTGAAATTTGCAAAGCAAAGCTAAAATAAAAAAATAAAATAAAAACTAAACTAAAAACTAAACTAAATAAACACACTAAACAAAAACCAACTAAAATAAAAGTTTAACGATAAGTTACATTTTGCGACGACAATCAAACAGTTGAAATTTGCAAAGCAAAGCTAAAATAAAAAAATAAAATAAAAACTAAACTAAATAAAAAAAACACTAAACAAAAACCAACTAAAATAAAAGTTTAGCGATAAGTTACATTTTGCAACGATATAAACAAACAGTTGAAATTTGCAAAGCTAAAATAAAAAAATAAAATAAATGAAATAAAAATTAAACTAAATAAAATAAAGCACCAAACAAAAACAAACTAAATTAAAATAGTTTAGCACAAGTTACATTTTGCGACGACAATCAAACAATTGAAATTTGCAAAGCAAAGCTAAAATAAAAAATAAAATAAAACTAAACTAAATAAAAAAACACTAAACAAAAACCAACTAAAATAAAAGTTTAGCGATAAGTTACATTTTGCAACGATATAAACAAACAGTTGAAATTTGCACAGCTAAAATAAAATAAAAACTAAACTAAATAAAAAAAACACTAAACAAAAACCAACTAAAATAAAAGTTTAGCGATAAGTTACATTTTGCAACGATATAAACAAACAGTTGAAATTTGCAAAGCTAAAATAAAAAAATAAAATAAATGAAATAAAAATTAAACTAAAAATAAAGCACCAAACAAAAACAAACTAAATTAAAATAGTTTAGCACAAGTTACATTTTGCGACGACAATCAAACAATTGAAATTTGCAAAGCAAAGCTAAAATAAAAAATAAAATAAAACTAAACTAAATTAAAAAAACACTAAACAAAAACCAACTAAAATAAAAGTTTAGCGATAAGTTACATTTTGCAACGATATAAACAAACAGTTGAAATTTGCAAAGCTAAAATAAAAAAATTAAATAAATTAAATAAAAACTAAATAAAAAACAAAACAAAAACAAACTAAATTAAAACAGTTTAGCGACGATATAAACAATCAAACAGCTGAAATTTGCAGAGCAAAGCTAAAATTAAAAAATTAAAAAGTAAAAAAAAAATATACATAGAAAAATGGAGTTTTATTGCCAACACAAGTGTATAACGTCCGTCGCGATAATCATCACTGTGAATCTGCTTTGAAACAGTCTGTATTGTATAAAGCGCTATAAAAATAAAGGTGATGATTTAATAAAGAACTAAACGGAGGGAGAAAAGATTCTAGTTTAAACAAACACAAACCCTCAAACTCTATATTACATATATAAGTCCAACATATAAAGCCGTGCGATGATATTTTGTGGCGATACAAGTCGTCACATTTATGTATGCGGACGATATGAGTGATCCAGCTAAACGGCTCTTCTCAGCCGTCAGAACCTTCTTTGGTATTATGGGCTGGACGACAGTCAGAGCATGATTTAGAGCCGAGTTTTCCTGTAAATGTCCTTTTTTATATCGGATCAAAGCGTTCGCTCGCTTCCAAATGATTAGAAAGCTCAGAATCAGTACCTTGAGCGGCAGAAGCTGGATTGCTCCTCGACTCTTTCATCTTGGCTGAATATCTGAGTGAGTCAGAGGTCAGAACAGTTGAACTTTCCCTTTGAAACTGAAAGATGTTGCTTCGCCTCAGGTCTCTCAATAGTGTGCGTGTGTGTGTGAAAGATTTTCATTGTAGAACAGAACGCAGCCTCACCGTGAGCTCTGAGGCTATTAAGAGATCAGATCTACTTCTGTGTCTTTTAAAAGCATCTTCATTTCCTGATTCGGGCAGTTTAGTGTCATTAAACAAAAGTATTCGAGTTGGTTTACTGCATTTTTTGGATTTCTTTGTGTTTGGTGTTTGTTTTCTGGATTTGTGTAGCTTCCTTTGTATTTTTCTGTTAGTTTACTACATGTTTATGGCTTTCTTTGTATTTTTGTGTTTGTTTACTGCATTTCTATTGCTTTCTTAGTATTTTTGTGTTTGTTTACTGCATTTCTATTGCTTTTTGTATTTTTGTGTTTGTTTACTACATTTCTATGGCTTTCTTAGTATTTTTGTGTTTGTTTACTGCATTTCTATTGCTTTTTGTATTTTTGTGTTTGTTTACTACATTTCTATGGCTTTTTGTATTTTTCTGTTTGTTTACTGCATTTTTATGGCTTTTTGTATTTTTCTGTTTGTTTACTGCATTTTTATGGCTTTCTTTGTATTTTTCTGTTTGTTTACTGCATTTCTATGGCTTTTTGTATTTTTCTGTTTGTTTACTGCATTTTTATGGCTTTCTTTGTATTTTTCTGTTTGTTTACTGCATTTGTCTTTCTTTGTATTTTTGTGTTTGTTTACTGCATTTTTATGGCTTTCTTAGTATTTTTGTGTTTGTTTACTGCATTTCTATTGCTTTTTGTATTTTTGTGTTTGTTTACTGCATTTCTATGGCTTTTTGTATTTTTGTGTTTGTTTACTGCATTTTTATGGCTTTCTTTGTATTTTTGTGTTTGTTTACTGCATTTTTATGGCTTTCTTTGTATTTTTGTGTTCGTTTACTGCATTTTTATGGCTTTCTTTGTATTTTTGTGTTTGTTTACGACATTTTTATGGCTTTCTTTGTATTTTTGTGTTTGTTTACGACATTTTTATGTCTTTTTGTATTTTTGTGTTTGTTTACTGCATTTTTATGGCTTTCTTTGCATTTTTGTGTTTGTTTACTACATTTCTATGGCTTTTTGTATTTTTGTGTTTGTTTACTTCATTTTTATGGCTTTCTTTGTATTTTTGTGTTTGTTTACTACATTTCTATGGCTTTTTGTATTTTTGTGTTTGTTTACTGCATTTTTATGGCTTTCTTTGTATTTTTGTGTTTGTTTACTGCATTTTTATGGCTTTCTTTGTATTTTTCTGTTTGTTTACTGCATTTGTCTTTCTTTGTATTTTTGTGTTTGTTTACGACATTTTTATGGCTTTCTTTGTATTTTTGTGTTTGTTTACGACATTTTTATGGCTTTTTGTATTTTTGTGTTTGTTTACTGCATTTTTATGGCTTTCTTTGTATTTTTGTGTTTGTTTACTGCATTTCTATTGCTTTCTTAGTATTTTTGTGTTTGTTTACTGCATTTCTATTGCTTTTTGTATTTTTGTGTTTGTTTACTACATTTCTATGGCTTTTTGTATTTTTGTGTTTGTTTACTGCATTTTTATGGCTTTCTTTGTATTTTTCTGTTTGTTTACTGCATTTGTCTTTCTTTGTATTTTTGTGTTTGTTTACTGCATTTTTATGGCTTTCTTAGTATTTTTGTGTTTGTTTACTGCATTTCTATGGCTTTTTGTATTTTTGTGTTTGTTTACTGCATTTTTATGGCTTTCTTTGTATTTTTGTGTTTGTTTACTGCATTTTTATGGCTTTCTTTGTATTTTTGTGTTCGTTTACTGCATTTTTATGGCTTTCTTTGTATTTTTGTGTTTGTTTACGACATTTTTATGGCTTTCTTTGTATTTTTGTGTTTGTTTACGACATTTTTATGGCTTTTTGTATTTTTGTGTTTGTTTACTGCATTTTTATGGCTTTCTTTGTATTTTTGTGTTTGTTTACTACATTTCTATGGCTTTTTGTATTTTTGTGTTTGTTTACTGCATTTTTATGGCTTTCTTTGTATTTTTGTGTTTGTTTACTACATTTCTATGGCTTTTTGTATTTTTGTGTTTGTTTACTGCATTTTTATGGCTTTCTTTGTATTTTTGTGTTTGTTTACTGCATTTCTATTTCTTTTGTATTTTTCTGTTTGTTTACTACATTTCTATGGCTTTTTGTATTTTTGTGTTTGTTTACTGCATTTTTATAGCTTTCTTTGTATTTTTGTGTTTGTTTACTGCATTTTTATGGCTTTCTTTGTATTTTTGTGTTTGTTTACTGCATTTTTATGGCTTTCTTTGTATTTTTTGTGTTTGTTTACTGCATTTGTCTTTCTTTGTATTTTTGTGTTTGTTTACTACATTTTTATGGCTTTCTTTGTATTTTTGTGTTTGTTTACTGCATTTGTCTTTCTTTGTATTTTTGTGTTTGTTTACTGCATTTTTATGGCTTTCTTTGTATTTTTGTGTTTGTTTACTGCATTTGTCTTTCTTTGTATTTTTGTGTTTGTTTACTACATTTCTATGGCTTTTTGTATTTTTGTGTTTGTTTACTACATTTTTATGGCTTTCTTTGTATTTTTGTGTTTGTTTACTGCATTTTTATGGCTTTCTTAGTATTTTTGTGTTTGTTTACTGCATTTCTATGGCTTTTTGTATTTTTGTGTTTGTTTACTGCATTTTTTATGGCTTTCTTTGTATTTTTGTGTTTGTTTACTGCATTTTTATGGCTTTCTTTGTATTTTTGTGTTCGTTTACTGCATTTTTATGGCTTTCTTTGTATTTTTGTGTTTGTTTACGACATTTTTATGGCTTTCTTTGTATTTTTGTGTTTGTTTACGACATTTTTATGGCTTTTTGTATTTTTGTGTTTGTTTACTGCATTTTTATGGCTTTCTTTGTATTTTTGTGTTTGTTTACTACATTTCTATGGCTTTTTGTATTTTTGTGTTTGTTTACTGCATTTTTATGGCTTTCTTTGTATTTTTGTGTTTGTTTACTGCATTTCTATTTCTTTTGTATTTTTCTGTTTGTTTACTACATTTCTATGGCTTTTTGTATTTTTGTGTTTGTTTACTGCATTTTTATAGCTTTCTTTGTATTTTTGTGTTTGTTTACTGCATTTTTATGGCTTTCTTTGTATTTTTGTGTTTGTTTACTGCATTTTTATGGCTTTCTTTGTATTTTTGTGTTTGTTTACTGCATTTGTCTTTCTTTGTATTTTTGTGTTTGTTTACTGCATTTTTATGGCTTTCTTTGTATTTTTGTGTTTGTTTACTACATTTTTATGGCTTTCTTTGTATTTTTGTGTTTGTTTACTGCATTTGTCTTTCTTTGTATTTTTGTGTTTGTTTACTACATTTCTATGGCTTTTTGTATTTTTGTGTTTGTTTACTGCATTTTTATGGCTTTCTTTGTATTTTTGTGTTTGTTTACTACATTTCTATGGCTTTTTGTATTTTTGTGTTTGTTTACTGCATTTTTATGGCTTTCTTTGTATTTTTGTGTTTGTTTACTGCATTTTTATGGCTTTCTTTGTATTTTTGTGTTTGTTTACTGCATTTGTCTTTCTTTGTATTTTTGTGTTTGTTTACTGCATTTGTCTTTCTTTGTATTTTTGTGTTTGTTTACTACATTTCTATGGCTTTTTGTATTTTTGTGTTTGTTTACTGCATTTTTATGGCTTTCTTTGTATTTTTGTGTTTGTTTACTGCATTTTTATGGCTTTCTTTGTGTTTTTGTGTTTGTTTACTGCATTTTTATGGCTTTCTTTGTATTTTTGTGTTTGTTTACTGCATTTTTATGGCTTTCTTTGTATTTTTGTGTTTGTTTACTGCATTTTTATGGCTTTCTTTGTATTTTTGTGTTTGTTTACTGCATTTTAATGGCTTTCTTTGTATTTTTGTGTTGGTTTACTGCATTTTTATGGGTCTCTTTATTTTTGTGTTTGTTTACTGCAATTTGTATTGCTTTCTTTTTATTTTTGTGTTTGTCTACTGCAATTTTATTGCTTTCTTTATATTTTTGTGTCATTTACTGCATATGTGTCTTTGTATTTTTGTGTTTTCTTACTGCATTTTTTGGATTTCTTTGTATTTTTGTGTTTGTCTACTGCAATTTTATTGCTTTTTGTATTTTTGTGTTTGTTTACTGCATTTTTGTAGCTTTCTTTGTATTTTTGGGTTTGTTTACTGCATTTCTATTGCTTTCTTTGTATTTTTGTGTTTGTTTACTACATTTCTATGGCTTTCTCTGTGTTTTTGTGTTAGTTTACTACATTTTTATGGCTCTCTTTGTATTTTTGTGTTTGCTGAATGAAGCAGAATGAAGTCTTCCAGGCGGACATGTAATAATCATTTATTACACAGCAACCACAAGACGTCACCTATTAAATCTTGTCTCTGTGAAAAATCTCTAGATTCTTCAGTCAATATATATCCGGATCATCCACGAGCATGAAAACTGCACATTATGTTCAAAATGTTCCGATAAATGGCTCTTTTGTTGCATTTTTCAACTCTCGCCTTTGGTTTGTTTTCAGTGATTTCAGACGCGTGTGGAGTCGGACTGACAAAGAAAATCTCTCTATACCATTTGAACATTGTTTTAATGAAATACGGGGCAATTTCGAGTCGAATGAATCCAATGAGTTCACGGGAAATGTCAAATGACTGTTAAGAATCTTGTTTTTGTGCATTAAATGCGTTTCAAATGACGACTGTTAAAGAATTCAGTGGTCCAGAAGTGGTTCGGTTTAATTCAAACAGCCATCTATTACTATATTTTAAACCAGACCACATAAACCCAGTACAGTTACATTTCCCATTTAATAAGGACGTTGTAAATTATTAAGTAAGCGTTTGTTCTGCTGCTGCAAACATTCATTGCAACTCTGAACGCCGGAGAACTGAAAATAGTCCATGTGGTTTCTGTGAATGTCGGTTTAATAATTGAGCCCTATGTTCTTGCTCCCAAAAATGACAAGTTAGAAAGTGCCACAAAACATCTACGCACTCTCGAGTCAAAGCCACAGCACTTTTGTGGACTTTTATATGCCGAAAGCCGCAGTAACCTTTCGCTGGAAGTATTCTGAGCCTTAACCGCCATCCGCCAACTCCACAGAGCTGACAACACGCCCGGACAGACCGCTAAACCCTGGATACAACTGGAGCAGGACATGCAAGGTTCATGTTCAGTGGGAAACGAGGACTAAAGCAGTAGACGGTAATGGGGGATGATGATGCATGCAGTCAAGACCTCCAAAAAAAGGCCCCATAAACGTGGACCAATCAAGTCTACGATAGCTTTGTGTGAAATCTCCCAGATGTCATTCACACGTGCAGATAATCAGACCTGGTGCCAAGTTTAAATACACATAAGAGCCACTTCCATCACAAAGCTACTGTATTTTGTACATTTATGTGTAAAATGACTTCGTTTGGGGTTTAACTACTCCATTAAATGTACATTCTTATCCCTACTGGATCATATTTGATACTAGAGATGCCGATAGCGATTTTAACAAACAATTATTGGCCGATTCTGATCCCGATATTAGTCACTTGTGCTCTTATTTTTGTCATTAATAAAGTGTTTTGATCATGTTGAGTTTTGAGGTGTGATTAAATCATGGGATAATTTTCATTTTTGGGTGAACTGTCCCTTTAATAAACCATCGGTTTATCATGCGATCGCCGATATGCTGATGGTTGCAAATTGATCAAAATTTTGCTGAAAAACGTCGTCTGATTGATAGTTTAGACTTTATTAGCAAGTAAAAGTCTGTGTATAATTGTTCAAACGTCCTCCTCATGCTTCACGTGGGTCTTTTATCACATAAAAACACGAATAACTTTGATGCTGTTGGTAATATTTCAACTAATATGAATCAGGTTTACTTAATCATCCAGAAATTAGAAAAGAAAAATCATGATCGTCAATAACGATCATTGAGGAAAGTTCATTTGTTCATCTCTCAATCATCTCTGTATTGCATTATATGCTTTAAAACTAAAAAGCCTTAATCATAATGTCGTCTCACTAAGATATTTATATGCATTTTATGCAAGTATGTGCAATATTGCTATAAAGATCTGATTGATTTACATTACAAGCATCAGAGTTTCATCACTTCTTGCAGCAAATTGCATATTTTTGCTCAGTTTAATAAAATTGAGCGTTTTTTTTCCTTCATATTCTCACTATATCAGAATATATGAGCCATAAAAGCCTGATGCATCAAATATGCGACTTGAACACCAACAAAAATACATATGGCCTGGACCACAAAACCAGTCAACAATACATTGTATGGGTCAAAATTATTTTTTTATGACATTAAATCATTAGGATATGAGATAAAAATCATGTTCCATGAAGATATTTTGTAAATTTACTACAGCAAATATATGAACATTTATTTTTGTGAGTGGATATGCATTGCTAAGGACTTCATTTGGAAAACTTTCAAAAAAATAAAAAAATGATTTTATCAATATTTTGATTTTTATGCACCCCGATTCCAAATATAGTCCTATCCTTACAAACCATACATCGATGGAAAGATTATTTATTCAGCTTCCAAATGATAAAAATGTATAAAAATGTATCCTAATTACTGGTCACAAATGGTTAAATTATTATATATATATATAAATAAATATAATTTAATAATATATATATATAAGTATTAGTATTATTAGTATTAGTATTATTAATTGTTATTGTTAATAATAATTATTATATTTTATATATATATATTTTTTTATTAGTATTATTATTATTAATATATACACATTTTATTATTATTGTTTATTATATATATTTTATTATTATTATCATAATGATGATGATGATGATAATAATGATAATAATAATTATTATCATTATTATTATCGTCATGATCATCATCATTATCATTATTATTATTATTATTATATCTCAGCCTTCACACAGGGTTAAACATTTAATCGAGCCATCTTACCCATCACATTAAGTATAAGGCCTGTTAGGCAGGACTGTGCCAGACCAAAACCACTACTTTCAAACCAAAACCCTTCATGGAATCCTTGAGCTATTCATCAAAGACATTAGCCAAGGAAATCTGAGGCTGATGAAGCCCAATGGAAAGCATTCATCTTCCTGTTCTCTTGAACGCCTCCTGCTTATGTAACGCTTGATTATTGTTCTGAATGGAATCTCGTCCTGCTCTTACCTCTCACACACACACACACACACACACACACACACACACACACACACGGTATGTTCACATACTACAAAAGCTACAATCCAACCCTTCCTGTGTGCGACGGGTACGGCAGAAAGCGGAGCGCGGTTAAAAGAGAGCCATCAGGGAATAATACGGCGCTCAACACTGGCAGACGGCTAAAATTAGAGCATATTTGTTCAGCGTGAGTATCAAATGTCAAGATGACAGAAAGCAGAGCGCTTCGTGAGGTTAGACACTGATGGGAGGCGAGTGGCCGGCGAGACAGACTCTTGACTGAACCAAAACTTCAGTGGAAGAATCCGAAGAAGGTATCCGTTTCCGTCTGGTGCTGTAGTTACCGACACACGACGGCATTGTGAACGGCCAGTTGCGTTATGATATCTGTTACCAAAAAAGGAGCATGAGGCGATTGGAAAGACTGGAACAAACTTCAAAAAACACCTACTGTTTTTCTACCTCGGATTAAACCCTAGTGAGTAGATACTAAATCAACATCTAAACTGGAACACAACCACCGGAGTGACTCAATACCAGAACATTTATAATTGGACTGAATTCATTTGAATGGAAGAATTGGCACCTTTTAAAAGGGTCCTATAACGCCCCCACAGATCATTTATTATCGCTTGTCAAATTTGGGTTTGAGCAAAAACACGCCGTTTTTGTGTGTGTGCGTGTCCCTTTAAATGCAAATGAGCTGCTGCTCCAGAAGAGGGCGGAGCTTCAACAGCTCAACAACAACAAAGCTGGAGAATCTCACGCAGACAAAATGAGGAAAGCGTTCAAACTGATGGAAGACGTTTCTGAACGGTTAGTGGATAAATTGATGTCGTCGCTGTGGAGTTGATCGACTCGTCACTAGCGTGTGTCGTCACGTTCGTCTTTTTTCCTCGAATCGACCCTCGTTTGTGGCGTAAAATGACGGCGTCGACAACACTCGACGACAACAACTCTAAAGCAGCCCGACATGACCCCGCCCCCTTTGTCGAGTGGTCTCGGGGGCGGGGTTTATGTAAATTTTAGGGTTTGTGATGTCACAAACCCAAGAAGAAGCTCGTTGTAGTCCCGACCAGTGATTTCTGTAAAAGAAAATCTCTCTTTTCATTGAACTTTGAGCGTCGTAACGTTTCAGATGTTGTTTGTGCTCAAACAGCAACATCACACACTAACTCAAGTTACAAAAGTGAAATCATAATCAAACAACCTGTAGGGTTTTCCAATCGGGTACAAAAAGGTTAGCTTTCAAACTATGTTTTACGAAGTCACAGTTTGTTTTCACTTGCTTAAGTTTAATTATACTTCCTTACATTCAAAATGTCATTTGTTTGCTACGTCAATTCAAATACAATTGATATTTTGGAGGGCGTTCCAAATTAAATTCAGAAATAATAATAATATAGTATAGTAATAATCAACATTTCTCTTAATTGAGCTTGTGCAATGCATTCTGGGATTGCCCCTCAGTGAACGACACATGCAATCGGTCCGTGTAAATCTGCCGTTAGGCTAGTTAGGCGGCTCAATAGGTTTCGGAACAGAGATTTTCTTTACATTGGCATCAACTCATGCAAATCTACACAAGCCAAAATGAATAGCATCTGATTGAACATGTTTAAACGATAATGAAGAATGTATTTCACAACGCTGGTATCTGATTAAACGTGCTAATGTTACCAAGACACGGGGTGTGAACCGATTCAGCTCACGCTAGTGAGTCATTCACGTCGAGATGATGAACACAAAGCCATTTCTACAAAATACCTCTACGGCACAATTACAGACGACAAATCCCGGGATTCAAAATCAATCACCATCACGTGTGGGACCATTTGAACAAATTGTGTGCAATTATCCAAAAAAGTCAGCAAATGAGTACGTTTGTTAAACACCTTTTATTTTAAAGTTGTTTTTGGGCTCTACTACAATTGAATGTTCATATTCTCTATTGTTGCGGCTCCTCTCTTCCCAGTCTGTCAGTAACGCTCTGTTTAGTTCCTGTCTCTATGAAGCCCCGCCTTCTGAAAAGCACAGTGTGCTCTGATTGGTCGGCTGGAGCGGTGTGTGGTGATTGGGAAATGCCCCGCCCCTTACCATAACCGCCAGTTTCACTTACTCAACCAGGCCCCGCCCCTTTAATCTGCATATTCAAATGAGGAATATTGTGTAGAAAACAAGATGAGGCGTTTCGGGAGGTTCAGAAACACTGATATAGAGAAGAACTCGGACTTTGCAAAGCTTTTTCATGCACAGAAACTTACATTTTTGGCTCCTTCTGAAGTGAACCAGCAGTAAAAGATAACAACCTCCCGTCCTGGACAAACCATTCTTATCATTGCACACATTATCTATCATGTTTTAACAGCTTTGGTTAAAATCAGTTTAAATAAACCATCCCGTTCCCCACGTCAAGCCGGATCCCTCCCACACGTGAAGGTCAGACGACTCGGAGAGACCTCGGACAAGCAAATATTATGAGGAAACAAGAGCATCGTCGGATCATGGGAGCGCAAATCCTTCACGCAGACATTCTTCTAGGGCTCTTAAAATAGAGCGTTAGTGTTTCGTCTAAGAACGAGAGGAAAGAACGTCATAAATTTCACGTTGATGGATTGGGTCTCGGACGCATTTAGAAAAATCTCCTAAAGCCCATCTGTTATTCAAAGCAGACTCCCTAGTTTTCCTTATTAACGGAAACAATTACACATAAAACTAAGGCTCTGAAAGATTGTGAACAACTGTTTTGTCTGGAGGTTCAGTTGATCTACACCCTCAGCATACGGTTAAATCAAACTCAGACAAACCTCTGCTTTACAACCTGCTGCGGCACATAAAGCTGTCGGGACGCTCCAGATCCAGGGTTCATCTTCTCAAAGGGACATAATCAGAAACATCCCCTCAAAAACAAGTGACAAAACACTTCCTCAACACATCAGACACGACTTCAGGACTTCCTGCTGAAACACACTTTGCATTCAAACACTTTTCGCTATGCAAGTGCGATATCAAATTTAAAAAAAAAAACAATGAATACATATGCATCCATCTATACACTAAATATATTAAATATTTTATTAAATTACATTTCAAAAACGTTCATCTTCGTTAAACAAATAATTGATTTTTTTTTAAAAAAATAGTTTAAAATTATTCTAAAATAATTGTATTATATAATAATTATCATAAATAATTGAATAAATAAATACAAAATAATTAAATATATAAATAGATTTATAAAAAAAAAAATATATATTACAAATAAATATATAATAGTTAAATTAAAAATATAAAATAATTAAATATTAAGGAAAATAAATTGAGGGGAAAAAAACGGCTCCATATTTGAACCGAAATACCGAAATTAAATAGTTCCAACGAATTGTCACAGTGAAGCAAATCACATTTACTTAAACTCTCAACATGTTTACAGCTTCACTCCCTTGACGTGTCGAGCCACAGTCACACAAGAAAGCATGTCAAGTATGTAGAACGGGACTGATTGCTTGCAATGTTTTGAACAAACCGTCATGAGTTCAGTTCTGACCTTACTCCTCTCTCAAAGAGCCGATCCAGACAAAGGCGGCTCTGTGGTGCAGCGTCTGGATCGTGACCATGGCAATATCAACACTTCACCGGCGCTCCAAAAGCAACACTGGCAGCTGCCGTCTCAACATCCACCAAGAGATGAGATTAACAGCAGGTTCCCGATGACAAACCGTCGGCCTTAATACACAGAGGCAAGCTGGGAAACCGGAGGCAGCGTCCCGGCCGGATCAGAGCGCTGACGCAAAGTGACGGAGCGACTCCAGCCGGTTTGTCGCTTTATAGCAGGACGAATCGAGCGAACATCCATTAACCACTTCTCAAAATCTGCGAGAAGGTTTGACTTTCACTGTCAGACTTTAAGAAGTCCCACACATGAGAGTCGTGTTACTCGAGTCGACAGCGACGGAGTTATACGGTTTTACGGCCCCACGCCTTCAGCTTTTATGTTCCTGATGGGTAATAAATCAAAGGCTGAATCTCTTTCTCTAGAGTAAGTCACACCGCTCTATGGGACTCAAAGATACACGGAACCGCAGCCAATATTCCCGTGATATCCCGCAGTATGGTCGGAGAGGGCAGATGGATTATATTTAAAGATTTGCACATTTGATATATTTCAAAAACAAACAAAAACGAGTTTCATACCAATATGTGCAAGCTTGTTTGATATATGGACCAAGTTTTCAGACCCCATTCAAGGGGGCGCTGTCGAGCCATGCCCGGGTCCCAGCCTCTGTGACGCCCTAATGGCCGCAGGTTCCAATGCATGTGCAAAGTTTCAAGAGTTTTCGTGCATGTTAAGGGCCACAAAAGTGCCAAAAACCTTGAATAAAATAAAAAAAAAAAAAAAAATAATAATAATCCTAAGGAAAACAATAGGGCCTTCGCCCTTTCAGGGCTTGGGCCCTAAAAAAACAAAAAATTAAACCAATGTTTTTTTTTTTTTTTAAAGCGATAGTCGTCTTATTATTATTATTATTATTATTATTATTAATAAGACGACTATCGCTTTAAAAAAACAAAAAACATTGGTTTAATTTTTTATTACATTTTTTAGGGCCCAAGCCCTGAAAGGGCAAAGGCCCTTTTGTTTTCCTTAGGATTATTATTATTATTCCGCTGGAGTCTATAGCAGCCCACAGAATAGTATGGTAAAAAGTTATGAAATTTGGACAGTCTGAAATGTTGCCATGGCAAATTTGGAGTTTCTATCTTTGTCCAATTTGGTCTACTCGCACTAAACTTATTAAAAGATTTGCTTTAAAAACCGGCAAATCCATTTTCATATAGCGCGACATCGAATTTTTACGGCGAGCATGCAGAAATGGATTTGATGCCGTATCCAATGATTTGGTGTATTGACACCTGACTTGGTATTTGTCATTACAGGCATGACTTGGGGGAACATGCGCCACCTACTGGTGCCAAAATAGGAAAAACGGCTATTTTCGCTTATAACTTTTGCCTTTTCCTAAAAACCATGGATGGTCTCCTTAGATTCCTTGAGGTGAACGACATTCAATTTTCTTCGATCGGCCATTTTGAATTGTGTCATAAAATGCCGTCTTTCGAATGCATGAACGTATTGTTACGAAACTCTGTATGATTCAGAGGGCATGTTTTGAGAGGAAGTTTTAGGCCAGCGTACCCTAGAGGTCAAAATATTTTTTTTGAAAATGAAATTCATGAAAATGCTCATATGAAAAATTTCTTACAAAATTTGTCCGATTTGTACAAAATTTGGTATGTAGCATCGACAGGCGATTGTGACAAAAAGCCATTAAAAAGACTTTTGATAGCGAGCGCCAACCATTGTTTTATACTGCGTCAACAAATTTGACCGTGAGCATGCCAAAATGGATACGCGGCTTTATCTAAAAGTTTTGCGTATTGACACGAAACTTGGTACATGTCATCACAGGCATGACTTGAGGAGGCATGCAGAGTTTCATCATAGCGCCACCTAGCGTTCAGAAGTTATAAACCACGTTATTACGTACTAACATTTTCTGCCCTTATTCAGCTTGAGCCAGTGATCGCTGCTTGCAGCTATATTTTTAATTCTAATGGTTAATATTTTGAATTAGTTAATATTTTTTCTGTTTCATTTTAAGTTTATGTAATTTTGTTGTGCATGTTTGTCATTTTATAAATGTAACTTTAGCTTCTATTAAGCTCAAATTGACTTTAGTACTTCAATAAGAGATTTTATTTCAGTTAATGAACGAATATAAATAAATAAAATAATTCCATTTTAATAAATACATTAATATCAGAGCATGTTCAGAATTATGATACCCCATTCTATAATTTAACTTTAGAAATAGTTTCGTCATTATATTTCAGGTATTTTTGAATCTATAAAATGCACAAATGACATTTTCAGTACCTTTTTCTTCTCATGGTATTGTTGTGAAATGCTTAAAATAAATAAGAACGAATGCCTGATGCAAACGTTCAACCAGTCAGAGTCATGAAAAAGTTACTCAATACTCTTAAGAAAGAGCAGATGTGCTTATACGGTTCGCGGCGAAAGCATTTATGACATCCGTACGAAACTCAAGCAGCAGTTTTGGCTCGCCGTCACTCTCGTAAAGTGGGTTTGTGCGACTGTGGCATGCGTTTCAGGCCTCGACACATCCAGGGTGCGGCTCCGACGATCAGCGCGACTCAATCCAGCGCCGGGAACGGAGAATGTGAGAGGAGAAATTTCTGTATGAATCAAAAGGAAACCGGAGATAATTTCGCCCCGCAGCTGAAAAGTTCAATGCGACCGGACCAAATAAGGGATAATACGGATCTGGTTCCAGAGTTTTTCCGCTGCTGGTGTCAGTCCCTCCATCTCCCCCGCTCTCAGCTGCCCGGAGAGTATAAATAACTTCCTCTGACAGGAAGAGCCATTATCTCCCAGAGGAGCCTTTCTGTAAAAGCATCACGGTCCTGCTCGCACGGTTCCACGTGTCCTGATGAGGCACTTCAGTCGCTTGGATTCGCCTCGGCTAACATCTGCGCATCCCTTCTGAAAACATCCAATTAATACATCCATCGTGCTGATCACAGCTGGGCGAGAGCGTTCAAAGCACAGCGTTAGTAAAATTACTCGTGAATAAATGTTTATTGTAGGGATGTTGCGAGCCGCTCTGAAGGATCGTTTCGGAGCCGATTAAGCGTTTTCAGTAGCCGCAGACACAACCAGATCATTTCCATACGGTTTATCAAGCGCGGCGCAAGTTTGCGTAAGGTGGTAAACAACCAAATCCAATGATAATCAGGTGTATGTGGTCTGCTAACAACACAGGTGCAATATGGTTTAAGACATGCTTTTTTGGGGAGCTAAATAAGGGCGCAAATACCAGTAAATTGACTAGCGCAAACCTTAGTAAATCACATTGCGTTAACTCTCCTCCCATTAAAAACTGCGTCCGAAAGGGAAACTCATACAAACGCATTTGCAATATAAGGTTGGCCGGAAAAATAACCCAGTCCAAATCTAGAATCTGGCCCAATATTTCTTGTTTGTGCTACATTTTGTAACGTTTACATGAATACACTACCGTTCACAAGTGTGGGGTCTGTGGGATTTTGAAATGTTTTTGAAAGTCTCTTCTGCTCACCAAGGCTGAACTTATTTGATCAAAAAAATTCAGTAAATAGTGAAATTGTTTTATGTTGTTAAATGTAATTTATTCCTGTGATTTTCAGCATCATTACTCCAGTCTTTAGTCTCACATGATCCTTCGGAAATTATTCCAATATGATTTGATGCTCAAGAAACATGTTTTATATTGCTTATTTTTATTTTGCATTGTTTTATATTTTATTTGGTTTATTTTAATGTTTTATAATGCTTACTTTTATTTTATATTATTATCAAATGTTGAAAACGATTTTTATTTTATATTTTATTTGGTTTATTTTATTGTTTTATAATGCTTACTTTTATTTTATATTATTATCAAATGTTGAAAACGATTTATTTGATTTTTTATTTTGCATTATTTTATATTTTATTTTGTTTATTTTAATGTTTTATATTGCTTATTTTTATTTTACATTATTTTATATTTTATTTGGTTTATTTTATTGTTTTATAATGCTTACTATTATTTTATATTATTATCAAATGGTGAAAACGATTTTTATTTTATTTTACATTATTTTATTGTTTTATAATGCTTACTTTTATTTTATATTATTATCAAATGGTGAAAATGATTTTTATTTTATTTTACATTATTTTATATTTTATTTGGCTTATTTTATTGTTTTATAATGCTTACTTGTATTTTATATTTTTGTGGAAACTGATACGTGTTTTTTTTTTTCAGGATTCTTTGATGAATAGAAAGTTCAAAAGAACCGCACTCATTTTAAATACAAGTATTTTGTCAACTTAATGCATTCTCACTAACTTCAAACTTTTGAACGGTGTATATAACATTTTTTAAATATTTAAAAAAAAAAAAAAAAAAACTTTGAAAATAGTTAGACATCCATTTCCACAATATCTCACGAGTAAACGATGACAGAATGATCCTTTTTTAATCAAGCTCGCTTTAACTCGGCCCGCTCAATTCTCAATCCACCCCAGGACTTACTCTTTTTCTCTTCTGTCGTTACGTGTTCATGGCATGCGAGGCCACTCTTTCCACTCGGTGCCCAGTGGACAGCCAAGCCACAATCCCATAAAAGGCCCGCCTTTGTGGCGAAGCAGCAGATAACAAGAGACATATAGATCCCGATATCTCGACATCCCACAGTTTCCGCTCCCGTCACTATCCATTACACACGATTGAGCCCTGGATGTGCAGAACAGCAGTACCAAATCACCCATGAGCAAACAACAGAAATGTGCTTACTACACTTAAGCACTCATCAGCGCACGGCTTGAGAAAAGCCATGCCAGCATCTCCTCGCTTAAAGCACGCCAGCCGGTGCCGACTGCCAAATCTGAGCTCAGATTTATGGCCGCAGTGCTTCCAGACTGATATTCCTGGGGTTTAAAGTCTCCGCTTGAGTGTTACGAGTGCAGCTGGCGCACTAGAGCTCCTGTGCTACGGATTCATCTCAATCGCAGATGATACATAACGTTCCTCTGAGGCCAGCGCTGCATGTGGAAGCCAGGTGAGAGACCTGCATTTGGGGGCCGTTCACGGACATGAAGATCAATGGGAAATAAGCTCGATAAATGAGCCAGATGGCCTGCGTTTAAGCAGAGGTTTTCTTGGCAGATAATGTATCCGGCAACCAAACGCATTAACTTTGTGTCTTACTTGGACGTTGCATGCATTTCCTGTGGCCGCAAACAGATGCCGGTTTTTCCTGGTGCAAATCCATCGGTAATACAGCCTCTAATGTGCCATAATAAAAGAATATGATATTTTAAAATTTAAGTCAACATCCAACTCATTTTAAATCCATTAAGGTGACGTGTTTCGAGTGAAATAGTACTTGTAGTAAAAATAAAAACCTGAATTGATGGGAACAGAAAGGAGAAGAAACGTTTGCATTGCCAATAACGTGTTAATCTAGTCAACAAAACAACGTACAACAATGAATTTTTTCCTCATCATCTGCACTGGTCTTGCTGTGGTGTGCCCCAGGGATCTATTTTGGGACCTTTATTGTTTTCCCTTGCCCCACACTTTTCAGAAATACAATATTTCATTTCACTGTTATGCGGACGATTCTCGGTTTTACACCTCGCTTTCATTCAACGTGTTCTTGAAATGTGTAAAGTCAGACCTAAGAAATGTTTACATTGCCTTCTGATGTGAGCCAGTGTGTTAGAAGTGTTAATCTAATCAACAAAACAACGTACGACAATGGTTTGCTTCCTACCTTGAAAAGAGGACTTTTTCTGTAAATTTAGGAATTTTTTCCTCATCATCTGCACTGGTCTTGTTGTGATGTGCCCCAGGGATCTATTTTGGGACCTTTATTGTTTTCCCTTTATAAGCTTCCCTTGGCCCACACTTTTCAGAAATGCAATATTTCATATCACTGTTATGCGGACGATTCTCGGTTTTACCTTCCAGTGAGGCTTTAAACCTCGCTTTCATTCAACGCGTTACTGAAATGTGTAAAGTCAGACCTTAGAAATGTTTACATTGCCTTGTGATGGTGAGCCAGTGTGTCAGAAGTGTTAATCTAGTCAATAAAATGACTGACTGAGATGTTAGTTGATGAAGAGCTCTTTGATTTTTGTCAATATGTAAATATTGTAAAATGTAAGGGGAAAAAAATAAGAAAAATTTCGATTTTTTTCCCCAAGTAATCCAATCATAGGGACACTGAATCAGAGAAAAATGCACATTTACACATTGTTTTTGTTAAAAGGTAAAAATTAATATAATGTCTGAATTTTATCCATTAAAAACGTATTGGATCGATGAGACGAATGCAGCCGCATCGAGTTAATAAATAAAGAAATCAACTTTGTTTAAAATAAAGATTGCGCTTCTCCCACGATTCTGAATAGACAACTAAACAAAATAACATGCAAGTTACTAGAGGTTCTGAGAAAATATTAATTGCTGCAGTTTAATTAATTTGAGTTCATTTAAAAAAAAAAAAAAAAAAAAAAATCAGATTGAGTGAATGATTCAATGACTCACTCATAAAGACTTGTTTCATTACTGGATGAATTTATGAACGAAGCTCTTAAAATGAATGATTCAATAACAAATAAATTTAACAGTCCCTTGTCGCCACCTACTGGTGTGGCGATGTCACTGACAGTTTATTTGAAGTGCCAAGTTATTTTCAAAAGGCGATTTACTCCATTTGGATCACTACCGTAGGCATCAGCGTTTACATTCGAACTACTAACTTTTATCCCAGTACTTGTGTGATAATCTGAATTGTTTTAAGACAAAAATAACGATACTGCGTGATTGAAAAGTTATGTCGTTTCACATCTACACATAACAACTGCTTTCTCTGGGTCAGAACGCAGAGCTGAATGTTCGCTGTGATCCTACTTCTCAAAAGTTTAAAAGAGATGGCGTTCGTTTTAACGATTAACCCTTATGTGCTGTTCGGGATGTTTTCATCCACGATGGGGAATTTTTGAGTCTTAATTTGGCCGTAACTTTCTCCGTGTTTCAGCAAATGGAATGATTTTTGGTGACAAACCTTATTTTAACACATATTTTGTGAAAATGCTTTGAAAATGTTCAAAAACTCAACAGGACTCTATGGGCAAATTCACCACCCTTTTGTTATGGTTTTAACTGCTTTAAAAATGTATCAGAGAAATATTTTTTTTGCTTAAATCTATTAATCAGTCCTGATCAAAACTACTAAATTAAAAAAAAAAAAAAAAAAAAAAAAAAAAAAATCAGGATTTTAACTCTTTAATTGCCAAATTAATAAACGATGTCACTGATTTGGGGAAAAAACGTGTCAAAGATTAGAAACAACATTGTTAGTTTTTGTGCAGCATCAGATTTTAACGTTTTAAAGAGTTAAAATCCAGATTTTTTTTTTTTTTTTTTAAATTTAGTAGTTTTGATCAGGACTGAGGTTGATTCATAGATTTAAGCAAAAAAACTTGAAAAAAATATTTATCCGATACATTTTTAAAGCAGTTAAAATCCAAAAGGGTCGTGAAATTTGAACAAAGCACAAGGGTTAATCACGCACCTCTAGTCAATAGCCAAAATATATAAATAATAATTAGTGCTATGCACCGTTGAATCATTCACAATTAGACCACGAACATGTATTAAGAAAACATTTTACTCCATGCATCACCTGAGACGCTGCTAAAAAAAAAAAATATGAATGCAAGCATTATTTATAGAGGATAAGTTAAGAAATAAACCCTGAGACAGGATAGACAACAGGTATAGAGAGAGAGAGAAACAGGGACAGCTCTCCAAGCATGTATGAGCAACAGAACAGAGTCCCTGTCATCGCGCCAGATCAACGCACAGATCAAAAAAGAACAATATGTCTCTCGTGCACCTATTATTGACATGTAAAGGTGACACTCACTTTGGAGATGGTGAGAGGCATGCAGAAGTCCTTGCCACCCTGAAGTCTGAAGCCCCAGGGGGAGGGTCCGATCAAGGTCACGCTGTAGCTGCTGCTCATGGTGGGCCGGGTCACTGTCGCTGGGAGACCGAGTACTAAAGTCCAATTCACAGCCTGAAAAAAAGCAGAGTTGTTATTGTGGTTACAGCAGGAGACAAAACATGATCTACTGACACCTAAACACGTCCTTCTGCAACAAACTCCATATCTCAGGAGCATCAAATTTGGCTCGGTTGCAGTCCGTCTGACATATTTTCTTTGAAATTAGCATTTTTACCAGCCTCCTATGTTCAGGTTTAGTGTTTTCACTTTAGAAAGGCAATGAAAAGGTTATTAGTAATTGAAGGTGGGGATTGAGAATGAACAGACTCTCTCCACCTTCAATACCACGACTAAAGTGACCTTGAGCAAGACGACTAACCCCTAATTGCTCCCCTTGTAAGTCGCTTTGGATAAAAGCGTCTGCTAAATGATGAAAAATGTACTTTGTGACTTGTTGGTCAAATGATTGGTATTTAACAAATTTCATTGTGTTTTGCTGCAAAGTCCATGTGTGCTTTTTTTTGCAAAATCAACAGACAAAACATGATAAACACTTGCAGCTCGGCAATTGAAATCCGGCTCGTACGAATGCCGTCATTCGTCTTGAAATCATACGATTGGATTTGCGGTTCTTCTGTGGACTTGTGGGCTTTTGCTGACAAAGTGAAGTGGCGTTTAAAGCGAAAATATTTGTATATGTGTGGAGAACATTCACTCCATATTCTCATTTTTGGTGCCGTTTACTGGCTTTCGCATCTGAACTCTTCATATCCATGTCTTGTGTTTATAAACAGACGAATATGAAACAATCAAATAAATAAATGAATAAAAATACATACATTTACTTGTTTGCTTGCTTATTTTTATATATATATATATATATATATATATATATATATATACACAAAGAATAATATAAACTAGCAAATAAACCATTGATATTAATGAACACAATCACATGCGTTTAAGTAAACTGTATATATATATATATATATATATATATATATATATACACATACACAAAAAGACAATATTTGCCTTTAATAGATAAATTGAGATCGGCACAGATGTACTGATGTCGCAAACAGTTTGATTGGCAGGCGATCTGACCAATCTTAACCCCGAATCCTCTATTGTGTCCGTCAAAGCGGTCAGGGGAGTCAGTAGATGAACTTGAATCACGTCTTGAAACAACATTCCTTCTGATGTTCATTCATGTTTATTTGATGCTATAAATGAACTAGTGTGAAGAGATGATCGACACATTAAACACACACTAGATGCTATTTATTGATTAAACCTCTTTAAAAAATTACTATATTTGAAACATGAAACTCCGTGATGAATTTTTCTCTGCGTGAGAACATGATGTGTGGCGTGAGAGCGGACATAGCAACAGTAACTAAAGGGGGGGCGGGGCTTTGCGAAGGGTCAGTTGAGTGAACTGGAAAATGTTACAGGTTTCTAAGTAAATCCCGGGACGAGATGGTAGTCCAAATTTATCTCGGGAGTACAGATAAAACAAAAGAGCAATCTCTATTTATATCTCCTGTTGTGCACAGGCAAGTATTTTAAGAGCTTACGGGTGAGCGCTGCAGTTGTTGTTGAGGTAAAACCCTAGTAAAATCCAGCACAAGCCAAATAGAAACATTCCAGAGGAACGGATTAGACTCCGGGGGTCTCGTCCAGGAATGTCCCACGGCCACAACCGGGACGCTTTTAGAAGTTAAAACCAACGTCACTCACCTGCTCTCCTGCCTTTTAAAGACCGAGAGTGGAAAATACTTCATTTCAATCTGACCCGGTTCATTCCACACCCTCAAATCACATCTCGTTCACGCTTGTTTATATCACGCTGTGCAAATAATCACAGTGCGATTTTTTTTAATGAATATTGCAATGGCGATTTATTTTGGAATTTTGGTAATTGTTTTTGCTTTTTCAAACATGCAACATTTCTGAATGTATTCAGTCCGTAACAAAATGTTTCACAGTGAAGTAACTGTATTTACAGCTTCATAAACAAAACTGTAATCTTTAAAACAGACAACATCAAATAAATTAAGTTCCAGTTAGGGCTGTGCAATACGGACAAAACAATCACACTGCGATTTTTTTTTTTAATGAATATTGCAATTGCGATTGCGATTTATTTTGCAATTTTGGTCATTGTTTTTGCTTCTTCAAACATGCTTCATTCTGAATGTATTCAGTCCAGAACAAAATATTTCACAGTGAAGGAACTGTATTTACAGCTTCATAAACAAAACTGTAATCTTTAAAACAGACAACATCCAATAACCTGAAATTCCAGTCATAATAAGTAAAAACTGTATTTCAGTGAATGAAGAAACACTGTACAGTAGATGAACTGCTTGATGAATAAAACTGTGTCTTAAAAGCACACAACATCAAATAAATGAGGATTATTTCACCTGCTTAAACTCGTATTCAACGCCGTCTTACATTTCTCATACAGCGACTCGTGTGAAATAAGTGTGAGTCGGCGTCTTTTGTCCAGAGTTTGACTCCAAAACTCTCTCAAACGACTGATCATTTCAAATCATGTTTATTCTGAACCGCATTCATATTATTTCCTCTTTCCTCCCGTTTGCCGATTCTGTTCTCCCGCTTTGCTTTGTTCTCGTTGGTGCCGAGCGAGCTCTGATTGGTCAACATGCGCACAGTAGCGTTGCAGTATTCTCAATTAAAATATAAATACATGAACACATAAAATTGCAGACTAGTGCGATTTAGAAATGGCACGTGCTCCAATCGCGATTAATTGCTTATCAATTGGACATATGGGAAACAGGTGAAGGAGTTGCACCATAATGCCAATTTCACCGGCCATCTGTTTAACGATTGCACGGAAATGAGAAGACGAGTGTGCATCATGTCATCTATGTGACTATTGAATGAGTCAGTGAAGCACGAAGGGTGCGGTTCTAGAGAACAACATGTGTTGAGAACATCCTGAATAGAAAGAATGAAGCGATTTTCCACGCCTGAAGTCACTAGAGCCGTGCGTTTCATAACGGCTGCAATTACTCATCGCATCTAATCTAGATCAATAGTATTGTGATCCAGACGGCGTTAGAATAACAGTGTTTTTAGGCCATTAAAACCCTCTTTCGAGTGAAGAACACTTTCATGATGAACTAAAAGGCAATTACATCTCATTCACTAATTGTGCGCAGCAACTTTGTACTAAAAAGACTTGAGCTGTGTGCGAAAGCGCCCACTCGTTCCCTATATAGTGCACGGCAGTCGAGCGCACTATATCAGCAAAGAGCGAACGAAAACGAGCGAGCGGATTCGGACGCTGACGTTAACAGCGTGACGATTTCGTCATGAACATTTCCCACACCCGTCTGTAATGCGTCCCGTTTAGCGTCATGAATTGTATGTTACTGTTCATTTGTCATGTTTACTGAGAATAACGAGAGAATAAAAACACCCGTGTCGCGCTATTGAGTCAATTTATATTGAAAAACAACACGACACGGTCACATTTCATTCTAAAAAATATAACCGTAAATAAATACACTGTACAACAGTTCACTAACATACGAGAAAAATCGACCACATTATCATATGATAATAAGTATATATATATTATGATACATTTCGCTTCAAAATATCTTTACAAAGATGTTCTAATTAATACAAAATGACACTTGCCGCTTCCCGTCGGCCGTATTTATTTTTCTTTCGCGCTCAATCGTCTTATCGCGTTGGATTTTGGGTAACGGCGCTTTAACGAGTGTGCGTCGAATGTATGCTCAAAATCAGAGAGGGTTGTGGGTAAAAGTAGTGAACGAATGTAGGGAATGAAGTCGTTCACTCAGAATTCGCACTACAAAACGGCCGACATCCGATATAGTGCACTAGATAGCGGATGGGGAGCGGTTTCGGTTTAATCTTTGCTTTGTAAACACTGGATCGGTACTTCCTCCTACGTCATGTGACCTTTCCAGCATGATGACATAATGTGTGGCGCATCAGAGCAGCGCAAGACGAGCATTTGAGGTTAAAAAGTACATCAGGTTTTTTTTCGCAAAGCTAAAATAAAAAAAAATAAAATAAATGAAATAAAAACTAAATTAAATAAAATAAAACACTAAACAAAAACAGTTTAGCGATAAGTTACATTTTGCGACGATATAAACAAACAGTTGAAATTTGCAAAGCTAAAATAAAAAATAAAATAAACTAAACGAAATAAAAAAAACACTAAACAAAAACTAACTAAAATAAAACGGTTTAGCGATAAGTTACATTTTGCGACGACAATCAAACAGTTGAAATTTGCAAAGCAAAGCTAAAATAAAAAATAAAACTAAAATAAAAAACACAAAACAAAAACAAACTAAATTAAAATAGTTTAGCGATAAGTTACATTTTGCGACGATATAAACAATCAAACAGTTTTTTTTTTGTATAAAATGTGCGATGGTTTCTCTAGATCAGACTCTTATTCCTCGTCTGGATCATGTAGATCTTTGAAGCTGCACTGAAACTGACATTTGGACCCATTGAGCCCCATTGAAGTCCACTATATGGAGAACAATCCTGGAACGATTTCCTTCATTTCTTGTTGACTGAAGGAGGAAAGACATGAACATCTTGGATGACGTGGAGGAGAGCAAACTATCAGGAGATTTGAATTCGCAAGTGAATTAATCTTTTAATATTTGCACGAGGTCAAGAACAAATTCACGTGCGCTCGTCAACTTCGTGAGAACGAATATGAAATAATCCATGCAGTTACTACTGAATGACACCCGGAAATCCTTCTGATACGTCTCGCTCTTCCTGTTTCGAAAACATTAAAATTGCATCCATCAAACCATTTCAGGTGCATAATTTTAGCAGTTGGTTACTTTTGAGCTCAAAACTAGACCAGTGAGGCACAAAACAACCAAGTTCACCCCCCAAAAAAATGGAAATTATCCCATGATTTACTCACCCTCACAATCTTCTTTCAGACAAACACAAGCGAAGTCATTTAAAAAAAAATAAATAAATAGCCAGCTTCCCAGCTTTATAATGGTAGCGAACGGCGCTCATGATTTTGAAGTGCAGAAAAGTGCATCCATCCATCATAAAAGTAATCCAGGGGGTTAATAAACGCCTTCTGAAGCGAAACCGATGCGTTTTTGTCAAGTCAAGTCATCTTTATTTATATAGCGCTTTTTACAATGCACTTTACATTAATAAGAAAATTTAAATTAAGAAATAAAGGAATAAAGAAAATAAATTTTTGTAAGAAAATATCCACGTTTTAAACCTAAAACTCTTCCGTTAGACGGCCTAAGCAAGTCGACGTACCCCGAAAGAGTGAAGTTTTAGTTAATAACGTTTTACATATTGTTTTTTGTAAGAAAAATATCCGTTACTTCACTTAAGAAGGGCTTTATTAACCCCCTGGAGCCGTATGGGTTACTTTTATGCTGCATTTTTTTTGCACTTCAGAATGTTGAGCCCCATTCACTCCCATTATAAAAATATATTTTTTTAATATAACTCTGATTGTGTTTGTATGAAATATGACCAGAGTAATTCATGAGTTAATTTCCATTTTTGGGTGAACTATCCCTTTAACCTTAAGACAACGCATTAGAATCTGTCCCATAACTCCACTGAAATAGACGGCACAATACGTCCGTCAACACATGAACTAAAACCGTTAGAACGCCGACGCGGCTTTCCACTGATCCGTCAGTCACGGCTGGTTTTCTTACGGAGCGAACGGTGCCAGGCTCGACGGACGGCCTGGTGCGTCCGGCCAGCCAATAAAAACACGGCAAAACATTTTATTTAGTGAAATGAAGTAACTGTACATTTCAGACTCCCAACACAAGCTTCATAGAAGCACCATTTTAGGATCCAATTTTTTTTCTTACTCTAAAGAACACTTTAAAAACGTAACCTTGGAAAAGTTCCAAGGTTCTTCGTGGACGCCAAAAAAGAAACCTTATTTTTAAAGAGTGAATATTAGCTCAGCATCAAAGCCAAACATCGTATTGGCCAGAAACAGCAGAACTCGCTATAGTTTATGGAAATGACCCAATCCATCCAAGCACTAAAACAACACGCATCCGACAGCCGTTAAATCACCGCACGTGTGGACAGGGTTGAGCTACCGATCCTTAGGTGGTAATTTAGGAATTTATTACACCAACAAGGCTGGACTTCCAAAGCAACATGTGACAGTTTAATGTTTAGCCACTGAGCTCTGAACCTAGAAACGTCCAAACTGACCCGTAAACACATTCTCAGACGCCGCTCGGTTGCTTAGTCAGCATTCTGAGCTTCCCAATAAAACACAGGTGTGCTTTGTAAACGCCGACCAACCAATGATTATCCTTCACGGCGAGTTTCATCGGTCCTCTTACGCACCTGGACAAAACGTGCTCGTGTTTTACTAGACTCCAACCGACTTATTATTAAAGAATCCCAACGGAGAAGTTCCTACAGACTTCACCTGCAGCCACGGAGCCGCCGCACCCGGCCTGGGTTCTGTTCAGGCGTGCTGGATCACGTCTCGATCCTGTCTATATCGCATGGGCCGGTTTGGCGGGGGTTCCTGTCGCACCTACATTCTGGGAAAGATCCCATTTCTGATCGAGCACTTCCTCAAGATGTCCCTAAAGTAGATTTCATCAAATTTAGCTCACTTCTGGGGACAATTTCGGAACAAAATATAGTATAGTGCTCACTTTCAACACAAGGTCACTGACCGGTTACTCATCTGGAACCAACAAAAAGACATTAATTTATGTTTATAGTGCATTTAAAACTCTTAACATAATTGTTATTCGCTTAAAAGGGGTCAAATGTCTTCGACCCCCTGACAGATTATTATATACGCTCGTGTTGGTAAATTTAGAGGGTGTGAGGAAGGGGTTAGGATTAGGTAATCTGGTAGAGACTTCAAGGAGGGGGTGATCATTTGGCACGGGGTTATAATTTGGCACGGGGTCAAAATTCGCCTGTGGAGAGCAGTTTTAGAGCTACATCAAACCAGACTTCAACTGCTACAGTGAAGCGCACATAAACAACATCGCACGTTTTACACTCTTTTGATAACTTTTCTCACTTAAATCGTGTTGAAGCACATCCCAGTGCTGAAATAACTGTAAATCTAGGCTATTTATTTCGACGCACCCCATTGAGAGCAAAAGCACTTCCTCGTTGCGTCAATCACAAACCGCTTCACCTTTCAAAACTGACAAAGCGCGAAAAAAAAACACCAACCGACAAAGTTGATTCAAAAGTTAACCGTTAACCACGGGTGAACTTTACCTTAATACGTATACACGTTGTGTTTTACTCATTTATATTTTACCGATATTATATTTTCACGTTATAAATCATCTTAATAACGAGAACTTTAAAATAAATCGTATTAAGGATTTTTTTTTCGCGCGAAACGAGTCTCGCGCCCACCTAAAGTCCCCGAGAACGCGCGTTTTAAAGCGCACAGAGACGCGTGTTCTTGTCACTCACCTCTGAGGTGCTGTGGAGCCGCTGTGGAGTCAAACTGCGAGTGAGAAAGAGACAGCAAACGACTTTAGAAACTCCAGCCGCAGTCTGACTGACTTCCGCCCCTTTAACACTCGCTGGAGGAACTTCTCGCCGCGGCACTGACGCGCTGACGTCACGATGATTGACAGGCTGAGAGACTGACAGCGGAATAGATCGACTTGTTTATTTGACTACATTTTCGTCTTCATTATACATCGTTTACCTAATTTGTCAATGATACTGAGGGAAATGTGAGAGGAAAAACTAATTTAGAGCAACGTCTGATGTCAATTTCATAATGCGTCACGTCTCATAGGACTTTTTTGCGCTTTGAAGGGCTTAAACAATCCAAATGATGTCATTTGACATCTATGCAGAGACGCCCGGCTCATGCCAGTGTTTTCCCAGCTCAAGGTGATGTCATTTTTCCGATCTCTTTTATAAGAGAGAATGTGCATGCCAGGAACAGCGGCAGATTCCTCCTCAGAGTTGAGGATCACGTGATCGCTGGCTTCAGCTCACTATTGTGTGTTGTGTTGCACAAACAGCTCAGGTGAGATTTGTTTCCCATCGTTTCAGGGTGAAATACTGCCATCTGCTGGCTGAAACATTATATGTATGCTAAATGCGCATAATACAGCTAAACATACAATCACGTATGTAGTGGGAAGAAAACTCAATTTCGCAACTTTTAAAATTTACTACGAGATTTGCAGACGCGCGAAACATATATTCATGAGTCAAGAAGACGTGTTTAAGTTTCAGCCAATCAGGGAGGGCTACGGGCCGACGGTCGGTTATATAATTAATATTCATGAGCTCAGCTTCTCATATTTTGTTGAAGTTTTTCTCTCAGAAAAAAAACAGATGGCAGAATTTGTATTAATACTTATTTTTCTTGATCACAACTCAAAGATTCGAAATCAGTACATCGTTCATCTATTTATTATTTTAGGCTACTTGGCTTTTTTTAAGTCACAAATGCAAATTTTTGGATATCATGCTAGTCAATTTTTCTGACATAATTACTAAATTACTATGTTTTGTCTTTATATTATAAAAAACAATATAACAGTAAGATTATTTATATATTTACATATATCCCTATATATACACACATATATATATATATACACACACACACATATTTCTATATATATACACACCTATATATATATACATATACAGATATACCTATAAATGTATATATACATATATACCTATATATACATATACCTATAAATATATATATACATATATACCTATATATACATATATACCTATATATACATATATACCTATATATACATATACCTATATATATATACAGATATACCTATAAATATATATATACATATACCTATATATATACAGATATACCTATAAATATATATATACATGTACCTATATATACATATACCTATATATAAAGTGAAAAAAAAAGTGAAAGTCGTGACGTGTTGTCAAGTATGGTGACCCATACTCGAAATTGGTGCTCTGCATTTAACCCATCCCAAGTGCACACACACAGCAGTGAGTAGTGAACACACACATACACACACAGTGAACACACACCCTGCCGGCGTGGGAATCGAACCCGCAACCTTCTGATTACAAGCCCAACTCCCTCACCATTAGGCCACGACTACCCACCTATATATATATATATGTGTATATATATGTGTGTGTATTTATATTTATTTACATGCAAATATCCATATAAATAAACAAAGCTATTCGAATCTGATTCAACTGAATTATATATATATATAGGAAATTAATTGGTTCATTGATTCGAAAAGCTTCATTTCTCCCATACATCACTACCTGAAGTCCATTTACATTCTTCATTCAATTAATTTTAATTTAAATACACTCAAAAACAAATCGGTACCAGAGTTCAAGTCCTTGAGAGCGCCTGGACAGACGTGAAACAATTATTTTCATAGTTGACTTGCAATTAAAAATGAACAACGAGAGTAAAAATAACCCGCTCACTCCCAACAACATCCACAAACATCTTCAGCCGCTCCTGCAACGCAGAGCTTTTCCATTTTAACGCACACATGCATCGTATAAGAAGCCCCAGTGATGCTGACAAACATCACCATCCATATTTAATAAGCAATGTATACAGTTTAGTGTCAACAGTGTGTGTGTGTCCTGATGAAGGAAGCACATCTGTCCTGGTTCGAATAAAACAACATCCGGTCACGTGCAGGCGAACCTCAGGCCGTCAGCTGTCCGGTTTCTCTCTGTTCGGGCCCATGAACTCCACACCTTCCACAGGGATGTCCTTCTCCTTGATGGCTTTCTGTCAACACACATCAGAGCACGTTTACACAGACTGACCCTGGACCTGCTGGCTTTCACACAGCTGTACAGCATGTACCTGGACACACGTGTGGTACTTGAGGAACAGCTCGCTGCACGGATCTGCGCTGCGGTCTCCTTTCAGGAACTTCTCGGCGAACCAGCGGTTAAAACACTGGTCGTACTCGCGCTTGAGCTCCGTGCAGCCCTCGCCGACGCTGTTCATCTTCACCGGCCGCTGAGAACACGCAGCAGACGGCTGTAACGTGCTCTGTCAGAGGAGACGGCGCTGCTCTCCCTCGACTTTGCGATAAGACGGGCTCTCGAGTGGCGCGCGCCCGCGATGATGACGTCACGCCGGCGGACGCGTCATAAAAGTCTTCAAGGACAACGCGGGAGTCGGTTATAAAATAAAACAAATATATAATAAATAAACTAAAATAAAATAAATGTAAAACATAAATAATAAAATAATAAAATAGGATTGCAGAAATGGTTTCAGACCGTTCTCTTTTAATCAATAACGGCATCTTTAAATCTTTTTACGAAACCATTTCACTCGATAAAATAGTTAATAAAATAGAAAAGAAGATTCTACAAGTTCTACGGAAGACTTAGAGCCGTTTCATTCTCCACAAAAATAGCAAATACATAAAATAGAAAAATAGTTCATCAAAAAAAAAATAGCAAAGTGAAGGTCAATATTCACTATTTCATTTTTCAGAAAAATAAAGAAAATGAAAATACATAAATATATACATTTACAAATAAATAAAAATAGCAAAGTGCTGAAGGTCAATATTTACTGAAGAATGAGTAACAGTGTCATTCTTCGGAACAGTAAATATCTAAAAATATAATATAAAAGGTCAGTATTTACGGAAGAAGTAGAAGTATATTTCATTCTTCATGAAAATAAAAAAATATATAAATAAATACAAAAATGAATAAAATTAGTAAAGCGCGCTGAAGGTCAATATTTACTGAAGAAGTAGAATCCCTTCATCTTTCACATAAATAATAAATAAAATAGTTAATAGAACATGCTGAACGTCAGTATTTACAGATAAAAATGACCTGTAAATTTTACAGTATAAAACTGGCAGCCAGTTACTGTCATTTTTACAGTACCATTACTATAATTTAATTTACAGCATTTTACTGTATTCTTTGATTAACAATTTTTTTTTAATTTGCTGTATTTTTTTTATTAAATAAGTCACTTACCACAGTTGTAGAGCACTCTCTCTCTCTCTTGCTGCTACCAGAATCTCAACCGTTGAAAATCCTACAATGCCTTTTTATGCTTGAAATTTACAGTAATATCTTGTAATTTTGAGTCAAACGGCCACACCCCCCAGAATGCATTGCAGTTTACAGCAATATGCTGTATTATTAAGAATACAGCCATCTGCTGTAAAATATTGCTGTAATTTTTACCGCAATTCATTAGTGTACTGAATAATTTTTTTGTGTGATGATGTTCGTGTCATAATCAGCGTTTCATTATAGGTTGATTATTAAATGTTGTATATTTTATGTTTCTAATATTGTCTGTACAAAGGCACTTTCTTATTTACATTATGTACATATACTGTATATATATATATATATATATATATATATATATGTATATTTTCCCACCAGTTAAGTAAAACACGATGCATCACAAAAAACAGTCAACACATACATTTATTAAATATTATAATACAGATTATATCATGTGCAGCACGCAGTATTCTGACAACATACTATATAGTTTCACAGAGTACAATAAAAATATATAGGTTTCCAATACAATTTCAACAAATCTTTTGTGTCTAATGTTTTCTGTAGTTCATGTCACTGAGGCTGTGAGTCGAATACATCGATCAGTTTTTACAATTCACACGTCCAACATTTGTAGATATTGTTATATTGTGAGCTACATACGGCATCATTCAATGTAAGCTAATGTTACAGGGCATAAAACAGCAATACATACAGAGAGATCGTACGGCATATGATGGGGGAGTTAGTGTTGATGTTCCAGTCGCTCTGAATTCCACGTGTTTTAGCAGGTTACTACAATCACATCGAATCTAACAAGTTCTAAAAGTTTGGGACACCATACAAAAGTTTGGCTGCTGGTAGAAGAGCACATCTGTACACACTCATTCACACACACACACACACACATCTATGGCATATACTGTATCAGGTAAACATGAACATCTGTAATGACAAGCGCCCAACACACACGTCCCTGAACAGAGAAACTTAAGGCAAAAAGATCAATACAAATGAAAAATATCTCTGCTGATCGATTGTTTTTACAGTAGAGTTGGTTCACTGAGTGAGGTACGTCATTGTGTAGCAGCACAACAGATTATCTGAGTGATGGAAAAACCTGACGGTAAATGAGTGAACATGAACAGGTCACATTTGACCTCAAAATCAAAAGGAAGAAATCATATATATATATATATATATATATGCATGCATATGTATAAATAGGCTGAAGTTTATACACATATATATATATATATTAATTAATTATTAATATATATATATATATATATATATATATATATATATATACATAAATATTAAATTAATTATATATTAAATATATATATAATATAATATATATATTAATTATATATAATTCAGCATATATATATATATATATATATATATATATATATATATAATTATGATTTTGATTTACATACCAGGATAGTGTTTATTCTACAACCTTTTTGCTGGTTTAAATAAAAAAAAAAATGCATTACAATAATGATTTACTATATTTTGCAAATATGCAAAAATTTTAATGCTCCTAAAAGTAGAACGCAAAAACAATTTATTATTTTTTCCTCCTTAGTATTTAGAGGTCAAATATGAGCTGATTTCCACTCCTACTGAAAATGACAATAATTCACTTTCATCCTCATGTGAGTCTGATAAACCTGACAGCAATTTTTCCGTGCAAATATCATGAAGTGATGTGTGAAGTACGCTAAACATCAGCAATAATGACCATGTCTAATTTTCACACATTTAAAAAATAAATAAATATACAGCATTACTTTGTGCTTTTAGAAAATCTGAGTCATTGAGTCACACATCACTGCGATTCATAGATCATCTTTATATATTTCATAGCCATTTGTTTACATCCACGACCTCGTATAAAACTATTCTGCAAGTATCCTACATTTTTTCTATAACAGCTCTCTTCATCTCTGATATATTCTCAGTCATATTCACTCTTACGGACCCCATGAAATCAAAATCAGTGTTTTGTGGCTCGTCCTTTATGTCTTTAGCTTTGAGTCCATTGATATGTTGGTGCTAATCTGACTAAATGAAATGTATGTGTAAGGATTTAAAATGTTTCTCATCTTGCACTCATTGTTTTCCAATCAAATGGGCTATTTAAAAAAAAAAAAGATATGTCCCACCCCAACTTCCTATTTCAATATACATACTCTATGTTATGATGTTAATATTTATATATATAATAAATATTAACATTAAAATCTGGGCAGATGAAAACACTGGTTTGGCATTTACTGTAGCTTACGGTTTTGTTTTCTCATAATGGCCAAAAACAGACACAGAGCGTCTTTAGATTGAAAATGGAAGGCAGAATGAGAATGGCGAGGTTGGTTCACTTGTTCTCAATCAGGATCTGGACCTTGTGCACCAGGTCTCGAGCCATGACCAGCAGCTTTGGGACATCATGATGTTCTGCCATTTCTACATGAAAACATAATAATCAACAGCATGTCGTGAGCAATGTTTCCATCCAAAGTTGGGAGTTTAACATAAGCACAAAATTGGAATATCACATAAAACATTTGCGAATAAAGCACCGTTTACAATTCCATGTGTTTAAGAGAACAGGTAGTGATGACAGGCTTTCGCTCAGGCGTTTCAGAACCACCAAACCAACATTTGAGATGCTGCGTTGCGATTGGTCCGCTGGTTAGTCCAATCACATCCTCTGTACTCAAAGTCACGCAAGTTTTTTTTTTTGTTGCACATCGAGGCATTTATTTGGTAAATGTGTCGGCATTGTAGTTTATGTGCATATCTTATCATATTAAAACAAATTATCCACCTCTATTCAGCGCACGCATTTTTAGAATTTATGCACATCTTGGCATTTCCATCCATCAGGAAACTGCTATTGTGGGATTTTGCATCACTGCATTTGATAGACATTTAAAAGTCAGCTCACCGTTAAAGAACTTGATGATATCTGTGAAATCCATGTTGTTTTCCAGGATAATGTCTCGGTACAGCTCAACCAACGCCAGTGCAATGAAGAGCACAAAATGCTCGGAGGAGGCGTAACGGGCGGCCCAAATGGTCTCCCACACAGAAAACACGTCATCATACACCATTTCTGCGAAAGAGGTAAACAAAAGGATTCACTCACTTTAAGTGCATCCGTTTAATTTAAATGGAAAGTGTGTAAGCTTTGCAGCACTAATGGCACAAAAATTAATTGCAAAAAAGATTTTTTTAAGGCAAGACACTACAGGTGAATAGGGTAAACTTTTTAACTAACAGATATCAACATATTTCCCCAGTACGTTAAGACAACTGTTTTGAATTACAAGTTTTTGGAAATGTTGTCTAAATATGGAAATGAGGCATTATCAAATTAAATCCGCACTAATTTGTATACGTTTCCAGAATATTAATCTGAACATTTGATATATCTAGGTTCAAAATTCTTTTTTTCGTTTTGTTCGGATATTAGAGTTTACTGAGGGGATTTTGGATTTCTCTTTTCATCACTCCAAAAATCAAAAAATATTATCAACAGCCAGAAAAAATTAATTTTCACCATATTTTTAGTAATAAAATTTTGCATAAAATATTTAAATGATATATGCACATTCACCCTTCAGTAAAAACCTTCAGAATGTAAGATCTGCTGAAGTGAAGAAAAAACTTTTTAAGGATATGACAGAAAAAATATATATTCACCCTGTTTTGAATAATAAAAGTGTGTATATAATCAGGGAAATTATATTTGCACAAATCCTTCAGTAAAAACCTTCAGAATATAGACAGGAATAAATCTATAAAGTTTTGTGTATGCAAGTTCTGCTGAAGTGGAGAAAAAACTTTTTAAAGATATAACAGAAAAAATATATTTTCACCCTGCTTTGAATAATAAACGTTTGTATATAAACAGGGAAATTATATTTTCACAAATCCTTCAGTGAAAACCTTCAGAATATAGACAGGAATAAATCTATAAAGTTTGGTCAATGTAAGTTCTGCTGAAGTGGAGAAAAAACTTTTTAAAGATTTAACAGAAAAAGTATATTTTCACCCTGTTTTGAATAAGAAACGTTTGTATATAATCAGGGAAATTATATTTTCACAAATCCTTGAGTAAAGACCTTCAGAATATAGACAGGAATAAATCTATAAAGGTTTGTGTATGCAAGTTCTGCTGAAGTGGAGAAAAAACTTTTTAAAGATATAACAGAAAAATATATTTTCACCCTGCTTTGAATAATAAACGTTTGTATATAATCAGGGAAATTATATTTTCACAAATCCTTCAGTGAAAACCTTCAGAATATAGACAGGAATAAATCTATAAAGTTTGGTCAATGTAAGTTCTGCTGAAGTGGAGAAAAAACTTTTTAAAGATTTAACAGAAAAAGTATATTTTCACCCTGTTTTGAATAATAAACGTTTGTATATAATCAGGGAAATTATATTTTCACAAATCCTTGAGTAAAGACCTTCAGAATATAGACAGGAATAAATCTATAAAGTTTTGTGTATGTAAGTTCTGCTGAAGTGGAGAAAAAACTTTTTAAAAATATAACAGAAAAAATATATTTTCACCCTGTTTTCAATAATAAACTATTGTATAAAACAAGGCAAATGATTTATGAACAAACCCCTCAGTATAAACCTTCAGAATATAGACAGAAATAAGACTGTAAAGTCTGGTGCATGTAAGTGCTACTGAAGTAGAGAAAAATTCTTTAGAGATACGTAATGTAATTTAAATCTACAGACCCGAGTGCAATAAAAAATGAAGTGCATTTTGGATGTTTGCTTTCTACTAGTCTGAAAGTTATGGAAGCAAAATATCCCAAAATCTCAAAACTGACCAGTGCATAAAAAACTATGGTTTTGCCTGTAGTGTCTCATCCTAAAATTGGTATTTTAATGTTCATTTATTGAGCATGTAAAATTGATTATTTATTAGTATTTTCATTTAATAAAGTGAATTTTTCCAGTGTGGTGTTGATGCGCTCACCTCTCTTGAAGTCGAGCAGGAACCATCGGTAGCAGAAATAGAAGTGTGTGTAGTCTCCATTCTGCTGCATCAGCTCAAAGAGCTCCGAGTCCAAAATCTGAAGAGATTTGACAGAATCGTGAAACAGAAACACACACACTGTCTAAAAGATCAGCGGAAATGTGTGTTTAATAAGTGCGTGTGATTGTGGGTGAAACCTGGATGAGGGAACGCATGTTGGCGAAGTGTGTGTCCATGGCTCCACCATGAGGGAAGTTCTGGTTCATTCGTTTCATGAGCTCAGTGAAGCAGCTGAAGGCCATGGCCTCTAATTTAAAACCAGACAATTCAGAAACTTTTTTCACTTCGTAATATAAAATAGGCTTACAGTATTGCTTTAGTTTAAAATTACAATCTTTTAAGTGTTTTCAGGCAAGGCACGTGCCTAAAAACTTTCACTAGTTTTATTAAATACTGGCAACAGCAACATGATAAAATACACCATTGTTCTACAAATAATAAATTAATATTCACAATAAATAATTTTCTCAACAAAACTGATATATGATATAACAAAACAATATATGTCCAATCATATTTCAGAGGGGGGGGAATTAACAGAGCATAGGGGTCACTGGAGAAAATAAGGTAAGACTTAAAGTTAATGTACCATCATCCAGGATGACCAGCAGGGGCGCTAATAAGTCACACATTCCCTGGACGTATCCAATGTCAAGGTGCTGCCACACATAACTAGGGATACAAAAACATGGTAACATCAGAGTAATACTGCACATTTTTAAAAGTATTTTTGAAAGTAATTAATATATTTATTTAGCAAGGATGCAATAAATTGATCAAAAGTAAAGATATTTGTAATGTTACAAAAGATTTCTATTTCAAATAAGTCTGATTACCACATTGGTATTAATTGGTAATGGGCAGCAAATCATCATATCAGAATGATTTCTGAAGGATCATGTGACTCTGAAGACTGGAGTAATGATGCTGAAAATTCAGCTTTGATCACTGGATTTACATTTTAAAATCTATTCACATGGAAAAGAGCTTTTTTAAACTGTAAGTATATTTCACTATCTTTTACTGCAATTTTGCTTTATTTTACCTGCACATAATGTTGCGCAGTTTCTCCAGGTTTGCGGGGGTAAAATACCAGTAGTTTCTGTCACATCGCTGGACGTCTTTGTCGATGCGATGTAGATTGAGTGTGTACAGGTCTACCAGCTCCTGCTGTAAAAGAAGTCAGGAGAAAAAAGGCCTTTGAAGATCACACACTATTAGAGGAACAGTTCACCCAAAAATGTATGACTTTCTTTTCTTTCTTTTTTTTGTGGAGCACAAAAGAAGTTTTTTATACAATGCAAAAATTAACTAAATTAACTATTCCTATCACAGCATCATGTGACCTCAGAAGACTTGAAATATAGTATGAGTGAGATAAGCTACTTTCATGATGCTGTTTTGGAGTTTGACAAAGAAAAATAGAAAGAAACCAACACAAAAATACAAAAACAAACAAAAAAACGGACAGTAAACACAAAAAATACCAGCATCAAGGAAAGAAGAACAATGGAACTAAACTAAAATAATGCATTTTATGGAAGATTTCCCGAACGATCCCTTTGAATGTTTTAGGAGACATACCGAGTAGGTTGTCCCGATTGAGGACACTGGAGACGCCACGTCGTTTTTGTCTCCTGTAACCGCTAGACAGTCTGCTTTGGGAAATAAGTTGTCCATCTCCGGTTCCTCCTCTGAGAGTGCCGAATCCGTTCCCTCCGGGGTCGTGTTGACACCCGGATCCATGCAGAGCTCCAAAGCAGGCATTCCCACGGGCGGTTTCTCCCCAGACGGCGCCATGGGACGAGCCAACATCAGAGGAGTTCTGGATATGTTACTCTCTGAGGACATGTAAACCACGGAAGAAGCAATCTCCTCCATTTCCAAAGCCGACGGCGAGTCGTCGGACATGTCTGGAGATTGTTTGGATAGGGAGGTGATGGGACCGCAGCTCTCCGACTCGGATTCAGTGATTTGTTTGATTATCATCCTACTGCGATCAGCATCCCAGTTGATTGTTTGCGGCGTGCAGATGGCTTCAGCTTCAGTCGTGGTTTGTGTCACATTCTGTGGTTCAGATGAACATGCATCCGTTTGAGAGATGTCCAGGGATGGTTTAGGATCGCCCTGGCTTTCTTTCCCTTTCAAATCGGTTTCTTTGTCCGTCTTTGATTCTCCAGACGGCGAGGACTCAATCTCAACCTCCTTTGACTCTGAGGATTTTGTCATGTCTTCAGCAGAATCTTTCGGTGAACAAAGTTCACATTCATTTTCCTTTTCTTCAGATTCTCTTGCACTAGCTTGAATTTTAGCTTCTGTGTTTTCTTGAGTTGCGTTTTGTGAGTTTGCGTCTTTCTCTGAATCTAATTCCAGAAGCGTTTCAGTCCTAGATGTTTCAGAAGCCTGGAGTTTGTCACTTTCTAGAGGCTTTATTGACTCGCCTTCTGAACAAACACTCTGTGTTTGTGAAACTGCAGCATCAGTAGTCAAGCTGTTTTCTGGTAGATCCTCTTTGGCCCTCTTATCCAGGTCAGTTTGATCTCGTGCCGTGGTTTTGGGCCCCGACTCTTGTGTGGACGTCTCCTCAGTGCTCGGAGAGCAGTCTGAGAGCGCAGAAGTCACGGAGAAGTTGCGAGACGACGGGTGCCCGGAGTCTGGAGAGCTAGTGCAGTTCGGGAGATTGCCGTTTGGGATTTTGGGCTGTGGCTTTTCGTCTTTTGGTTTTGGCTCTGATTCAATCGGGTCGACCTCATCGACGGACCCAAACACCTAAGACAGGAGAAGCCAAAAATATATTATTTATTTGGATATTATGTTATTGATATTACCAAATTTTATAAAAAATCTCAATGTAATCTCAAACATTTCTCAGCAAAGTCAATAACAAAAACAATAACATCTGGAGTAGGTTAATGGTGCGATGATGATGGCGTCTCACCTGAGTGCTGCTGTCGCTGTGTGATCCTGCGCGACTCTGTTTGTCGGAGCTGCTGCTCTGAGACGACTGGAGAGAGAAACGCAACGTCACTCAATAAACCCACAAGCAAACATCACTGCACATTTACTGTGCATCTGATGTGCGCAGCCGACTCGAGCATAAACACTTACATCCGTGCTGATGGTGGAGTCCTGGCGCGATCCGCGGTCCACGCTGGCGCCCGACGCGCATTTGGCCAGAGCGGCGGCGTGTTGTTCCTTCTCACGCTGACGCACGATGGCTTCACATCCCAACCACTCGCTCATGGTCTGTTCGTAACACGCTCGAATCTGTTCGTCCACCTAGAGAGAGTACAGCAGGGTTATGCTGCTTCTGCTTTGGTCTTGATCACAGAGTCGCGTTCGCTCACCTCTTTGCGGTCGTTGAGGCTCATGGTGAACTGATAGTGGCCCAACAGAAACGGCCAGACCTCTTTCCGGAGAGAGGGCTCCACGCCACCATAATACACCAGCCGAAGAAGTTCCTCCTCGTCGTACGCCTACACAAGCATCGAGATACTATTATAGTTCTTGTTAATATCTTACATGTCAATAAGACTTCACTCTTAAAGGAAATGAAAAGTATGCCATAATTTCTTATTCACCCTAAAGCCATCCAAGATGTATATGACTTTCTTCTTTCAGTCAAACACAATCGGAGTTGTGTTATCCTGGCTCTTCTGAGCTTTATAGCAGGAGTGAATAGTAACCCAGATTTTGAAGCCGAAAAAAAGCACATCCATCCATCATAACAGTAATCCATATGGCTCCAGGTTAATAAAGTGGTAGATTTTTGTATGAAAATATCATATATGAAAAAAAAGCACATCGCTTCGCTTCAGAAGGCCTTTATTAATCCCCTGGATACTGGTATGGATTACTTCCACGATGGACGGATGTGCTTTTTTGGGCTTCAAAATATCAGGTACCATTCATTGCAATTATAAAGCTCGGAAGACCCAGAATATTTTTTAATTTATCTTTGTGTTTGTGTTTAGCTGAAAGAAAAAAGTCAGGTACTCCTAGGATGGCTTGAGCGTGAGTAACTTATGGGATGCTTTTCATTTTTGGTTGAACTAACCCTTTAAGGCTAGTTCACTCAAAAATAAAAATTCTGTCATCATTTACTCACCCTCATGTTGTTCCAAACCTGTATGAGTTTCTCTCTTCTGTTGAACACAAAAGAAGATATTTTGACGAGACAGTTAACCGTTGTCACAGTTAAATTCATTTTCATGGACTTTTAGTTTGTTTATCTTCAGGCACATGTTTCTTTTGATTTGGTTTACCGCCACTCTTTAGTTACCATGGTTACAGATCAGCCTGAGCCCAGCCCATCACTACCTGCTTGACAGATTTTATGCCGGAGCCCCCCGCAGACTGGATGCTTCCACATGCTGCAACCGGTGAGCCCAAGGAAAGGAGGACAGCGCATACCATCGCCCTGGAGCCAAAGCACCTCAAAGTGTCTGACCAGGGCTGTGAGCCAACATCACCGTCCATCGTTGTGGGGGTCCTGTTCTATTTGCGATCCTTGAACTCTTGTTTCCGGCAGTGACTATCAGCCATTCGGCCTTGCCGGGCTCCCTCGAACTGTTGGCTCCACCAGACATATGTGGCGGACTTGCTGCTCTCTGGCCCGCTGCCCTTTCATCTTGGGATAGCTCCACCCTCCCGCAGGTTTCACCTCCGCCCTCAGTCACCCCAGATTAATCTCTGGCCTCCAGATCCCTACTTTCACCTTGCTCTCGGTTGATGCATTAGGTTTCCCTAACCACGGTTACACTTCCTTCGAGTGTCGCCTGGACGTCGTTGGCCGAGTTGACACCGTGGCTCCTCCCTCCTTCAACTCCACTGTTGGCTGTTGACCATCAGCCATTCGGCCTTGCCAGGCTCCCTTGGGCCATCAGCTCCACCCAGGCCACACATCGCCACACCGAAGGCATCACCTCTGCCCCTCTGTCACCCCAGCTCAATCCCTACCTCCACCTTCATCGCTATGGCTCCATTAACGGCGTCCCATCGCTCCTTCGGCTCTCCAGCCGCGCATTAGGTTTCCACAACCACTTGTCGACCGAGTTGACACCGTGGCTGCCAGGCTCTCTCAGACGGTCAGCTCCACCCGGGTCAGACATCGCCACACTGCTCTCCCGCCCTCCATCCCTTCAGATAGCTCCACCCTTCCGCAGGCTCAACCTCTGGCCTCCAGATCTCTACCTTCACCTTGGCAGGACGTCGCCGGCCGAGTCAACACCAGTGGCTCCTCTCTCCTTCAACTCAACCGTGGGCTGTCATCCTGCTTGAGTCTGCACAATCTGGCCTTTCAGCCTTTTCAACTTCTCCATGATTTCACCATCTCTTCACCATCTCCTTGTCTGCCTCCAAAGCTCCCACCTTCCCTCCTTCGTCTTTTCTGTTACAGTGCAAGGTCGCGCCGTCCCGGAGGGGGCTTACTGTAAGAATTACGTTCTAAATTCATTTTCATGGACTTTTAGTTTGCTTATCTTCAGTCACATGTTTCGTTTGTTGTAGTTTCCTGCCACTCTTTAGTTACAATGGTTATAGATCATTATTGGATATTCAGTTCAGCTGTTCATCATTAATCACCTTGTTTGCCTTACTATATAAGTTGCAGTGTTTTCAGTTCTCATTGGTCAGGTCATGTTAATGTTTAGTTGTGTTTGCCAACCTTTTGGATTGTTTGAATGAAAGGTTTATTGATCTTCATCCGTCTGTTCTTCCTACAACCTAAACGTGACAACCGTAGCCATTGACTTCCATAGTAGGAAAAAAAATACAATGGAAGTCAATGGGTCCCATCAACTATTTGGTTAAACAATCTTCTTTTGTGTTCAGCAGAAGAAAGTCAGTCGTGATGTAGAGAATATCATCTGATTATTCATGAGGCTGTGGAGTAAGTACACTAAATAGTGAAGGTCACATACAGTGCTGTCCTGTAGGAACATCTTCCACACTTCTGCAGACAGACCGCCTCTGGCATCATAAGGGATGTCCGGCTCAACAATAGCGGCGTTCACCAGAGCCGACAGGTGCGTGCGGACGGTGGACAGGTGACGGCAGTACGCCAACCCTTGAAGGGACATGACAGGTCATGAGCACGTGCATGAGAGAAAGCAATAGAAAACCATAAATCTCATGTGACACATACAGCCGTAGAAAGCCCGGGAAATGATCTGGTGCTTCATGGTCTCACAGAGTAACTTCAGCGGCGCCCTGTTTCAAACAGACATCTCTAGTCAGGCTAAAACCATATAGCAGGTTATTTCATACAGCAAACATCACAGATTCCGACTAGCCTGTCATGGTTGCATCCGTTGGGTATTCCACCATCCGATGAGCCATTCTGTGAACAGGAGGAACAAGACGACTTCCTGGGTGTGGGCTGCCACATATTCACACTCTGGTCGATCAGTTCTGGTGCCACTTTAATATAGAGAATATCAACATCACCAGTGTGATCAAAGTCTTCCTGCTTCAAATATTAGTCAAACGTACACCCATATGGAAAAGACATGAGGTAAAATTCATACAACAGTTCTTTCTGGTTCTTGAATCTGATTGGCTGAGAGCCGTGCGATATTACCCCAGTATCAGCATTAAAACCATGTATCACTCCACTTGTGGCGACTGTCATGGCGGTCGAGCGAATCCACCATCTTTTTAATAAATACTACTGTTGTCACGAAATGTAGTTTAAAGAGTTCTTTAGGTGAGAATGTAGTTTAGATCTCAAATATGTGACTCATATATAAAAATAGCCTATTTTATCATTTGTTTAGATGCTTTAGACGCGAGCTCCAGGCTGTCAGCTGTTCAGGGCTCGAGTACCCACAGAGAACAGTTTCATCTCAGCCAGTTTTTCGGGAATTTGCCGCTTGCTCTTTTATATATAGTGATTAAACATGATATATAAATCACTTGGGGTATATCTAACGGGCAACCTTTGGTCTTATTAATCTATTACTTACGCCAGAGCAAATCAATTTGGGTTAAAGGATTAGTTCACTTTCAAAATGAAAAGCTTTACTCACCCTCAAGCCATCCTATGTGTATATGACTTTCGTCTTTCTGATTAACACTCTCTGAGATATTTTAATAAACATCCTGACGCATCTGAGCTTTATAATCTTTTAAGGGGAAAATTAAGATTCATAACTTTATATTTAGGCAATATTTAACTTAATTCCTGTACTAGAGCACTGCTTTTGTACGTTTGACTGAATTGTTTGCTTGTGTTTTGTCTAGTGTCTAATGGCTATTGCTAATATTGTTTAATATATATTATTTTTTTATAAATTATACGTCGTATTTGGCATTGAGAAAGGGTCTGTCAATAGTATCAGTGAAAGTTACATTAATATGCCAATAATGTAACTTTGGGCTGTGAACTTGAGATTTGAATCCGTGGCGGAAGGAAGAAGTAGTGCGAAAAAGATGGTTTTGCTTATTTCTTATTTATTTACTCATTGTGCTGACGAACTGTTGTATAAATGCAATATCACACTCGTAACCGTGCAATAATTCTGTATATCAGCACGCTGTTATGACCATTCGTGCGACATTCGTCTGTTCACTATAATCTCGCGTGTGAATGAAACACCAACATCACCATCACGTTAACATACCGAACTCCTGATTGCCTGGATATATAATCCGAAACACATAATCCGTGGCCTCGTCTTCATCTTTGTCCGAGAATGACTCACAGGATCCATGTGGACTCCTTTTACGCAGTTTTGGGAACACTTTTCCCTGGGGAAAGAACACAAAAATGTCTGCAAAACAAAACGTTTCTTATTCCAACTACTGAAGAATGAGTGTTCGGCGAACCTTTCCTCTTTGGGACCACAGAGGTGGATCTAACTGGCCATGAGGAAGGAGGCCCGTTTCCAGACACGTGAGGAACTGGAGCAGGTGGCCTCCTTTTGGAAACCGAAACGGAGGTCTTTGGATGCCGTCTTGGCTGACCAAAACCACAGTCCCACCACTGTCCACTGAACACAAGCAGAGTCAGACAAATCTTTAATCGTTTGGGCCTCAGCTGATTTTTCTTCCATATTCTCACTATATCAAACTATATGAGCCATAAAACCTAGTGGATCAAATATGATAAAAACAAAATATTCTCATATATTTTGTCTATATTTTTTCAATAAACCGATTAAACATAAAAAATGACTGCGTTACAGTGTTAAAGATGCTCAGCATTGATGTATTTACCTTGCTGATGACAGTGCAAATAAACAATCTCCTCTAGACGAATGGTCATCGCAAAATCCCAGTACACACTACGAAGAAAAGAAAAAGACACCAGTGTTGACTTAAAATCATTTACACAGCCACATAGTCAACGTCACCATCACAACGTACCTTTTCTCATAATCTAACTCGCCCATGTTTCCATTCATCAGCTGGTTTGGTGTCCATTTCAATGTCATAAGATCCGCCGTCTGGTGAAGAGAGAGGTATCCTGGGATAGCTTCCATGTCGTCAGTCTAAAAGACCAGAGAAAATGTATTGCCAGACTTTAATTAAAATGTCATATCACTACAGTATCGTCACTCGCGTCAAAGTAACATTTCACAGCTGACGCACCGGCTGCACGAGGACGTTGTTCTTCCCAAAGAGCAGCGTGGCTCTGGAGTTTTGATGAAGAGATTCGACGTAATCCCCGCGCCCAGAGAGAAGGCCTGTCATCCATACTGCCGCTCGACTGCCTCTTCTGAATCTACAACGCAACAGACTGAGATCTCATCGCTGTCTAACAGCATGTGTCTTCTTTGATATTACAATTTTACATATGCAACAAATATAAAGAAAAAAGAAAAACCAAACGAGACAGATAGACAGTCAGATAGATAGATAGATAGATAGATAGATAGATAGATAGATAGATAGATAGACAGAGCGATAGATAGATAGATAGATAGATAGATAGATAGATAGATAGATAGATAGATAGATAGATAGATAGATAGAAAGAACGATAGATAGAACGATAGATAGATAGACAGATCGA
>CM074289.1:1173679-1246179 GCA_037194245.1 Opsariichthys bidens
AATAATATATATATATATATATTATAAAACATTTATAGCTATAAATATAATTATAGTTGTTAGAAATAATAACATTAAAAATATATATAATACAAAATTAATTATAATTCATGAAAATAATATACATATTTATGATATTACTTTTAATATATTTTAATATAAAATTATTATTGTTGTTCATAATAATATTATTAGCAATATTAGTTATAATTATTAATAATAAAATATGAATATAATTAATCACAATTAATAAAATGAAAACAATAATAAAAACAAATATACAATAACATATTATAATTAAATGTATTATAAATATAAATAACATAATTGATTACTATTGTTGTTAGAAATAATATTATTAGCAATATTAATTATAATTATTATAAATAATAATATATATATTAAACATTTATAGCTATAAATATAATTATTGCTGTTAGAAATAATAACATTAAAAATATATATAATTATAATTCATGAAAATAATATACATATTTATGATATTAATTTTAATATAAAATTATTATTGTTGTTCAAAATAATATTATTAGCAATATTAATTATAATTATTATTAATAAAATATAAATATAATTAATCATAATTCGTGAAATGAAAATCTTTAATCTAATTTAAATGATAATAATTAATAACTTAATCTGAATTATAACTTTTACTGATGTTTAGAAATAATAATAATTATAAACAGTATTATTTATTAAAAGTTAAGATAATTCCAGAAATGGGAGAATTTGACTAAAACATAAATAATAATAATAATAATAATAATGATGAATTGAATAAAATGAATATAATAGAATAAATTAATATCCTTAAAATAATAATAATTTTGATTATATATTTTTTTCTAAGCGAAAGGAACACACGGGATCGTGCCAGAAATGTGACAGTTTGACCAAAACATCAAACATTTCTCACTTGTTCTCGATGATTTGCTCCAGCTCCTGGACCTTCCGGCACAGTTCCTCCGCCGGTGGAAACATCTTCCCCACCTTCATGAAAAGAGCCGCCAGCTTGTTGCTGCGCAGGAAGCCGGCGGCCCGTCGCTTCAGCCCATGAAGGACACACGCTTCGACCACGCCTGCAGAAACCATAAAACACAACCTTATTCGAGCTGTTTAGTTGACTCAGTATGTTTATCTGCTCGAGCTCAGAGGAGATCTGACACCGTCATGAACAGATTGTTAGGTGGAGGTGGTTTGACAGCGGATATGATGTGACTAGTGAACGCCACTCGAGTAATTAGTGTCCTTTCACCAGCCCACTCACCATACTGACACCAAACCAACACTGACACACCAGGAAAACGCTTTTGTCACATGCACGCATGTTAGAACGGCCTTTTTACAAAGTCTTGATGTTGTTTTTGGGCTCTACTGCACTTGAATGTTCATTATTCTCCATTGTTGCAGCTCCTCTCTTCCCAGTCTGTCAGTAACGCTCTGTTTACGTCCTGTCTCTATGAAGCCCCGCCTTCTGAAAAGCACAATGTGCCCTGATTGGTCGGCTGGAGCGGTGTGTTGTGATTTTTGTTTGGGGAAATGCCCCGCCCCTTACCATAACCGCCAGTTTCACTAACTCAACCAAGCCCCGCCCCTTTATTCTGCATATTTAAATGAGGAATATTGAGAAGAAAACTGGAGGCGTTTCAGCGAACTGTAAGTTTTATTTTGTTCCCAGGATGCTCTGCTAAAAGGTAGGATAACATTCTCGGAAAACATTTTTAAAATGTTTAGAGATAACATTGTTAGAACGTTATTCCCTAATATTCCTCCCATTGGGCATCGGATGTGGATTCAAACGTTGCTCAGACGTCAAATTGTGCCATTTGACGCCAGTGTCGTTAAACAACATTACCAGCTTCACCTATTCCAAACCAGACTGACTTTATTTCTGTCATACGTGTACAAAAGTTCATATAAACAGAGGTTTAGATAATAATAATAATAATAATAATAATAATAATAATAATAGTTATCACCATTATGGTGATGAGTGTTTGCTTTAGTTAACTGCTGTAACCGGAAAGAATAGCAGTTATTATTATTAATAATTATTATTAATAATATATTTAATAATGAATGTTTATTAATAATTATTATAAATATTAATAATTATATAATTATTAATAATTATAATTAGTATTTAATTATTATATAATTGTTAATAATAATTCTAATTATTAATAATTATAATAATTACATAATTATTATAAATATTAATAATTACATAATTGTTGATAATAATTCTATTATTTATTATGTATTATTAATATTATTAATTACTACTATCAATTATTATTTTTGATTGTAGTAATTTGTTCTGATCCTAGATGTTTGTGTGCGTCTTTGAGATGATCTGATTAAAACTTCTTAGTTGATAAGAAATAATGCGAAATTAATACCATAGACTGGATTATTCAAACCGCTACATGATGATAATATCTTTATCTTTAATAAATAGATAACATGATCACATTTTCTTTCGTTGTACTTGCCATGATAAACAGTTACAGCAGCCAAAAAAAAGCCACTAAAGCAAACAAACTACTACTGTCAAACACACATCAACATCTAAACCTTTCTTAATTTCAATAAGAACAATCGAAATACAATCAATCAAGTTGGTAACGCTGTTTTTGGAGCTTGACGTCGAACAAATGTTGGGTTTGAACGTCAACCTGATTTTCATTTCCAAGCGAAATTCGACATCTGAGCGCCGTTTGACCCCGCATCCAATGCCCGAAGGGAAACTTTCTAAGAATATCAGCGGATAATGTTCTAACAGTGTTCTCACTAAACATTTTTAGAATGTTTTTAAAGAATGTTATCCACCTTTTAGGAGACTATTAAGGGAACAAAAACTTGACAACATTCCCAGAACGCAGCATAATGAACATTCTTAGAACTTCTTCATGCTCAAACAGCAACATCAGACACTAAAGAAAGATGAACATGGGATTAAAGTGATTAAAAAATGGTTTAAATAGATGGAATTTATATGAAGTGAGGGTTAAACATAGAGATAGCTTCTTGTAGGCACGTCCACACATGATGCCAATTTTTAACTTTGATATTCAATCATGGATATTTTAGGAGGTTTTGAAGTTAAGATCATCTTACCGCAGAAAGAAAATATGTGACTGCTGTCTTCGTGTACAAACTTGCGAGTCACGGCCTCCTCCATGATCTGCTTGACCTGAAAGTCCAAACCAAAAGCATCATTGTGACGTTCAAACACTGAGAATCATGGGTAACAGCGGTGAGGAGACTTCCTGAGCATGTCATGAGTCGTGAGGAAGAAACATGCGCTCTTACTCATAGGTTGTTTCTGACTTGCGCTCCTTCATAATGACTAGATAGCGTGTGCAGATGGACATATGTGAGAAACAGTGTGTGTGTGTGTGTGTGTGTGTGACTCGGATCGCAGCGTTTTTCATTTGCTGATGCCTCATCATTCTGATTTTGAAACTGTATTCATAAACAAAACCTTCATAGGCTGAACAATCATGACAGGGTCGTTCGAATCTTGATTTTTAAGCCCTACAATATGGCACAGGGATGATCACTTCTGAATTAAATGCACCAATAATTTAATTTATGCACTTCTATCCAAAGTATCTTTCATTGCATTTAAGGTGTGAATTTGGTCAGTTCATGTGTAACTGCCATAGGCCAGTAAGAGCTGTGAGTGTAAACCTCACTCCCCTGATCTCAAGAGACGCCGGAGACCATGGTTCGAATCCTGCTCGGTTACATTTGGTGCCGTGACCCGGATGGGAGTGAGGTTTAGGGGGGTGAGTGTAACTGTTGTTGGCCAGTAAGAGCCGTGCGTGTAAATCTCACTCCCCTGATCTCAAGAGACGCCGGAGACCATGGTTCGAATCCCACTCGGAGCGGGTCAGTTGAACTGGTTACATTTGGTGCCGTGACCCGGATGGGAGTGAGGTTTAGGGGGGTGAGCTGTGCGTATAAACCTCACTCCCCTGATCTCAAGAGGCACTCTGGTGACTAACGCTAGAGACTGCAGTCTTTAGAGTGCCTGACTCCCCCGCCAGAGACCACGGTTCGAATCTCGCTCTGAAGCATTTAAACTGGTTACATTTGGTGCCGTGACCCGGATGGGTGTGAGGTTTAGGGGGGTGAGTGTAACAGTTGTAGGCCGGTAAGAGCTGTGCGTGGAAACCTCACTCCCCTGATCTCAAGAGGCGCCAGAGACTACTGTTCGAATCCCGCTTGGAGGTTTGGTGCCGTGACCCGGATGGGAGTGAGGTTTGGGGGGGGGGGTTGTAACTGTCGTACGCCGGTAAGAGCTGTGCATGTAAACCTCACTCCCTTGATCTCAAGAGAAGCCGGAGCCCATGGTTCGAATCCCGCTCGGTTACATTTGGTGCCGTGACCCGGATGGGAGTGAGGTTTAAGGGGGTGAGTGTAACTGTTGTAGGCCGGTAGGAGCTGTCCGTGTAAACCTCACTCCCCTGATCTCAAGAGACGCCGGAGACTATGGTTCGAATCCCACTCAGAACAGGTCAGTTGAACTGGTTACATTTGGTGCCGTGACCCGGATGGGAGTGAGGTTTAGGGGGGTGAGCTGTGCGTGTAAACCTCACTCCCCTGATCTTAAGAGGCACTCTAGTGACTGACGCTAGAGACTGTGGTCTTTAAAGTGCCCAAGACCGTGGTTCAAATCTTGCTCGGAGCAGGTCAGCAGAACTGGTTACATTTGGTGCCGTGACCCGGCAGCCAGTAAATAACTGTGTGTGTAAACCTCACTCCCGATTTTAAGAGGCACTCTAGTGACTGAAGCTAGAGATTGCAGTCTTTCGCCTCCATGTTAGAGCGCAGGAAACCACAGTGCGAACCCCACTTGGAGCATGTCAGTAGAACCGGTAACACATACACTCCCTGGGAATCGAACACATGACATTGGCAATTCAATTAAAATAATATTTCTCCTTCTTTTTCAGCTCTTATTAACGGAGCCCCACGCATGCCATGCACGGAAAAAATAGAAGGCTAAATTGTGTGCACGCTTTACGAAGTTATTCCCTTGATTTATAACCCGTGCGCATGACTTACTAATTCGCTCCCTTGATTTTCCAAATCCATTTGGTGACATCAAATCATGTGTTTTTTGCACGTGTATATATATATATATATCAAAGCTTCACAGTATACCATCACAGAAACAAATGTTGAAAACAATTAAAATTACACATTTTAAAGAGGATATATAATGCCAATTTTCACACGATGTAATTAATATCAGTCTCTGGTGTCTCAGAATGTGTCTGTGAAGTTTCAGCTCAAAATCGCCGTTTTTGTGTGTGTGTCCCTTTAAATGCTAATGAGCTGCTGCTCCAGAAGAGGGCGGAGCTTTAACAGCTCAACAACAACAACAAAGCTGGAGAATCTCACGCAGACAAAATGAGGAAAGTGTTCAAACTGATGGAGAGACTCAGGAAGACGTTTCTGAACGGTTCGTGGATAAATTGATGTCGTTACGTTCGTCTTTTTTCCTCGAATCGACCCTCGTTTGTGGCGTAAAATGACGGCGTCGACAACACTCGACTACAACAACTCTAAAGCAGCCCGACATGGCCCCGCCCCCTTTGTTGAGTGTTCTCAGGGGCGGGGCTTATGTAAATTTTGGGGTTTGTGATGTCACCAACCTGGGAAGAAGCTCGTTGTAGTCTCTACCTGCCGTTTGTTGTACTTTGCAGATGTTGTTTATGCTCAAACAGCAACATTACACACTAACTAAAGTTAAAAAAGTGAAATCAGAATCAAGGACGCCTTTAACATTAACGTATTGGAATACTGGAAGCTGATTAATTATATTTATAGTATTATCAAGTGATACTATCAATGTACCGTGGTAACATTACAGTGCTTTACAGAGGGCCAAAATGACACTAATTGCCTTTCTATTGAACACATAAGAGTTATGCTCCTAATACACACTGTAAATGTGAATATAATTGACTAAAATGATAACAAATCCAGCACAAACAAACACGTGACATGGCATCTGTAACACACACGTTTTTTTGGACATGTGCCATGTAAATACCGTGCCATTATCTGATGCGATCGCAGTACTTCTTATAAAAGGACAACTATTAATACGATGTGTCTTCATCAAGTTGGGCTCCTTAGATAAAGCAAATGGCTGATGACATGTGATTCGCTCGGGTACTAAGAGGACAAACCAGAATGACCTTGTTTAGATGCTCTTTTTTTATGAAGAAATAAACAGTGTGATCTAAACGAGCGGATTGTAATAAACGCTGCATTATCGTGATCAGACATGCGAGAGTCAGGGCTGTTTTGACACTTTTACTACTTGCAATCCCAGTCATTACCATCAGATTGAGTGATTGACACCCTGTTGATCATCTAGACCAGGGTTTTTTAAACTGGAGGCCACAAGGGACTGCTAGGGGTCCATGGACAAATTTAGGAAAAAGCAGTGTAAAAAAAATATGTGTAAAAAAGATTTAACTAACTAAATACATTGTAAATGTATAATAAATAATATTTATATATAATAAATAATAAATATAATTATTATAAATAATAAACTTAATTGATGTATAAAATTAATTATGTATTTATATTAGCACAATTGTATTTAATACATTAGATTAAACTTAATTGATTCAAATAAATAAATTAAATTAAATAAACAATTTGATTCAAATAAATAAATAAATAAATAAAAATGATTCAATTAAATTAAATAAAATTTGATTTACATAGAAAATAAGAAAAGTAGCTTAAAATGGATAAATAAATAAATTGATTAAATAAATGAATGAAATTATATTTAAATAAAAAATAAACACTTGATTGAAATAAATTAAATTGAAATTTGATTTAAATAAGAAAAAGCAGTTTAAAAAATGTACAGTAAATAAATAAAAGTAGGATTATTATACTAAATAAATAGAATAAAAATGATCAAAACAAATAGCTAAAATTCTTTTTGAATGCATAAATTAAAAGAAATATATTAAAACCTGATTTAAATAAATAATATGAAAACAATATAAAAATAAGATTATAGTAACTAAATAAATACATTTACATATAGAAAATAAGAAAAGTATCTTAAAATGGATAAATAAATAAATAAATAAATAAAAACAAGATTATACTAACTAAATAAATAAATTGATTAAATAAATGAATGAAATTATATTTAAATAAAAACATAAACACTTGATTGAAATAAATTAAATTGAAATTTGATTTAAATAAGAAAAAGCAGTGTAAAAATGTACAGTAAATAAATAAAAAGTAGGATTATTATACTAAATAAATAGAATAAAAAATGATCAAAACAAATAGCTAAAATTCTTTTTGAATGCATAAATTAAAAGAAATATATTAAAACCTGATTTAAATAAATAATATGAAAAATTAGATTACAGTAACTAAATAAATACGTTTATTGAAATAAAATAAAACCAAAACGAAGTTTGATTTAAATAAATAAATGAATGCATTAATTAATGCATCTTATGAAAATGTGATCAATAAATGCATCTGACAGTGAGTAGGAAAAAACGCACCGATGTCATGTGACGGAAACTAAATATTCCACACATTTATAATATTAATTTTTCCCAGTGTGACTTGGGTGTTTATGAATGCATGAACACATTCAGCTGCGCATTAATGGTTAGGATGCACGATTATTGCTGTCATCTCCAAGACGAAAAGCCCTGATCTAGACCACACTTGATCAACAATGATCCTGACACGAACATAAAATCTCCCACCTCCTTCTTGACGTTGCGCAGCAGCCTCTGACGCGTCTCTGATTCTGCAAACAAACACAGATTCTCATCAAACATCATCCTGACAGGCTCAACAATAACTGCATTTCCACTGATGAAGATGAAGGTCTCACCTCCCATGTCTGATGCTGATGCTGCTGATGCTGATGCTGAATGAATGTGCGCAGGATGACAGTGTGTCCTCGTGAGTCAGAGCTGCGCGCGCAGGGTGTGGCGACTCACATCCGCGAGCCGCAATAATAACCGATATCGCAGCGATGATCATAAGACTAATATCAGCTGTCTCGATCCGATCTCCGCAGGGATGCTGCAGTTTAGAGCGACTCTAATCTCGAGTGCATTAGGATGATGTTTATGAGGAGTGTCGGTGCACATGAGCGCCAATCAGCGAGCAGAGAAACGACGTGGCCCCGCCCCCTTTCACGGTGAAGCACGCTAATCACACATGTATTACGAAACATACGAGTTGCACAAATATAACGTTTTATATCTTGATTATATTATTTTATAACGTTTATTAATTTAGGCGTTTTTTATATATATATAGCGACAAAATGTTATTTTTGTGTGATATTATTACATTATAATTATTACGGCTTTACTTATATAGTGACTCGATGTTTTATTTTTAAATATAAAAAAAATATTTATATATATATATATATATATATATATATATATATATATATATTATTTATTCATTAATTAAGGTTTTATTTTGTGTTTGCGAACAGCGTTTTTGTGTTTTTTGTTCTTGTGGGCGGAGTCAACCTAACGGCAGAAAATGACGGTTATGCAGTGGCAAAGGCGCGGAATAAAAGAGTAAATTAATTTCGAGTTTATATCGCACAATTCTGCCTTTTTTTCCCCTCGCAAATCCGAGTTTATGCCTCACATTTCTAAACAGAGATTGCGAGATATACTCGTTAGTCTGTCTGTTTTTCCTCAGAATTGCGATTCTGACTTTTCCCCCCTCAGAACTGTCATAAAAACCTCACAATTGCGAGTTGGGAGATATAAACACGTAAATACGATTTTTTAAAAAAAATCAGAATTGTGAGATAAAAATATTATAGGGTATGTTTAAAAGTTATATATGTAAAATAGTGTAGATTTAAATATTGTGCATGTGTGTTTTCATCAAATTCATGTTTTAATAATAGCAGGTTTAGCAACATAAACGTCAGTGTTTCGCTTCAAGGGGCTTCTTCAACGACGATATTCTATAAAAATAAAGACTATATTTTTTTTGAGTTCCAATTCTGACATCCGAAGACACGACAAAATATTTTTCTCTTATTCTGTGGATTTTCCACATCTTATTAACGTTATTTTTTTCTGCGCACGGATGCTAGTGACGTCACTGTGACGTCTGCTCCAAATGACCATTTATTACGTTACATTACAATAAATTGTCGCAATAAAATTGTGAAATCCTTTATTATTAGTTTAATGTTACATTCTTTTGTTGAAAGGTTATTTATCTTCAAAACAATATTTAATAACACTTCAAAATGTTTGACTGAACATGCGTCATGCCCTTTTTAAAATAAATATGGACCTCAACTTAAATAACTGAGCAACATTTAACATCTTATCCGTGAAAAAAAAAAATATATCACAATCATATTTAATTTTTCAGGAGAAACCGCGGACTTTTATTTTGAAACGACACCGTGTTTTGTGTGTGGCGGTTTCCACGCGCTTCACTCTCTGCTGCTGTCGCACGCGCTTGGCGGGAGTCACTGAAGTTCACAAACTCGCTTTCTTCTTTCACTTTCATCTGATATTTTATGAATATAATTTTCAGTCACAGGTGAGGTTATTTTAATTCGTGTTTAATCGGAGCTGAAGTAAAGCTGTGTAGAGAATCTCTTCTGTCTTTCGGCCGCTCTGTATTTTGAATTAGCTGTGCGGCTAAAGCTACTCATGTTGTGTCGTTAAACTTCACTTAGTCAAATATGTTTGTTTTCAAATCAGGTGAATAAAAGCATTTTTAGTGTATTATGTGTGTATATAGCTGTTATTACGGTGATTTAGCGGGCTATATAAAGAATTTATGTCATGATAAAGACACTTATTTATTATTTTTATACTTTCTACGTCATAAAACAGAAGCAGCTTCACAGATTAACACATAATCCTCATTATGAGTTAAATCTTTTGCAATCAATACAGACATTTGCTTGACAAAACATATTTAATATATATATATATATATATATATATATATAATATAATTCAAAATAAATGTATATGTATGTATTCCAATACTAATTTCGGTGTATTATAATCTTTTTCCAGGTGGTTTGTGTAGTGTCCAGTGATCATGCCGTCCAGTCTGGGCTCCAGCAGTCCAGCTGCAGTTCTTCAGGAGGCTTTGGAAAACTCCGGCCGCTTGATTGACAGGCATCTGCAGGAGGACCGTTGTTTCCCAGACCTGTCAGAGCTCCTCAATGTCCCGTCACAGAGTGAGAGTCACTGTTTTCCTGTCACTTAACCCTTGTGCACTGTTCAAATTCACCACCCTTTCGTTCAGCCACCACGATTTTAACTGCTTTGAAAATGCATTTTTGCTTAAATCTATTAATCAACCTCAGTCCTGATCAAAACTACTAAATTTAAAAAAAAAATCAGGATTTCAACTCTTTAAAACGTTAAAATCTGATGCTGCACAAAAACGAACAATGTTGTTTCCCAAATCAGTGACATCATTTATGAATTGGGCAATTAAAGAGTTAAAATCCTGATTTTTTTTTTTTTTAAATGTAGTAGTTTTTGATCAGGACTGAGGTTGATTAATAGATTTAAGCAAAAAAATTGAAAGAAAATATTTATCTGATACATTTTTAAAGCAGTTAAAAGTAACGAAAGGGTCGTGAATTTGCCCACAGAGTCCTGTTGAGTTTTTGAACATTTTCAAAGCATTTTCCCAAAATATGTGTCAAAATAAGATTTGTCACCAAACATCATTCCATTTGCTGAAACACGGAGAAAGTTACGGCCAAATTAAGACTCAAAAATGGATGAAAACATCCCGAACAGCACATGAGGGTTGACACATGACCTGTTGAGACTCGTGTTTATTTGCTTGTTTTTGGCAGATATGCCTTCGCTCTCGGGCATGTCGGACATGGATTACCCTCTGCAGGGACCGGGGCTGATCAGCGTGCCGAGTCTTCCCGAGCTCAGCACCATCCGCAGGGTTCCTTTGCCTCCTGAGCTCGTGGAGCAGTTCGGTCGTATCCTTCCATCCGAGCGCTTCGTTAAGGATAATCTCTGCAAACAAAGAGTCTTTTACAACAAAGTTGCCCTGAAATTGATATATTGAATATTGCAGTATTTATCAATGCACATCATTGTTCCTCATAATCTTGAATCACATGGTGAGGGCGGGGCAACCTGTCACTCACATGAGATCCACCAATAGCAAACCACAACCATCCAATCAATTCCTCGCAGATAAAATCAAGCCCCGCCCCACATTTGTTCTCGTTTAAAACACTAGTTTTAATGTTTGTGAAAGAAGTCTCTTCTGCTCATCCAAGCCTTTGATTGAAAAAAAAATCTGAAATATTATTACAGTTTAAAATTACATTTTTCTATTTTGATATACTTTAAAATATAATTTATATCCAGCGATCAAAGCTGAATTACTCCAGTCTTCAGTGTCACATGATCCTTCAGAAATCATTCTGAAATCAATGTTTTGCTGCGTAATATTTTTATAACCTGTGATATTTTTGTTCAGGATTCTTTGATGATTAATAAGTTAAAGGAAGAACTGCATATATTTAAAATAGAAATATACATTTTAACAATATACACAGTTCAAAAGTTCAATAATTTTTTGAAATAAATTAATACTTTTCGGCGAGGATGTTTTAAATTGATAAAAAGTGAGTTTATATTGTTAGAAAAGATTTCTATTTTGAATAAATACTGCTTCTTTTAAAACTTTTTATTCAAAACTGAATCCTTAAAGTATCACAGGTTATGAAAAATATTAACCAGCACAACTATTTCCAACATTGATAACAAATCATCATATCAGAATGATTTCTGAAGGATCATGTGACACTGAAGACTGGAGTAATTCAGCTTTGATCGCTGGATATAAATGATATTTTACTATATATTCACATAGAAAACAGATATTTTAAATTATAAAAATATTTCACTATTTTTACTGTATTTTTGATCAAATTAATCCACCCGTGATGAGCAGAACAGACTTTTTTTTTTCAAAAGCATTAAAAATAGTAACGTTCCCAAACTTTTGACTGGAACCGTATTGTACATTAGGGAAGAAAAGACGAGCTCAACTTGTTTGCAATGCCTTAATCGACACTGAACAGATATGCAGTGCAACTGCATGATGGGAGTTTTCCCTGAAATCTCCAGGGCGTGGCTCACTATCGATAATGACATTTTTATGTGGAATTATGAGGACGGGTGAGTATGGACAGATCAGAAATCGGTTACATATTTCAGATACGGGATGTTCATTGAGATTTGTGTCTTGTTCAGGAGTGACGTGGCGTATTTTGACGGTCTCAGTGAAACTATACTGTCAGTTGGACTGGTCAAACCAAAGCCAGGTTAGTTTTCTGTTGTGCACTATTTAGTGCGGGCCCTCAGTAGTAGTTGACAATATTATGGGTCGATTATTAGGACATTTTACCATAAAAGCATGCAAGATATCCGTCTGGAGATTCTTAGTTTTTATAATTTGATGTTTTAGCACCGATTATGTGTTTGTATTATGAATGTTGAACTAACCTTTGTTGTTGCAGGTATTTTTCAGCCTCACATCCACTTCCTGTTAGTGTTGGCCACACCGGTGGATGTTGTGATCCTGGCTTGAGCTTCCCAAAAGTCCAGACGGGTGAGTCTCATGTTTGGATTTAATCAATGTTTGCATGCGTGTTCATTAAAATCATATATATATATATATATATATATATATATATCTCACAATATAGTTCTTTTATTATTAAAAATAAGAAGAAAGGTGCAAATTACAAACAGTAGGACACTTTTCAGTCTTATTTAACGTGTAGTAAGAAATACTACAGAAATTGAATAATCAAATGTAATCTACAGTTTTCACTGTATGAATTGACAATAAAATGACAATAAAATTTAAATGTATGAAACTGCAGATCTATTCAAATAAATGTGTTTCAAGACAACGCTGAACTTAATAAACTGTAATTTTAATTGCAACAGTTTGGTATGATGCATAAATATTAGGGATGCACCGGATGTTCGACAACCGAAATTATTACCGAATAAGCAAAAAGGCCGAATAGTGACGCGATCAAATAGTAACCCGCGTAGAGTGAGAGATGCGCGCGCTTTGTGCAGTGTGGAAGCACTTTAAAGTGTCAGGCCGTTTGCAGACACTGTTCTGCTGAATTGTCCCGTCTGCAAAAACGTACAGCACTTCAAGTTTAATTTATCACTTAAAATCAAGACACCCCGAACATCATGCAGAGTACGAGAAAGACACGTACGGCGGCTACGGCAACAGCGAAAAGGGAAGTAGCTCCACCCAGTCCTAGGACACCCACTCCATCTGTGGCGAGAGACTGTTTAGTGCTGCATCTCATGTCATCGATGAGAAGAGGAACCGACTTTCATGTGAGGAAAAAGCAGAGAAGCTACTTTTCATAAAGAAGTAGGCTTGTGTCTAGGACAGTTATTTATTTGTTGTGGGTTCATCCACATTTTTTGCACTATTCAATGCAGTATTTGTTGTTGTAGACGTACAGAGTCACATTCTTTCAGCAGTCAGTTATAGGCTATTCAAGAAGGGGGGCTTCACAGATGGCCGAATAAAAATATATTTTTGATTGTACTAATGTATTTATTTTAATTTTGATCTTTATGATGTGCTTTGTTTGTATAATATCTGCTGGAATGTTCAAAACATGTTCAGTGTTAAATGAATATTTTGAAGTTATATTTTTGTTATTTGATTTATTTCTCTGAAAAGCAACACAAAATAGTAAAAAGCACATTTTTACTCTTTAATTATTGTAATGGTGAAAAAATTGGCAAAATAAATGGGAAAAAATGCGAAACGCCAAGAATTTCATTTCGGTGCATCCCTAATAAATCTTTTTAACAATGAAAATATAGCCTCCAGACAATGTACAACGACACAGTTCTAATCAATGTTGTCTCAACATAATATTACGATCGTATTAACATCAGAGGCTGTTTGACACATTTCGTGTCGGGGTTCCTGCTCCGTGTCTCGCTCATCTAAGGGGTCCTTGCCCTGAAAAACGTCGAAGACCCCTGGATTAGTGGATCAATTGATGTCGTCGCTGTGGAGTTGATCGACTCGTCACTAGCGTGTGTCGTCACGTTCGTCTTTTCTCCTCGAATCGACCCTCGTTTGTGGCGTAAAATGACGGCGTCGACGACAACAACTCTAAAGCAGCCCGGCATGGCCCCGCCCCCTTTGTCGAGTGTTCTCAGGGGCGGGGCTTATGTAAATTTTTAGAAAGAAGCTCGTTGTTGTTGTTTGTTACTCTTTTCTGTAAAAGAAAATATCTCTCTCTGCATTGAACGTTGAGTGTCGTAACTTTGCAGATGTTGTTTCTGCTCAAACTAAAGTAGGAGGAGAGTATGGATGGTTTTTTGCACTCCGGTCTAATGCGTTTTCGACTACCTCTGGAAGTGGACAAGCGCATTTACACTTGTATTTAGCGTCGTCCACTCGTGATCCGATCAACCAGAACGCATCTTGAATACGAGCTGTAAACATGATTTCTGTGTTTGTGTTCCAGCAGGTTTGAATGACAGCATGTCAGGAGCCATGCAGCTTTTGCCGGATCCCCTCTATTCCATCCCCACGGATAACACCTACCTGCTGGCCGTCACCTCCACGGACGTGGGCCGCATCTTCATGGCGGGGAAAGACGGCTGCCTGTACGAGATCGCCTATCAGGCTGAAGCGGGCTGGTTCAGTCAGCGCTGCAGGAAGATCAACCACTCCAAGAGCAGCCTGTCCTTCCTCATTCCCTCACTACTGCAGTTCTCCTTCTCCGAGGACGGTGAGAACCTCGTTCGGCAGATGAACTTTGGCTGTTTTTGTGCTCTCATGTCATGGTTCTTGTCGTCTGTTGCAGATCCTGTCGTCCAAATCGCTGTGGATAATTCACGGCACGTTTTATACACGCGCTCGGAGAAGGGCGTTCTGCAGGTGCGTGCTCTGATAATGAATCGCACACTGTGGTGTTTGTGGTTTGGAGTGACGTCCTGATGTGTTCTCGTGTCCGTCAGGTGTATGATCTCGGCGCTGACGGGCAGGGAATGAGTCGAGTCGCCGCCATGTCTCAGAGCTCCATCGTCTCGGCGGCCGGAAACATCGCCAGGTAAAGCTGCGCCGTTTTCCGTGTGGATGCGCCGATGATTGTTTTTGCTGATGAACAATATGACTTTACAATTTGAATGATTAAAATTTGAATAATCCTACAGAAAATAAGGATCAATATATTATCTTTAATATAATCTTCTTTTTTTTAAGAGTTATTTTAGTATTCATTTGTTTTTAGCAATTTATAATTGTACATTTTATTTATTTCTTTATTTTTATTTTTTAATGTATGAAAATTATTAAGTATTATAAGAGTTTTTGTTCATTTAAAAATGCTAATATTAGTCAATACTGATGTGGTCACCCGTATATTGTGCTCTCCTAGTTTTGCTTAATAATTTAATTATATTAATAATTATTATTAACATTATTTTAATATAATAATAAAATTTGAATAATCCTACATAAAATAAGGATCAATATATTATCTTTAATATAATCTTCTTTTTTTAAGAGTTATTTTAGTATTCATTTGTTTTTAGCAATTTATAATTGTACATTTTATTTATTTCTTTATTTTTATTTTTTAATGTATGAAAATTATTAAGTATTATAAGAGTTTTTGTTCATTTAAAAATGCTAATATTAGTCAATACTGATGTGGTCACCCGTATATTGTGCTCTCCTAGTTTTGCTTAATAATTTAATTATATTAATAATTATTATTAACATTATTTTAATATAATAATAAAATTTGAATAATCCTACATAAAATAAGGATCAATATATTATCTTTAATATAATCTTCTTTTTTTAAGAGTTATTTTAGTATTCATTTGTTTTTAGCAATTTATAATTGTACATTTTATTTATTTCTTTATTTTTATTTTTTAATGTATGAAAATTATTAAGTATTATAAGAGTTTTTGTTCATTTAAAAATGCTAATATTAGTCAATACTGATGTGGTCACCCGTATATTGTGCTCTCCTAGTTTTGCTTAATAATTTAATTATATTAATAATTATTATTAACATTATTTTAATATAATAATAAAATTTGAATAATCCTACATAAAATAAGGATCAATATATTATCTTTAATATAATCTTCTTTTTTTAAGTGTTATTTAAGTATTCATTTGTTTAGCTATTTATTATTGTACATTTTATTTCATAATAAAATAATTGATTTTATTAGTAGTACTATGTTATTTTATAAATAATTTTTTAATGTATGAAAATTATTAAGTATTATAAGTGTTTTTATTCATTTAAAAATGCTAATATTAGTCAATACTGATGTGGTCACCCGTATATTGTGCTCTCCTAGTTTTGCTTAATAATTTAATTATATTAATAATTATTATTAACATTATTTTTTAATATAATAATAAAAATAATAATATTCTTTAATACATTTAAAATCGAGAAAACAATAATTACATTAATAATAACAATAATATTTTATAAAAATGAATCATATTAATTATAGATGTATCAGTATTTTTAATCAGATTTTAAATGTATTATAAAATACTAATATTGGTGACCCATTATATTGTGCAGTCCTTACACTATATTATATTAGTAATTCTACAATACAACAAATCGTTATTTATTGTTAATAAATTTAAAATGATTTGAACTGATAATATTGGTTAGTATCGATGAGATCACTAATAATAATATTCTTTAATATATTTAAAATCGAGAAATTAATAATAATAATATTTTATAAAAATGAATCATATTAATGATAGATGTGTCAGTATCTTTAATCAGATTTTAAATACTAATATTGTATATTGTGCAGTCCTTACACTATATTATATTAGTAATTCTACAATATAACAAATCGTTATTTATTGTTAATAAATATAAAATTATTTAAATTCATCATATTGTTTAGTATCAATGAGATAATAATAAAGTGTTTTTCTTATAAAATTTTAATTCCCCTGTATAATTTTTTGTAGTCGCTCAAGTTCCTCTGCCTTTTCCGCAGGACGATCGATCGCTCCGTGTTCAAACCCATCGTTCAGATCGCGGTGATCGATCGCTCCGAGTCGTCGGACTGTCAGCTGTTGGCCGTCACTCATGCTGGTACCAACATTTCATTTACAAATGGCTACTAATGAGGCATTGATCTGTGTATATATCGCTGTATGTCTGTGTTGTGCAGGCGTGCGCCTTTACTTTAGCACCATCCCTTTTGCTCCGCTCAACGCCAAACACGTCCCGGCCCGTCCCTGCATCCTGGCGCTGGTCCATGTGCGTCTCCCGCCCGGATTCTCTGCGTCCTCCACACTCCAGAAACCAGCTAAAGTGCACAAGGCTCTTTACAGTAAAGGTGTTTTGCTGATGGCCTCGTCTGAGACGGAAGACAGCGACGTTCTGTGGTGCATCAACCACGATTCCTTTCCCTTCAAAAAGCCCCTCATGGAAGCTCAGGTCAGAAACACTCCTTCCTGTTGTTGCCTATCCTTTTCTTTCTAGCCTTTATCTAGTTCAGGGGTTCCCAAACTTTTTAGCCCGCGACCCCCATGATAAATGCGCTGCTGCTCCGCGACCCCGCACCTCCCCCACGTCAACAACCCCTCCCATGGCGTGAAATGTACAGCAAATGGATTTTATGCCCAATCTCAAAGCACACAAAGTTATATTTTATTGTTCTTTGTGAAAAATCAGTGTTACAATTCTGCATGAGCCGCTCGATATCCACCTGCTCTCTCTTGGAAAGTAACTGTGCAACTGTGTTGGGTTGAACATTATTCTGCCATCGGGAACCAGTCGAGCAGGTCTGAGCGACGCACACACACGCACGCGCACGCGCGCGCACTCATGCTAATCCGACGGTCAACGTGTCGAAACACTAAGTACTCGGTAAAGCATTTCTGTGTCATGCGGAATAATTCTCAGCATCACACATATAATGCAGTTTTACACATCAAAACGATGTCCTTCATTTACGATAAACATTTCAATGTCATAATGTCACAATATCTTGAAGCTACTTGTGTTTGTGTGCGTTTATAAATGTGCTCGCATTAGATATTAAGTGTGGATATGAACCACCGTCTCATTTTAAAGCAGGTATTATTTGTTTGTAGCCTCCAAACACCTTTAGCTTCAGCGAACAGCAGTGATTGTGATCGACGCTGACGTAATCTCACATAATGTCTGGGACAAAATTACAAATTTAATTAAAAAATAGACATTATATATTTTTTTAATCAGACTTTTCTGCAAACACCATTTAATAAGTATTGAATTAAATTAATTGCAACAAAAATATATAGGGCCTATATATTTTTTCCACTTTTAAAAAACAAAATGCAAATCATCTCGTGACCCCCCCACTTTGGGAACCACTGATCTAGTTCACCCATAAATGAAAATTGTGTCATTAATTCCTCACCCTCATGTTGTTCCACACCCGTAAGACCTTCATTCATCTTCAGAACACAAATTAAGATGAAATCCAAGAGGTTTATGACTTATCAAGCTCCAGAACGGTACCAAAGAGGTCGCAGTGGTTCAACCTTAATGTTATGAAGAGATGAGAATACTGTTTGTGCGCAAAAACAAAACAAAAATAACCACCTTATTCAGCTCTCTTTTCTTCTGTGTCATTCTCATACATTGTTTACGTCCAGCGCTGACTCGGTATTGGCCAAAGATGATCACGTGACCAGCACGACGCTTGCGTGTGATGCTGACGCAGGAGCCGGCCAATAATGAGTCGTGGAACCTGGAAGCGCTGGACTTAAAATAGTGCAAATGTGTATATATGTACCGTAATTTCCGGACTATTGAGCGCACCTGAATATAAGCCGCAGGTGTCATTGAAACAAATGAACCTCTAAAATCCTCAAACTTCATGGCGGTGGCGATTGTTTTGGCTTTCGGTCGGATCTGCACAGCTGAAACATCTCGAATGTTCGTTCACATTCTGTGACGTGTCAGTTTTTTGGCGGCATGTTTAGATTGAATCGAGCGCGCTCAAACTTCCCATCGTTCTGATGACGGTAGTCGTTTTGTGACCCTCATCATGACGAAGACACGGAGAAATGCGTATGATGCTGCTCTCCAGTTGATCCGGCTGTTGGAGAAGGAAATAGAGCTGCTGCACGGGAGCTTGGTCTTCATGAGTCGATGAGAAGACGCTGGAAACAGCAGGAATTGACTCGGCGCAAAAAGGCAACTAAGGGGCCGTTCGCGTCTTTGGCGAGCGCTTGACGCACGCATACATAGGAAATGATGAATACGCGCGCGCAAAAGACGCGATATGCATCAAATGCGTTTCTCCGTGTCTTTGTCATGATGAGGGGGTGACAGAATGACTCCCGTCATCAGAACGATGGGAAGTTTGAGCGCGCTCGATTCAATCTAAACGGTAAACATGCCGCCAAAAAACATCACAATGTATATGGAAAAATTCATATATTAGCCGCGTCTTTGTTTAAGCCGCAAGGTTCAAAGCTTGGGAAAGAAGTTGCTGCTTATAGTCCGGAAAATACGGTAGTGGTTTCTTCATTGTTTGTCTGGTTTTTTTTTTGGTTTTTTTTTTAAAGTGGCTCTCCGACGCCCATGTTTTTTGTCTTGTTCCTGCAGATGACGGTGAATGTGGACGGTCACTCGTGGGCTCTGTGTTCCATCGAGGAAACGAAATCTCCCAGAATCGTCACTCCTCTGAATAAAGATCTCATTCCGCTCACAGATTCTCCTCTAGTCGTTCAGCAGCACAACATCCCGCCGCAGAAATTCGTTCTCTTGTCCGCTCAGGTGTGGTTTATCTTCCATCCGTGTGATATCCTTCATGTTCTTCTTCTCTTAACGGTTTGTTTTCACCGTCTGCAGGGGAGTCACATCTTCCACAAGCTGAGGCCGGTGGATCAGTTGCGCCACCTGCTGGTGAGCAGCGCTGGAGGCGAGAGCGAGGAGATCGAGAGGTTCTTTAAGCTGCACAGGGTACGCGTCGTCACGGTTATTCTTTTAATATCCTGACATATGTTCGTCTATAAATATTCATCTCCCTTCACAGGAAGAGCAGGCGTGTGCCACGGCGCTCATCTTGGCCTGTTCCACCGCAGCGAGTGATAGAGAGGTGTCCGTATGGGCCACTCGAGCGTTCTTCAGGTCAGATATGAGCTGCTGTTTGCAACAAATGCAAATGCATTCAAAATGTATGTTGGATGTTTGTAATGCATTGATTTTTAAAATCAAATATTAAGTTAAAATCAATATTTTTCAAGTGAACACATTAGAGAGTGTACACACACATTTTTTTTTTTAGATGTCTTGCTCAACAAGGTTGCATTTATTTTGATCAAAAATACAGTAAAAATAGTGAAAAATTATTATAATTTAAAATATCTGTTTTCTGTGTGACTATATAGTAAAATATAATTTATATCCAGCGATCAAAGCTGCATTACTCCAGTCTTCAGTGTCACATGATCCTGATTCTGATATGATGATTTGATGCTCAAGAAACGTTAATGATTATTATCAACGTTGAAAACAATTTATATTTCCGTGGAAACTGTGATAAATTACATTTTTCAGGATTCTTTGATGGATAGAAAGTTCAAAAGAACAGCATTTATTTAAAACATTAATGTTTTGTAACATTATAAATGTCTTTACTGTCACATCTGATTAATTTTGATGCATCATTAATGAATAAAATTATTAATTTCTTTAAAAAAAAAATTACTGACCCCAAGCATTTGAATATATATATATATATATATTATTATTATTATAATAAAAAAAGTTTTAATTGTATATAATGTGTGTGTGCGCCGTCAATCGATTAAAAACTATTACTAATTAATCACACATTTTCTGTAACTTATCGTGGTTAATTGCACCTAATATTAAAGATTATAATATTTTATATTGTAAGAATTTCACATTTAATGACCAAATGAATGTAGAAGCATCAAAAAGCAGTACATTTTAAATATTTGAGCGGTACATACACTTCATTTAACGTCAAGCATTCAAAAACATGCAGATTAATGCGAATGAGAGATGCGTGAAGTTAGTTTCAGCTCCTCTTGATATGTCGTTTCTAATAAATCCTGCTATAATTTGGTATAAACTGGCATTTTTTGTTCTGGATACGGATTTGTCGTGGAGTGAGGGGAACTAAAAGACAGCTTTATAATGTTTGTAAATGTTTAGTTTTGTTACATTATTTCTGAATGTAATAATAAAATATGACTTGGGACAATATGGTACATTTTATCAGCGAATGCACTTTAAAAACCATTTCAATGTTTCTTAATTTTATCCGGCCTACAAGATCATCATGGAAGTATGGCGAGTGTCTTTACGCATTGCTCCGCCTGATTTGACGTTTTGACGTGTTTTTATGCAGGTATGGTGGAGAGGCTCAGATGCGTTTCCCATCAGCCATCTCTGCACCCAGTAACGTCGGCCCTCTCTTCGGCTCCCCCGTACCAGGTGAGACGCGCTTCAGCCCGCCACATAAATGTTGTTGTAACCATTAACCGTGTCGAAGCCGTCAGTGTTGACTAATGTCTAATCCGTGGTCTGCTGTGATTGTAGGATCCCCAATGCCTGTCGGCAGCCCCCTCCCAAACCCCAGTTTCCTTGCCACACCTGCCCCAGGTATAAAACTGCCCCAGTGACCGCTGCACTAATCTGTGTGTGCTTGTACAGCCAATGTTATCGGGCTCCTCACAATCTACGTTGTTGTTGCTCCTCTCTTCCGTGTCGGTCACTATTCCAGGCTCATAATGCATCTTTTTCTCATTATTTTGCATGTTAATGTAAATAAAGAATTGAATGCAATAATATCAGTCAGATCCGGCTCAATGTTGTTTTTAAATATGACTCATCAGGCATGTTCCCGCCAATCATGTCGACGCCTTACGTGCCGGCTACACCCATGAGCCCCGGCGGCAGCGGCGCTTTCACAGCCGTGTCCTCCGGACCTGAGGTCATCTTCTCCGGAAAACACAACGGCATCTGTATTTACTTCACGCGTATACTGGGGTCAGTCGGCGTCACGCTGAACACATGCGTTCCTTGATGCTGTGAATGTTCATGACGGATTCTTCTGTAAAAACCTGCTTTATGTTGATGTGTTGAAACAGGAACATCTGGGACGGGAGTCTTTCTATGGAGACCGTCATAAACAAAGGGAGTCAGACGGTGTCTTTTGTGAGTAATAATTTTTGTGAAATTTTTTGTTTGTTTTATTGTTGGTAACGACAGATTTGGCAGAAATTATACAAAAATGCTTTGTTTGATTATTGACACAGTTTGGATTTTTTACTAAAATACTTTAATTTTTTCTTTATTATTTCTTTTCTTTTCTTTTATTTTTATATATATATATATTTTTTTTTAATTAATTTTATTGTTAGTAATGACAGCAATTTAATGACAGGAATGCTTTTTTCATTAATTTGTTTTTATTTTTTAAAATTGTTAATTTTTATTTGTTTGTTTATTGTGAGTATTGACTGATTTTAGAGTATTTTTACCTTTTTTTTGTAAAAATGTTGTTGTTTTTTATCTGTTATTATTTATTGTTAGTAAAGACAGATTTTGAAGCAATTATACAAAAATGCTTTTGCTTTTATTTTAGTTTTATTGATTTTGTTTGATTATTGACAAAGTTTGGATTTTTACTAAAATGCTTGAAATTTTTCTTTATTTTGTTGTGAGTAATGACAGATTTTAAAAAAAATTTACAGAGTATTTTTACATTTTTGTAAGTGTTAAGTTTTTATTTTCTTTTTATATTTTTTATTAATTTTATTAGTAATGACAGGAATGCTTTTTTTCATTAATTTGTTTTTATTTTTAAAATTGATCATTTTTATTTGTTTGTTTATTGTGAGGATTGACAGATTTTAGAGTATTTTTACCTTTTTGTAAGTGTTCAGTTTTTATTTTCTTATATTTTTTAGTAATTTTATTGTTAGTAATGACAGCAATTTATTTTGTTGTGAGTAATGACAGATTTTTTAAAAAAATTTACAGAGTATTTTTACATTTTTGTAAGTGTTAAGTTTTTATTTTCTTTTATATTTTTTATTAATTTTATTAGTAATGACAGGAATGCTTTTTTTCATTAATTTGTTTTTATTTTTAAAATTGATCATTTTTATTTGTTTGTTTATTGTGAGTATTGACAGATTTTAGAGTATTTGTACTTATATTTTGTAAAAATGTTGTTGTTTTTTATCTATTATTTTTTATTTATGGTTAGTAAAGACAGATTTTGCAGAAATTATACAAAAATGCTTTTGTATTTAGTTTTCTTTTTTGTTTGTGATTAATGACAGATTTTGGGTTTTTACAAAAATTCTTTATTTTGTTTGTGAGTATGACATTTTTACTTCTCCGTTCGTGTTCCAGAGTTTTTGCAGAGCATCACGTCCAGCAACTTTTTAGCCCTTTTTAACAGCGTGTAAAACTCTTGGATGTATTTTAAAGAGTCTGTACTGTGAACTAGACTTGGTTCAGGTTGGCACGTGTTTAGTGTGGCTCAGTGATGATGTTGTTTGATCTCTAGTTGGAGAGTACGGCCAGTTCATCTGATCTGGAGCTCGTCCTAATGGAGCTTCAGGGTCTGAAGGAATTCCTGGACAAAAACTCCCAGTTCAGTCCCACTTATTCTATGGGTGTGACCAAGTAGGTCCCGTCACTTCATGTTGTAGTAAAGCCTGATTCTTTATAGCGATGCGCCTTTCTGACTGACTTGACCTCTTCAGTTTCAGCTCACCTGCCAACCTGCAGCAAAGACTTCTGGGATTCATGCGTCCAGATGGTTCCAGTTCTCAACAAGTACAGCAGGAGCTTCAGAGGAAGTACCACAGTGAGTTTTAGTGTGTTTGTGGACGATATCGGCCGACACATGTTCATTTTTAATGTTATCGTTCTCAAATCGGACAAATATTGAGTGTATCAGTGCAATGTTCAGATATTCACCATCGTTTGTTCCTCAGCCGAGGCGCAAGCGTACGAGAAAGCGTCTCTTCAGGCCATGCAGCAGTTGATTCATCGCTCCTGTCAGACGCTGGCGCTCTGGAAACTTCTGTGTGACCATCAGTTCAGCCTCATCATCTCTGAGATGCCCAAGGTACGACCTCTCGCTCTCTCTAGTAAACTATTGAGCTTTTGTTTTGAAGGGTTTTCAGTCCCTCACTGGCTTTCTTCCACTCTCAGGAGTTTCAGGATCAGATGAAGGCCGTGAGTTTTAAGGACATGGTCGTTTCTGGACGCGAGCTGACCGGCGCTCTCGTCACCCCCGCCCTCATCAACGTGTACATCAAAGACAGCGCGTCTGTAGACACGGTCAGCGCTCACCTGAGAGACATCTGCCCTCTGCTGTACAGCTGTGATGACAGCATCTGCTCGAAGGTACGGCCTCTCAGCTGACGCTCTAGTCTACACACAAACACTACGAAGAAGGAAAAATACCTCAAGGTAGCTGTGGGAAAGGAATCAGTTTTATTTCGTAGGTTTTTTTTTTTTACTTATGTATTTAGTGTTTTATTTTTTCAGGTTTGTTTATTTTAGTTTTTTTAGTGTTTCTAAAATATCTATGTTGATTTAGTGTTTTAAATTTAATTTATTAATGTTTTTCAATTTAATTAGTTGTTTTTTTTTTTAAATAATTGTTTTAATTTGGTTGTTTTTTTACGTATTATTTAGTTTTATTTTTTCAGCTTTATTTAGTTTAGTTTTTTAGTGTTTCTAAAATGTTTATTTAGTATTTTAAATTTAATTTATTAATGTTTTTCAATTTAGTTTTTTTTTTTTAGTTTATTTAGTTTAATTTCTTTTTTTGCCATGGGTTTTTGTATCCTATATATATATATATATATATATATATATATATATATATATATATATATATATATATATTTAGGTTTTATTTTATTTATTATTTTTTGTAATGTACGTATTTTATCTTTTTGTTATTCTTTTTTTTTTTTTTGTGCATTTTAATTACTTAAAGTTTTTAGGTTTTTTGTTTTTGTTTATTTACCTATTATTATTTATTATTTATTTTAGGCTTTTTATTGTTTTTAGCTTAGTTTTTTGATTTCTAGTTTAATTTCTTTTATTTTTCTATTCACATTTATTTCAGTTGAAATAGTTTGATTTTTATTTATTTAATTTATTTATTCCATTTTGGTTCCTTAATTCCATAAACCATCATTTTTTTGTTACTTTTGAAGTTAAAAATACCATAATTATGCTTTTTTTTTATTGTAATAACTATTACATTTTGTTGTTTATCGATCTACATGTTGTCATTTGAGCAACTAGAACCGGTTGAGAATCTCTTTCCCTCCTCACAGGCCAATGAGCTTCTTCAGAGCTCCAGACAGATCCAGAACAAGCTTGAGAAGGAGCGAACGTTGAAGGAATCCCTCCGTCTCTATCAGCAGATCAGCCACCATACAGACCTGCCTCTCGTCTGCTCGCAGTACCGGCAAGGTGAGCGTCTGAGCGGGATCTGCTTTAAACGCGCAGGATCTGTACGATCTTTACATAACCGATTCCCTTCTGCTCCCGTTCAGTGCGTTTCTATGAGGGCGTGGTGGAGCTGTGCCTCACGGCCGCTGATAAAAAAGACCCTCAGAAACTGGGGCCGCACTTCTACAGGAACGGAGAGCCGGAGGAGGACTCCACTGGCCAGCAGGCGTTCCAGGAGAGGTCGGTGCACACACACACGCTCATCATAAAGCAGTGGTTCTCAACCGGGGGGCGCGAGCAGGCTACAGGATGGGTGGGAAAAAAATGATTTTTTTTTTTTTTTTTTTTAATCACTAAACTACTGTCATAAAAAGTTATAGTTTTGTATAAACATTGCTCCTGAATAAAAAATTTAATGTGTTTGGACTGATTTAAAAAAAAAGTTTTGAACAAATTAGATTGGTTTTGTCGATAGCGAGCGCAAATGCAGGCGATAAGCGGTTTTTATTAAGCGAGTCATTGATTCGTTCATTCAAACGATTCGTTCAAACGGCCAATTCATCAAGAATGAGACAGATGTTTGTGCATGGGTCATTGAATCTTTGACTCAACCGATTCGTTCAAAACACTGAATCATTCAAAACACGATTGAGTGTTGCTGTGAGATTCGCTATGCTGTGATCTTTGTTTGGATTCATCGGATCTATTTTCGCTGCTAAAATAGACCAAGACAGTCATTATTTCGTCTAAAATGTAAGTGACTTAATATTATTAACTTGTTTGTTGAACTGTCATGAAATCAGTGTCACATTTTCAATCGTGAGCTGATGGTAAATGAAGTGATGATCAATTGTCAGCGCTCTTGGTCGTCAGGTCGTGTGATGAATGTTGCTGAACTGCATTCAAATGTTATAAATATTATAAAAACACCACATTTTGAAATTTAACTGCAGTAATTTAACTTCAATTTAGTTTATTTGTGTGTGCTGCGCTCATAGACTTTAGAAAACGGCGCTCATTTGTTTAATTTCTCCTCGAGAAGCTGCGCAGGTCCTTCACCCTGACTGAGTCGTATTAGTCGTATAACTGTCGTATTAGTTTTTCCATATTCGTCATTTTTTGGCTCTCAATTGTCAAAAACACCCCTCAAATATTTGCTGCGGATGCGAAAAATGCAGAAAATCGAACCATCCGAATTAATTTTTATGACGGACGGAAGTTTCAGAGGCTGCAAACGTATAAAACGTGAGGTCGTATTAAGTTTATATATATATATATATATATATACACACACAAATAAACTAGTCAGAATATACGCTACAGTTAAAGCTTTTGAAAAATATTAAACTATTTCAAAGCAGATGATGCCTACTATTAGTAATAATAACAATAATAAAGCATAAATTAATATCAGAGGTCTGGTGCCAATTCCCAATTATAGCAATAGCCTAGTAATGATAATATGCCTACAGATGATGATAATAATAATAATAATGAGGATAATAACAACAACAACAACAACAATAAAGTGGGCCTAATAATAATAGCCTAGGGCTATCTATCTAAGGTGGCGGGGTGTGGCCGCGGGGGGGGGGCTCTGGGTGGGTACTGGAGCCCCAACTGCAATGAACCAGCTTTGGGGGGGCCCAGCTTGCAAAAGGTCGAGAACCCCTGTCATAAAGGATCTGAAGTTGCTCGTGGGAGTTGCAGGTTCGAATCTGGTCATAAATCAATAATAACGATTATTTATGATGTTTCTTTTGTCCAGACTGTCCTGTTATAAGTGCATCACAGACACAATGCAGGAGTTGGTGAACCAGAGTAAAGCGGCCCCTCAGTCTCCCAGCGTCCCTAAACAACCCGGGCCACCCGTCATGACCTCTGACCCCAACATGTTGAGCAATGAGGACGCTGCCGCCCATGTGAGTTACATGCCACCTGTTTTTTAATTTATATATAATTTGTTTTTCTTTTTCATTTTGTAGTAATTTTGCTATGTGCTTTTGTCTTTTTATTTTTTTATATTTTTATTTAGCTTTATTTCACGTTTAGTAACTTGAAAATATTTTATTTCGGTTAGTTGCCAAGGCCAATTAATTTGATTTTTTTTTTTTTTTTTTTTTTTTTTTTTTTTTTTTTTTTTATAAAGTACAATTTAATACAACAGCAGTCGCCCAAAGTGCTGTACGTTGAACTTCAATATAATACTAAAAATACATAAAACAAATAATAAGAAAATGACATGCATGCAAAATTAATCCAAGTTCGGAGTAAAACATGCCTCGGGACCTAATCGCACTTAAAAGCCCGGGATAGTCGATGAGATTTTAATCTAACTTTAAAGTAGATATAGTTGAGATATAGCTATAATTGAAACTAAAACTAAATAAAATCTAAAAGTTAAAAAAAAAAAAAAAAAAAAGACATGCTTGGATAGTATATTTACTAACATACTTAAGTTAAACTACATCATTTGAAATTGCAAACAAAATAAAAATCTAAACTATAATAACATGGTGCTTCAACTTTTTTAACTTGTTTTATTTCACTTTCCTCTTTCGTTTTAGCTTTTTTTAATTTACTTGTTTTAGTTTTATTTAGATTATTATTTTCTGTTTTCAGTGTATCTTTGTTTTCATTTCATTTTTATTTGCTTTCATTTATTTTTAATTCATTTTATTTATTAAATGTAGTTTTCGATTTAGTTTAGTGTTTAATAAAATCTAAAATAAAAGAACTGTGTACGAAATTAAAATGATCAAACAGACTTTGTAAAAAAAAAAAAAAAAAAAAAAACTGAATAATACTTTGATTTGGAAAAGTAAATAAAAACAAACTCTAATAACCTTTAGTACTAATTATTTTATTTTATTTGCTTGCCAAGGCAAAATTTCTCATTTGTTAGTTTTTTTTTTTTTTTTTTTAAATTTAGGTTTTTCATCTATTTTATTTTCTGCCTTGAAAATTTCACTGATAAAGAAAACATTTTGTGATGGTTTTAGACGAATGAACCGTAACGGCTCTTTTCTTCACACAGTTCGAGCAGATGCTGGGTCTCGCTCAGAGATCTCAGGACGAGCTCTTCCACATCGCTCTCTATAACTGGCTCATTCAGGCCGATCTTACCGACAAACTTCTGGAGGTGTGACCAATATGATGCCGAGTTTTGCTTAAGGTCTGTTTCCTCTGAGTGTTAAGGATCATTTCTCCTCTGCTCCAGGTGAATTCTCCATACCTTGAGGATCATTTGATGCACATGATCAAACAGGACCAGAGTAAAGTGCGTAACATGGACCTCCTGTGGCGATACTACGAGAAGAACAGAAGCTTCGGCAAAGCTGCACACGTGCTGGCGCGACTGGCAGACATGCACAGGTATCGTGCTGGTTAGCCACTGAAATCTTTTAAATGGTTAAGCTCATATGAATCCTCAAAGGTTCGGTTTGCCTCAACCTGTTGGTTTTGTGTGCGTGCAGCACTGAGATCTCTCTGAAGCAGCGTCTGGAGTACATCTCGAGGGCCATCCTCTCCGCCAAGAGCTCGTCCTGCGTGTCTTCCCTGGGAGCCGACGGAGAGTTTCTGCATGAACTGGAGGAGAAGATGGAGGTGATGACACCGAAGCTTCATTCACTGAACGAGCGTTTCGTGTCGGGGAAAAATCTGATCGCGATCAGGGCTCTGAAACGGTTTTGCTGATAGTTTGAGGATCCACTCAAGTTATGAGGTTTAGTCACAAGCTAAAGTATAAACAAAAAATAAATAAAAAGGTTATTAACTTTTTTTTTTCGAATCAAGCCGTTTTGGGAACGATAATGTTGCAGATGGAATGCCTCTCGGAATTGCACCATATACAATTTTATATATATATATATATATATAGTCGTAATTCCAAGATATAAAGTCAGAATTGAGCCATTTACAATTGTGCGGTAAAAGTCAGAATTGTATGGTATACAATTGTGCCATATAAAGTCAGAATTGCGAGATGTACAATTGCGGAATCTAAAGTCGGAATTGCGAGATATAAAGTCAGAACTGCAATATACAATTGTGCGAAATAGAATTGTGAGATATAAAGTTAAAATTGCGAGATATAAAGTCGGAATTGGGCGTTGTATATTGCAGTTCTGAGTTTATAATTGCGTGAAATAGAATTGTGAGATATAAAGTTGGAAAAATACGGTATAAAATCGGAATTGTGTGATACACAATTGCGGAATCTAAAGTTAAAATTGCGAGATATAAAGTCGGAATTGGGCGTTATAAAGTCAGAACTCCGAAATAGAATTGTGAGATATAAAGTTGGAATAATACGGTTTAAAATCGGAATTGTGTGATACACAATTGCGAGATATATAGTCGGAATTCCAAGATATAAAGTCAGAATTGCGAAATGTACAATTGCGGAATTTAAGGTTAAAATTGTGAGATATAAAGTCAGAACTGCAATATACAATTGTGCGAAATAGAATTGTGAGATCTAAAGTTAAAATTGCGAGATATAAAGTCGGAATTGGGCGTTGTATATTGCAGTTCTGACTTTATAATTGCGTGAAATAGAATTGTGAGATATGAAGTTGGAAAAATACAGTATAAAATTGGAATTGTGCGATACACAATTGCGAGATGTATAGTCGGAATTCCAAGATATAAAGTCAGAATTGTGCTATTTACAATTGTGCGGTAAAAAGTCAGAATTCCGAGATACACAATTGCAGAATCTAAAGTTAAAATTACGAGATATAAAGTCAGAATTCCAAGATATAAAGTCAGAACTGCGAAATAGAATTGTGAGATATAAAGTTGGAATAATACGGTTTAAAATCGGAATTGTGTGATGCACAATTGCAGAATCTAAAGTTAAAATTACGAGATATAAAGTCAGAATTCCAAGATATAAAGTCAGAACTGCGAAATAGAATTGTGAGATATAAAGTTGGAATAATACGGTTTAAAATCGGAATTGTGTGATGCACAATTGCGGAATCTAAAGTTAAAATTACGAGATATAAAGTCAGAATTGTGCTATTTACAATTGCGAGATATAAAGTCGGAATTCCAAGATATAAAGTCAGAACTGCGAAATAGAATTGTGAGATATAAAGTTGGAATAATACGGTTTAAAATCGGAATTGTGTGATGCACAATTGCGGAATCTAAAGTTAAAATTGCGAGATATAAAGTCGGAATTGGGCGTTGTATATTGCAGTTCTGACTTTATAATTGCATGAAATAGAATTGTGAGATATAAAGTTGGAAAAATACGGTATAAAATCAGAATTGTGCGATACACAATTGCAGAATCTAAAGTTAAAATTGCGAGATATAAAGTCGGAATTGGGCGTTGTATATTGCAGTTCTGACTTTATAATTGCATGAAATAGAATTGTGAGATATAAAGTTGGAAAAATACGGTATAAAATCGGAATTGTGCGATACACAATTGCAGAATCTAAAGTTAAAATTGCGAGATATAAAGTCGGAATTGGGCGTTGTATATTGCAGTTCTGACTTTATAATTGCGTGAAATAGAATTGTGAGATATAAAGTTGGAAAAATACGGTATAAAAATCGGAATTGTGCGATACACAATTGCGAGATATGTAGTCGGAATTGCGAGATGTACGATTGCGCCACATAAAGTCAAAATTGCGTGATATAAAATTGTAATTGCAAGTCACTCCAGATGAGTCTAATTATTTGGTCAGAAGTTCCAAGTCTTCAGAGATGAACTTTATTGCCGGCAATAAAAGTGAGAGCTCAGCGTCCAGCCAAACCCCCCCTAGACCTCAAACTAGACGGCGTCAGTCTGCTCATTTTACACATTTGTCTTATCGTAAAGGTCCAATGGGGTTCTCGCACATATCTGTTTTTTCTTTAAGCTCCTCCTTGATCTCTGGCCGCTACTGTTTTCCAGTTCTTCCCGGTTTATTATATAATGGTGGCCAATCATCACGTGTTCTATTTTTTAAAAATATGTTCCTCACGTTCCTCGATTTACCTTTAAGCATCTCCATCGGTTAGCGTGAGTAGTGGCCGTTATTCATTTTTCTAATCCCTCTCCTTTCTTGTTAGTGAGATTAATGGTCTTTTTAGCTTGAGCAACGTGGTGTCAGGAGCTTCCCAGAGCTTCTTTCATGCCTTCGAACCATATATTAATGTTAGACATCCCCGAGCATATTCTTCTCATGAAGACTCTCTATAGTTTATACAACAGTTTGTTAATGGATTAACTCATCAATGATTCTTCATAACATATCAGTACATTTCTCCAACATACGGTGTATATAGTCGGAAATTGCGAGACATATAATTGCGCTATATGAAGTCGGAATTGCGCGACTCTCAATTCTGAAAGAAATGTCAGTCTTTTTCCCCTCAGTCGCTCTATAACTCTCCATGGCAAGTTCATCTCTGGCAGTTGTGAGTTTATATCTTCCCATTCTGACAGTATAACTTGCAGAAGAAGAAAAGAGTCAGAATTGCGAGATTTAAACTCAGAGAAAGTTGCAATTCCCTTTTCTTTAGTGTCGGAAACAAGCTTCCATACTCCCTAGATATTCAGATTTAACTTATTCCTTAAATTTTCTTTACCTGGAATTCTGAAAACGGTCTTAAATGACCGTCATGAAACCCGTAATGCTGCTTTGATCCTCCAGGTGGTGCGTATTCAGGTGCAGATCCAGGAAACCCTCCGCAGACAGTATTCCCAGCATCCCTCTGTGCAGGGAGCCATTACTCAGCTGGACTCGGAGCTCATGGACATTACCAAGGTAAACGTTTCAGTCGCTCACAGGCGCTCTTCCTAATCTGCTGCGTTTTATGAACATCTCTTCTGCCGTTTCCTCTCTGAAGCTCTACGGCGAGTTCGCGGATCATTTCCGGCTGTCGGAGTGTAAGCTGGCCATAATTCACTGTGCGGGACATTCGGATCCCATCCTGGTGCACTCGTTGTGGCAGGAGATCATCGAGAAGGGTAAGACGTCTCCAGGCAGCTCGTCTTCCTGTGCTCGTGTGGATCCGTGCGTCTGATGGCCTGTTCTGTGTTTCAGAGTTGAGCGACAGTGTGGCCATGAGTCCGGCGGACCGCATGAGAGCTCTGAGCCTAAAGCTCGTGTCGCTGGGGAAGCTGTACGCTGGAACGCCTCGATACTTTCCGTTAGGTACCGTTTATGCTCTCAAATGTGTGGCTGTGAAGCTCGAGGTTTTGTTTTTTTCGTTTCTAATCTAATCTTATGTGGTTTTACGTGATCTTCAGACTTCTTGGTGAAGTTTCTGGAACAGGAAGTGTGCCGGTTAAACTGGGACGTGGGCTTTGTCACCTTCACCATGCAGGAAATTGGAGTTCAGCTTCCGCGGATGCTGGAGGTCTACGATCAGCTCTTCAAGACGCGGGTATGAGAGCGGTTGACGCGCTCACCGACTCGTTTTTTTTTGCTTTTTGTTTTCCCATAATCCTCTCAGGGATTGCCAAAGTGTGCTTTTTTTTACTTAATTTAAAAAAATAATAATAATAATTTTATTGATTCATTAATCCATTATTGTCTTTGTTTTACGGTAGTTGCTGTATATATTCATTTACTTAAATTTTAGTTTTTTTATGTTTATTTAATTTATTTATTTCAGTATTTATTTATTACTCCATTATCCTTTTAAAAAGAGATTAACACATAGGCAACACGTATAAAAAAAATTCATATTTTCCAGTATATTTAATTTTTTAATCCTATTAAGTATGGTAGTTATATATTTACTTTAATAAATTAAGATTTTTTTAATCAGTAACCCTCTTTAAGGATTATTTAAGTGTATTTACTTCATATCTTTTTTTATTATAGATTTATTAATCCATAAACCTCTTAAGGATTGCTTAATAGTGTATATATATATATATATACATACATATATATATGTGTGTGTGTGTGTATATATTATATATACACATACATATATATTTATATATGTGTATATATATATAATATATGTGTGTATGTATAATAATAACATAATATAATGTATAATAATAATAATAATAATAATAAAAATACATATTATATATATATATATATATATTAATATTAATATATATATTATTATTTGTATTAATTTATTCATACGTAATTCTATTAAGGACTGCTTAATGGTAGTTATATATTTATTTATTTTTTACTAGTTATATGTTATAGTTATAAACTATATCCATTTTTATTTAAAAAAAAAAAAAAATCCTTATTTCATAATTTATTAAAGAGTTTCAGACTCTTGTATTGGGAAAAATACGATCTAGATTTCCGTGTTGCTCTTTAGGACCCGTGTTGGCAGCGCCTAAAGAAACCCCTTCACCTGGTCCAGTGCATCCATGTCCTCCTGTCGGGATATGTGGATGATCCCAGCCGTGTGCCCACCTATGACAGGTAAACCTCATGTCCGCCTCATCTCTCCTGCAGTTCATGTTTTTACCGTCATTCACTCACTCTGGCTCGTTACAGACGGAGGTTTACCAACGCCTGTCTGGATAATATCTGTGGTTATCTGGTGGAGCTGCAGTCCTTGAGTCCGAACGCTGCCCTGCAGGACATCATACGCAACTTCAAATCCCTTCAGGCCAAACTGGAGAAGCTCCATTGAGGAACGTGAAGGTCACGGACGTACATGAATGTTTACAGCGTGTAAGAGTTTGATGGACGTCTTGATACTACAGATGCAGATCTTCAGGCTTTATATTTACTGCTCTCTTTGTGCCACAAATTAAATGATCTTCACTCGTCCAGCCATGGAAATGCCCATCAGACGGCCAAAATAAACACATTCTTTGGTTTGCAGACGTTTTTGTGGTCCTCAGTGCTGAGAGTTACAGATATGAGGGTGTTTCATATTGCGGAATCATTTGTCATATTTATCATTAATCATCGGTATCTGTACAATATTTCTTCATAAACTGTCCCATGTGATGCTTTCTACTGCTAAAACACTTTCCGAAAGTGCGGTGACATCTTTGTTTGTGCAAACTCTTAATAAACGCTGAGGATGCAGCAGGTCCACTGAAATATTCACCTCATCTATGGCAAGTTTCTGTGGGTTTTTCACTGTAAGGAAACGTCATGCTCATGCGTTTTGTACTAGCAGGAGACCGTTTATGAAAAGGACTCATTTTTATGAAAGTGAATCGTTTTCAACCACCCTTTAGTGTAATATCTGTATCGCAAGTGATTTGATAATAATAAAAGAAAGTTTTGTTTTAAATTACAATTGTGTGAAATTCATAATTTTCCGAGGAATTGTATTGGGATATTTCTGAAAGGTAAGCATTATAAATAATTTAGATTGAGTGTGTATATATATATATATATATAATCAGGGTTGGGGAGTAATGAAATACAAGTAACTTAGTTACATGTTTAAAATACAAACTTTGAGTGACTGTATTTCATTTTAAATGGCTGGTAATCAGATTCCAGTTCCATCTGAAAAGTGTTTTAGATTACCAAAGTGATTACTTTGAGTTTTAATGTCATTTAAACAGCGATTGGTGATTCTCTGACTCTGACCGTCTGAAAAAGAGGAAAGTTTAATGTTTTCTACTGTTTTCATGTTTTGGGAGTCGTTTTATAATTGTAAAAAAAAAGCTCACAACATCTTTTTCTCACAATTAGTTTTTCCCTCACAATTCTGACTTCTTTTTCTCAGAATTAGGAGATATAAACTTTTAATACTGAATTTTTTTCTTGCAATTGTGGATTTAGTATGTGAGTTTATATCTCATAATTCTGACTTTTCTCAATATTGTGAGTTTATATCTCATAATTCTGACTTTTCTCAATATTTTCAGTTTATATCTCATAATTCTGACTTTTCTCAATATTTTCAGTTTATATCTCATAATTCTGACTTTTCTCAATATTGTGAGTTTATATCTCATAATTCTGACTTTTCTCAATATTGCCAGTTTATATCTCATACTTCTGACTTTTCTCAATATTTTCAGTTTATATCTCATAATTCTGACTTTTCTCAATATTGCGAGTTTATATCTCATAATTCTGACTTTTCTCAATATTGTCAGTTTATATCTCATACTTCTGACTTTTCTCAATATTCTGAGTTTATATCTCATAATTCTGACTTTTCTCAATATTGTCAGTTTATATCTCCTAATTCTGACTTTTCTCAATATTTTCAGTTTATATCTCCTAATTCTGACTTTTCTCAATATTCTGAGTTTATATCTCATAATTCTGACTTTTCTCAATATTCTGAGTTTATATCTCATAATTCTGACTTTTCTCAATATTGTCAGTTTATATCTCATAATTCTGACTTTTCTCAATATTGTGAGTTTATATCTCATAATTCTGACTTTTCTCAATATTCTGAGTTTATATCTCATAATTCTGACTTTTCTCAATATTGTCAGTTTATATCTCATAATTCTGACTTTTCTCAATATTGTGAGTTTATATCTCATAATTCTGACTTTTCTCAATATTGTCAGTTTATATCTCATAATTCTGACTTTTCTCAATATTGTCAGTTTATATCTCCTAATTCTGACTTTTCTCAATATTGTGAGTTTATATCTCATAATTCTGACTTTTCTCAATATTGTCAGTTTATATCTCATAATTCTGACTTTTCTCAATATTGTCAGTTTATATCTCATAATTCTGACTTTTCTCAATATTTTCAGTTTATATCTCATAATTCTGACTTTTCTCAATATTTTCAGTTTATATCTCATAATTCTGACTTTTCTCAATATTGTCAGTTTATATCTCATAATTCTGACTTTTCTCAATATTGTCAGTTTATATCTCCTAATTCTGACTTTTCTCAATATTGTGAGTTTATATCTCATAATTCTGACTTTTCTCAATATTGTCAGTTTATATCTCATAATTCTGACTTTTCTCAATATTGTCAGTTTATATCTCCTAATTCTGACTTTTCTCAATATTGTGAGTTTATATCTCATAATTCTGACTTTTCTCAATATTGTCAGTTTATATCTCATAATTCTGACTTTTCTCAATATTTTCAGTTTATATCTCATAATTCTGACTTTTCTCAATATTTTCAGTTTATATCTCCTAATTCTGACTTTTCTCAATATTGTGAGTTTATATCTCATAATTCTGACTTTTCTCAATATTGTCAGTTTATATCTCATAATTCTGACTTTTCTCAATATTGTCAGTTTATATCTCATAATTCTGACTTTTCTCAATATTTTCAGTTTATATCTCATAATTCTGACTTTTCTCAATATTTTCAGTTTATATCTCATAATTCTGACTTTTCTCAATATTGCGAGTTTATATCTCATAATTCTGACTTTTCTCAATATTGTCAGTTTATATCTCATACTTCTGACTTTTCTCAATATTCTGAGTTTATATCTCATAATTCTGACTTTTCTCAATATTGTCAGTTTATATCTCCTAATTCTGACTTTTCTCAATATTTTCAGTTTATATCTCCTAATTCTGACTTTTCTCAATATTGTCAGTTTATATCTCATAATTCTGACTTTTCTCAATATTGTGAGTTTATATCTCATAATTCTGACTTTTCTCAATATTCTGAGTTTATATCTCATAATTCTGACTTTTCTCAATATTGTCAGTTTATATCTCCTAATTCTGACTTTTCTCAATATTGTGAGTTTATATCTCATAATTCTGACTTTTCTCAATATTGTCAGTTTATATCTCATAATTCTGACTTTTCTCAATATTGTCAGTTTATATCTCATAATTCTGACTTTTCTCAATATTGTGAGTTTATATCTCATAATTCTGACTTTTCTCAATATTGTCAGTTTATATCTCATAATTCTGACTTTTCTCAATATTGTCAGTTTATATCTCCTAATTCTGACTTTTCTCAATATTTTCAGTTTATATCTCCTAATTCTGACTTTTCTCAATATTGTCAGTTTATATCTCATAATTCTGACTTTTCTCAATATTGTGAGTTTATATCTCATAATTCTGACTTTTCTCAATATTCTGAGTTTATATCTCATAATTCTGACTTTTCTCAATATTGTCAGTTTATATCTCCTAATTCTGACTTTTCTCAATATTTTCAGTTTATATCTCCTAATTCTGACTTTTCTCAATATTGTGAGTTTATATCTCATAATTCTGACTTTTCTCAATATTGTCAGTTTATATCTCATAATTCTGACTTTTCTCAATATTGTCAGTTTATATCTCATAATTCTGACTTTTCTCAATATTGTGAGTTTATATCTCATAATTCTGACTTTTCTCAATATTCTGAGTTTATATCTCATAATTCTGACTTTTCTCAATATTGTCAGTTTATATCTCCTAATTCTGACTTTTCTCAATATTTTCAGTTTATATCTCCTAATTCTGACTTTTCTCAATATTGTGAGTTTATATCTCATAATTCTGACTTTTCTCAATATTGTCAGTTTATATCTCATAATTCTGACTTTTCTCAATATTGTGAGTTTATATCTCATAATTCTGACTTTTCTCAATATTGTCAGTTTATATCTCATAATTCTGACTTTTCTCAATATAATGAGTTTATATCTCCTAATTCTGACTTTTCTCAATATTGTGAGTTTATATCTCATAATTCTGACTTTTCTCAATATTGTGAGTTTATATCTCCTAATTCTGACTTTTCTCAATATTGTCAGTTTATATCTCATAATTCTGACTTTTCTCAATATTGTCAGTTTATATCTCATAATTCTGACTTTTCTCAATATTGTCAGTTTATATCTCATAATTCTGACTTTTCTCAATATAATGAGTTTATATCTCCTAATTCTGACTTTTCTCAATATTTTCAGTTTATATCTCATAATTCTGACTTTTCTCAATATTTTCAGTTTATATCTCATAATTCTGACTTTTCTCAATATTGTGAGTTTATATCTCATAATTCTGACTTTTCTCAATATTGTGAGTTTATATCTCATAATTCTGACTTTTCTCAATATTCTGAGTTTATATCTCATAATTCTGACTTTTCTCAATATTGTCAGTTTATATCTCATAATTCTGACTTTTCTCAATATTGTCAGTTTATATCTCATAATTCTGACTTTTCTCAATATTGTCAGTTTATATCTCATAATTCTGACTTTTCTCAATATAATGAGTTTATATCTCCTAATTCTGACTTTTCTCAATATTTTCAGTTTATATCTCATAATTCTGACTTTTCTCAATATTGTGAGTTTATATCTCATAATTCTGACTTTTCTCAATATTGTGAGTTTATATCTCATAATTCTGACTTTTCTCAATATTCTGAGTTTATATCTCATAATTCTGACTTTTCTCAATATTGTGAGTTTATATCTCCTAATTCTGACTTTTCTCAATATTGTGAGTTTATATCTCCTAATTCTGACTTTTCTCAATATTGTCAGTTTATATCTCATAATTCTGACTTTTCTCAATATTCTGAGTTTATATCTCATAATTCTGACTTTTCTCAATATTGTGAGTTTATATCTCCTAATTCTGACTTTTCTCAATATTGTCAGTTTATATCTCATAATTCTGACTTTTCTCAATATTTTGAGTTTATATCTCCTAATTCTGACTTTTCTCAATATTGTCAGTTTATATCTCATAATTCTGACTTTTCTCAATATTGTGAGTTTTTATCTCATAATTCTGACTTTTCTCAATATTTTCAGTTTATATCTCATAATTCTGACTTTTCTCAATATTGTGAGTTTATATCTCCTAATTCTGACTTTTCTCAATATTGTCAGTTTATATCTCATAATTCTGACTTTATAACTCACAATCTCAACTTTATATCACTCAATTCTGAGGGAAAAAGTCAGAATTGTGAGATAAAAACTCACAATGACCTTTTTTGTGTTTGTTTCACACTTATTATATTATATTATTCACACAGATTTCCTGGAAATGTAAAGTGCATCATAAATAAAATTTATTATTATTAATTTATTATTATTAGTATTCCAAAGTATTCTAAAGTATTCAGATTAAGTCACTAAACTTGAGTAATGTAACGAAATACGTTACAAATGACTTTTTAAAGCATGTATTTTGTAATCTGTAGTGAAATACATTTTAAAAGTAACCGACCCAGCCCTGAATATATATATATATATATATATATATATACACACATACTCAATGCATATGTGTGTGTATTAAATAAATTCAGTGCACCTATATGTGTGTGTGTATATATACATGTGTATATAGACGTTAAGCTATAAATTAATATTTTAACTTATAAATTATTAAATAGTTTACATATACACACATTTGACTATAGTAATATATTGCCTGGTATTTGTAATTTGCAAATTTTATATATACATGTACACTGAATATATTTACTATAATTTGATGTCCTTTATTATCATCCTTTGTTGTTGTAAACAGATTTTTATGCTGATAACACAGCAAATATTTAACATCACCCAAGAATTGCATTGATATGCAGGAAAAGTGGCATAACGAACATAATTACAGTAATTGCTGGCAGCAATTACCAAAGCACAGGAGAGACAATCATTTTCAGTTTGTGCTTTGGTGGTGGAAAAATGATACACCAGTTAATTATTCCTTCTTTTGCTACAATTCCCACGTACATTTCGTACAAAACAAATGTGAAATAACATGCATGTTGTGTACAAACGAATTATTCAAACTTTGTTTAAATGTTTTTGCCGTGAATCTCTCAGTTTTTTCATGCACTGCTCAATTTTGAAGCGTGTTTGGCTTTTTATAATGTTTATTCATACATACATTCAAACATGCAAAATACACTTAGGTGTTTATTTATTTGCAATACGTTCCTTTAAAGAGTTTTTTCTCCACTTCAGCTGCACTTACAAACACCAAAACTTACAGTTTTGTTCTTGACTATATTCTGAAGGTTTTTACCGTGGGGTTTGTTCATATTCTATAATTCACCAAACTTACACAACATTTTATTCCATTGGCGTATTGACACACGAAATTTCAGAAAACTTGTCAAACAAAAAAAGTAAGATGTTATCGGTTCCATTTTTACCCCCAGAACATAACCTTTTTTTCCACGTCAGTCCTTACCAGCACGAGCAGTTGAGTTTCTTCACCCCGTGCAGGTAAACGTACGGAACGAAACAGGTGTAAGATGCTCCGATAAAATTGGTCAGCTTCACAGCCAGGACAGAGTTTCTGAAGCTGCTGTAGATGCGGAGCACGAGGTGAGTGAACCAGCAGATGATGAAGATCGTGGCCACCGCCACCACGCTCTTGGCCGCCCGCACCTGGTTTCCCGCGGACGGATTGGATCTGACCCGCGTCTTCTGTCGAGGGTTGGTGGCTCCTGCTTGTGTTCCTGAGGTACTTGCTTCCGGAGGTGCACGATTTGCTCCTTTGGAGTGATCCTTGATTCGTTTCTGGCTCTGCAGCAGCGTTAAGACAATCTGCACACTGGCGTAAGTGATGCCAACAAGTGGAACGACGTTAGCCAGGATAAGATACAGCGCATCAAACGTCCTTTTCTCCGCAGGTGTTGGGAAACGTTCTTCGCAAACTTCTAAAGTCTCGTTCCCGTCGTGTTCTGCGATAAAAAAGTGTGGAACGCTGAACATCAGCGCCACGATCCAGCTCCCGGCGAGCAATACGGTGACGAGCCTCAGGCTGTCCATCTGCACCGGAGCTCCTCCACGTCTGATGGAACCCACTAGTTTCTGGTGCCAATACACGCTGATGAACATGGTGGAGAAGATGCTGCTGGTCTCCGAGAGATCGGACGAAAACTGGAGCACGCCACAGTAATTTTTACCCAGGAACCAGCTGTTCACAAACTGTGCCAAAGTGTCAGGCAGATCCACCATGCAGTTTGTGATCAGATTGGACACAGCCAGGTTAATGAAGAGAACGTCATTGGGCCGCAGTTGAGATGTGGATTTGGGCAGAGAGCGCAAACCCAGCCAGAAGTTGCCTGTAATGCCAGCCAAGCAGAAGAACGCTCGTATTGATGATTCAATCCAGTCTTGAACCTCCATCGCAGGTGTTTTCCTCTTGAAGTCAGACTCCAGTGGTTGACGGTGAACATTATAAGGCATGAAGTTCTGATCTGTGGTCACGTGTCACTAAAATCTCCTCCCTCTATGCTGAGCACTAATTGCACACCATGGAATGAACCCAGAACTCAAACTGGGTGTGTTTTTATGTACACAGTACTAACAATTAGAAATGCTCACAGTAAATATATTGTAACATTGACCATTTTTGGCAATTGATCATTTGCTTATGCTGTTACTCTGCGGCACTGAAAGTAGCAGGTCTGTAATGATGTTTGCAAATACCCTTGTTGATTACATAATGCATGTTACTTGTAATGCATTACTTCTCTCGTTACATCAAAAAAGTAATCAGATTACATAATGCATGTAGCTTGCTTGCAACGTTATACTTATTATGTCAAAAAGTAATCATCTCATAATGCAAGTTTCTTGTAATGCATTGCTTTACTCGTTACTTCAAAAAAGTAATCTTATCACATAATGTAATTTCCTTGTAATGTGTTACCTGTTATATTTAAAAAAAAGCAATCAGATTACATAATGCACGTTACTTGTTACATCAAAAAGGAATCCGATTGCGTAATGCATACTAAAGCAATCTGATCATGTAATGCATGTTTCTTTAAATGTTACTTGTTATATCAAAAAGGAATCAGATTACATAATGCATGTTACTTGTAATGCGTTACTTTACTCGTTACATCAAAAAAGTAATCTGATCACGTAATGCACGTTTCGTGTAATCCATTACCATCCATTTTCGTGTTACCCCCAACACTGCTCATTTCTGATGAGATTTGAAAACACCTTTTCTACAAGAGTTTCATGATGTAAATTCTCCACGTTCACCATCAGAAAGCTGCTTGGTTTGAAAGTGACCACTCTTTAAAGGTGAAATTTGGTTGGGCAAAAGGCCCTCTGTCTCTTGTCCATCGTATAGAGATGCATGAAGCACAGCTCACACAGAAGTCACTTTCAAACCAAGCAGCTTTCTGTTGACAAATGCGACAAATCTGCAGCAAGCGTTGCAAAATTTACGTGGGGTAAGAAATCTTTCTTGCTCGAAATTCCATATTGTGTCATTTCTTATTGAAAAGACTGGATTTCTCCCACCGAACAAACGGACCGCACCTCAATGCTGTTTTGTTTTAAGGTCCAGTGCACTTCATCATCTCGGCTGACTCAAGGACTTCTGTGCTTATTTGACGGCAAAAAAATTAACACGAAAATAATTCCGCTTATAAGCAGTTTTTTAATTCGTCAAGTGGCTTAACGAACATAATTGCAGTGACGTCTGGTCGTAATTATCAAAGCACAAGAGAACAATCATTTTCAAATCTTTCCTTTGGTGGTGCAAAGCGACACCCAATATATTTCACAGTCACAAATTCATTCTAACAAAATCTTATATATATGTTTCAAGCATTTGTACATTGGCTCAGAATTATTCATTTTAATAGCAAAGCACTGGTCAGTTTTGAGATGTTTGGCTCTTTTGCTTCTACAACTTGTCCTCTATCAGAATAATGGAAAGAACACATCCCATAAACACATTTAAGTGTTCGTTTTACTGCGCTTTTTCTATTTGCATGTGTAGCTTCCGATTTCAGTACGTCTGTGAGTTTTGTTCTTACAAACTTTACAGTTTAAAGCATTTTATAACCTATGGAGATACTCAAAATCCCTTTAACTCGCTTTAACTCTAATATGTAGACAAAATGTTCAGATTGCTGTTCTGTATGCAAATTAGTGCATGCTTAATGAGATCATTTGCATATTTTAACATTTCACAAAACTTGTCTTGTGATAATTAATCAACTGGGGCAAGTAACGTGAAATCGGTCGAAATTTTGTCTTCCTTTAAGACTAAATGGTCTGTAGGTCATTAAACGTTCAATGACGTCATAAACGCACCAGTTCTCACCAGCACGAGCAGTTGAGTTTCTTCACCCCGTGCAGGTAAACGTACGGAACGAAACACACGTAAGATGCTCCGATAAAATTGGTCAGCTTCACAGCCAGGACAGAGTTTCTGAAGCTGCTGTAGATGCGGAGCACGAGGTGAGTGAACCAGCAGATGATGAAGATCGTGGCCACCGCCACCACGCTCTTGGCCGCCCGCACCTGGTTTCCCGCGGACGGATTGGATCTGACCCGCGTCTTCGGCGCTGCTGGTTGATGAGTAGTTATTCTGTTGGAGATCGAAGATCTTTCTGAGAACGATTCCAGGCTGCGTTCTCCGGTTCCTTCCAGTCTTCGGTCTACAGATGAAGGTGGTGGATTTGCTCCTCTGGAGCGATCCTTGACTCGTTTTCGACTCCGGAGCAGCGTCACGACGATCCGAACGGTTGCGTAAGTTATCCCAACGATTGGAACAACGTTAGCCAGAGTGAGGTACATCCCGTCGAACGTCTGCTTGGCCGCAGGCAATGGGAAACGTTCTTCGCAAACTTCCAAACTCTCATTCCCAACATGCTCTGCTATAAAAACGTGTGGAAGACTGAACGCGGTCGCTACAGTCCAGCTCCCGGCGAGCAAAACACCAACGAGCCGCGGGTTGTCCATCTGCACCGGAGCTCCTCCACGTCTGATGGAACCCACTAGTTTCTGGTGCCAATACATGCTGATGAACATGGTGGAGAAGATGCTGCTGGTCTCCGAGATTTCGTGAGAAAACTGAGTCACGCCACAGTATTCTTTACTCGTGAGCCAGGTTTTGGCGAAGTGCGCCATGGTTTCCGGCAGATCCACCAGACAATTTGTGATCAGATTCGATACGGCCAAGTTGACGAAGAGGATGTCGCTGGTGCGTAGTTGAGATCTGGATTTGGGCAGAGAGCGCAAACCCAGCAAACCGTTCCCTATAATACCGGTGAAGCAGAAAAAGGCTCTCGTAGATAGTTCAATACAATCTTGAGGCCCCATCTCAGAGCAGTGAGTCTCTCGTGCCGCCTTATAAGTTTATAAGGTGTGATTGGCTGACGTCATCCAGAATGCGATGATGTCATCAAGAACATATTATCATTAGGGTTGTTATGGTGACAGGTCACACTGCTCAAGTCTAATTGGTCACGCAACAAACCAATATTCCATACTGAATACACAGTAAAATCCCTAGAGTTAAATCAACTCTGCTCAGATAACATTTGGTCCCTCTCTAAATAGTGTTAAAGTAACACTGAAGCAGAGTTACAGTTAATGAGATAATCAAGCGATGATTGAACATTATTGATGAACACCTGCTGTTAACAAGCAGAATCACTAAAGAATAGAGAAACACAAGAACTACAACTGACTTCAGCCACAGCCTTAGATGAAATCAACTGAAGATAAAAGACATTCAATCTCTGAAGAGTGTGACTTTAACACTTTTTAGAGCGGGACCGAATGTTGATTTAACTCTGGGGTTTTTACTGTGTAGCTTCCACTCATTTAATTCAGTACACAACAGAGTTTTACATGGTTTAAATGATGCAAACAACAGACTTTATCATTGCAATTGTATTTTAAATACATGAATTATATTATAATTGAATTAAGCTCACAATAAAATTACTAAAACGAATATAGCTGCGAGCAGAAATGATCGAGCTTCAATCGCTTTAAGGGCTTTTCGTAAAAATGTGTGATGTTTTAATTAGTCGTTTTAATTAGATGGAAAAGATCTAAATACATAGAAAACGTATAGTTCATGAAGCTTTTTGACAGTTTTCGAGGTTGAGCCGAAAATTTTGGTTTTTGAAATATTCTCCAATATTTAACAAACGATTGGATGGGCAGCGGCGGTCCAAGAGGCAAAGTTCTTGAGTTCTACCATGTGGTTTGAATGACGTGCACGAAAAAAATCGCTCGATACGTGATCCTTTATGTATTTGAAAAACGTTCCGAATATTTCGAATTAGGGTCGTGAGTCAAACAGGCCCAGCGAGTTTCGTTCCTCCTTTGTCTGGTAGCTGCTCAAATTTCATTGGCCGATGGAGAACATGTTTTTTGAGATGTGTCACTGTCTTCAGAGACAATCATGGCATCTCAGACAAAGACACTGCCTGCCAATTTTCAAGTTGATCGAACTAACGAAGAAGTAGTTATAGTCGTTTTCATGTTAATTTTTCCTGTTATAGCACCACCAAGTGGCCAGTCACCGCGTCATTTTTTACACGACCATATAAGGAGCTCTGACATGGGTGAATATCTCATTCTGTTCACGAGTTATAGCCATTTTAGTACAAATGGCTTTACCCACTTCAAACGTTTTTGTTAGCGACTGTGAATCGCATCTTGTCCGTCATAGTTTAGGAGTTATGAGTCATTTCATACTTTTGCCCGCTGTAGCGCCACCGTCAGGCCGATCGGGGCAAGCCTTGCTGACGTCCTCAGATGATTCGCTAAACTAAACCATACAACAAGACGAAGGCGTCAGCTGACACAACATTAAAAACATTAAAAGTACCAAAGTAAAAACATGTAATGTTGTGTTAATACATATAAAAACACAAATCAACATATCATCACCTGTGAAAGCTTATCCCATTTCTTCGGGAATTTAAATTTCGGCGATTTCACAACCAGAAGCATTGAGTGACGACGCCCTGACCGTCGTAAAATGGCAGGCGTGCCGATGTGTCTGCACAGTAAAAACCCCAGAGTTAAATCAACTCTGCTCAGATAACATTCGGTCCCGCTCTAAATAGTGTTAAAGTCACACTCTTCAGAGATTGAATGTCTTTTATCTTCAGTTGATTTCATCTAAGGCTGTGGCTGAAGTCAGTTGTAGTTCTTGTGTTTCTCTATTCTTTAGTGATTCTGCTTGTTAACAGCAGGTGTTCATCAATAATGTTCAATCGTCGCTTAATTATCTCATTAACTTTAACTCTGCTTCAGTGTTACTTTAACACTATTTAGAGCGGGACCAAATGTTCTCTGAGCAGAGTTGATTTAACTCTGGGGTTTAACTGTGTGGAGGTAAAGACCACAGACACTAATAAACACATAGACGCCCCATTAGCCTCTGAATTGTACCCCAACGACGCCGCCATATTGCGCAGGGCAACGTTCCCATAACGCTCGTAACTGGAATTGAGTTTCGTGTGCCGCTTGGGGCTGTACAAATCGCCCCACAATTGAAAACAGGTCTCGGGGAATAACTTTTCACAGGTACGGTTAATCATTTTTCTCTGGTTGTATTTGGTCATTATATAATTATATTGATAGTAATCGGCCACCGGAGCCAGTCAGAAAATAGCTAGCGATGTCGCTAATTAGCTGTGAAAGTTGAGCTTACATCCCAACAAACACATTTACGTTGTGGCAACGTCGCAGCCACGTTCCATTGTTACTGTGGCAACGTTGACTTTCTACGTGCTCGCGACATTGTAGCAACGTTGAATTGTAAGACGCTGAAGGGCTGCAGCAACGTTGTTGCGCGACATTCAGCAACTGCAAGACGACGTTCCGACCACAATTATTTTTATACCAGATTATAAATGTTATATTACCTTTTCTGCGTCTTATTTTTTTATGTATTTATTTTTTTTGTGGTCAATCTATTAATAATCATACACAAGATGAACATGTGACACTTTTTTAAATAATGTTAATCATTAATTGTTATTTTTAATGTAAAACCAGCTGTGAAACTTTAAAGAGTAAAAAGGCCATACAAGTTCATATAATCCAAATTTATTAAAACTATTTATTACACTACCAAAACATACATTTGAAGGGGAAAAAAACGTTACTATAGAGTATATTAATTATATTAAGCTCAAATGTAATAGACTTACTTAACTTAGCATTAACTTACACCAAACCCGATCGCAAACGACTCGGTATGTGAATGATCAGCTGTTCTGTCCAGTTTATTAACAGAACAAATAAATCTCACATTAGACATGAAAATTGTAGGTTTTGTTTGGATATTTACATATCTTATTTATCTAAAAGAGAAATCCTAAGCAATACTCACGTATCCTGGCTTGAAGAAGAATAACGGCCCAACGGTCTGCGCTTCGGAACAGTGACGAGTACATGTTGTACAATGGTTGTCCAGACAGCCTAAGCACAACCTTCAGCAATAGTCCTGAACCGTGGTTGAATGGCAACATTGTGACAGCACAGTAACAACCTCAACGACACAATATGGAACCAACAACCTTTTAGCCATGTTGTTACAACGTTGAGGCAACGTTCTGTGTTTGTTGGGCATGATTTATATTATAGTTATCTCATTTAGTGTCTTATTTTAGAAACTAAATTTTCAAAGCAACAAAGTATTTACTATTACTTCTCCCTTTTATTTACTATTTGCATTCAACTGTAGTTGTACCATGTCGTATGTATTACCATAAAGAATCCATCTTTGTTATTGTATATTTTTGGAGTATTTATCTGTAAATATCTGTATCATTGCTTAATTTTCTCAATGGCAGTCAATTTTAAACACAAGAAAAGCTAAAATGGGTTAAAAGGCAGAAAATGGCTTTTCCACAATTGGAAATCTTTTTTTGATTTAATGTGAAAATTTAAACGATCTCATTATGGGCGATATCCAAGAATAAAGCAGCGAAATACAGGACAAGTCAGAGCGTTGACTATTAAAATAAATATTTTTTTAAAGTCTGCTATCGAGGTTTTAAGTAACTAGAGATGTACATCATAAACCACTGAAATCGGTTGGTAAATGTGAATGTTATTTTCGTTTTTATCCAGAAAAACCGCGAACGGACGCGCTGACGTATCGCAGCAACGTTCCAAAGCGACCAATGCGGCGTCTATGTATTTTATATATCTATGGCAAAGACTAGCAGGGATACAGCTACTGGGCATGCGCACATCAACATTGCGTCATTTAACATTTATTTATTTGATTTAATAACTGTATTTGCAGTATTGTAAGGGAAAGTGTCGATGTTAATAAAACACAATTGAATTTAATTTACTAATATTTTTTCCTGAGATTTACGTCTACACGTCTGTGTCCGTGATCGCGCATGCCCACTGAGCGTGCGTCTGCTTCTATGGCAACGCAGCGGGAATTGCGTTCGCTGTTCGGAAAACCGGAAGTGGAGGGAGATTCGAAATACCGCGGAATAAACAGACGCGGAATGTGTTTATTAAAGTCACGGCATGATGGTACAGTATAACGACACTTTAATATTCGTTCAGGACTTTACAGAGCTTCAGTGTGTGTGTGTGTGTGTGTGTGTGTGTGTGTGTGTGTGTGTGTGTGTGTGTGTGTGTGTTGACAAACTGGAGCTAACGGTATCTGCGCGTGCTAATGACAGTTATTTGTTTATTGAATGTTAATAGAGTTCAATTATACTAGTTTCTTGACGTGTTAGCACTTAAAAATGTTTATTAAATCTATTTCGATCGGAATAAAGGATGTGTTTATGCTTTTAATCATTTAGCTGGTGTAAAACCGTATTTTGGTTGGATTTAACGTGATCTGACTGCTAATAATAACGATAACAACAACAACAACAATGATAATAATACGGTTAATTTTAGTTTCAAGTTTATTTTCTTATTTATATACCTTTAAATTTGATTTATCTGACTGACTAACAGTCATTCACTTTCACTCGTATGAAAATAAGTAAGATTATTTGTGTTTGTACTAATAATTAAGCTGTAAACAAGGTAAACACAGATAAACAACTGATAATAAATCTGCTTCAGTGTCTTGTTTAACCCTTCATGTGCTGTTCGGGATGTTTTCATCCATTTTTGAGTCTTAATTTGGCCATAACTTTCTCCGTGTTTCAGCAAATGGAATGATTTTTGGTGACAAACCTTATTTTGACACATATTTTGGGAAAATGCTTTGAAAATGTTCATAAACTCAACAGGACTCTGTGGGCAAATTCATGACCCTTTCGTTACGATTTTAACTGCTTTAAAAATGTATCAGATCAATATTTTTTGTGCTTAAATCTATTAATCAACCTCAGTCCTGATCAAAACTACTATATGTAAAAAAAAATCAGGATTTTTAACTCTTTAATTGCCAAATTCATTAATGGTGTCACTGATTTGGGAAAAAAACGTGTCAAAGATTAGAAACAACATTGTTAGTTTTTGTGCCGCATCAGATTTTAACGTTTTAAAGAGTTAAAATCCTGATTTTTAAAAAAAATTTAGTAGTTTTTAATCAGGACTGAGGTTGATGAATAGATTTAAGCAAAGATATTTATCTGATACATGTTTTTAAAGCAGTTAAAATCCGAAAGGGTCGTGAATTTGAACAATGCACAAGGGTTAATGTGAGATTTCACTGATTGTCTCTTTCTAATTTTCACGAACCACACGAAGCTGAACGTTGAAGGACGCGGATGGTCTGGACGTCCTCTGAAGGTCAGCGTTCGTGCCGAGAATGGAGGTGAAGTTCGAGGTTCTATTGTCGTCCGGCATCAAGCGCAGGAAGCCCTGGCCCAGATTCTGCTGGCTCGGCAGGGTGAGATCGCACTTCCATTCAGTGCTTTGAAGATAACGTAGTTTCAGACAAACACCAATGTACACTACCGTTAAAAGGTTTTTTGGTCAGTAAGAGGTATTCGAAAGAAGTCCTCTGCTCACCAAAATACAGTAAAAATAGTGATATATTATTTTAATTTAAAACATCTGTTTTCTATGCGAATATATTGTTAAATATAATTTATATCCAGTGATCAAAGCTGAATTTTCAGCATCATTAGCGTCACATGATCCTTCAGAAATCATTCTGATATGATGCTCAAGAAACATTTATGATTATTATCAGTTGAAAACAGGATTTTTTGATGAATCGATGTAATAGAATAAACTGTTCTCCGTTCAACAGTTTGGGGTCAGTAAGAATTTTATTTCCAGAATAGTGGATCCAAAAATATACAAAATACACATTTAAGAGCTCATTTTATTGCACTTTATCTATTTGCATTTGCTGCTTTCAATTTCAAAACATTTCTTTAAAGGCTGCGAGTTTTTTCTTTTCTTCAGTACCACTTATTTTCACCACGTTTATATAAGAGTTTGTTAAAAACATAGTGAAATAAATAGATTTTCTCAGTCTAGTTAAAGACATTAATACTTTTATTCATCAAGGACGCAGTAAATTGATCAAAAGTGACTGTAAAGTATTATATTTTTTTATCAAAGAATTCTGAAGAAAAATATGAACTGTTTTCAACATTGATAATAATCACAAATGTTTGTTGAGCATCAAATCATCACATCAGAATGATTTCTGAAGGATCATGTGACTCTGAAATGATGCTGAAATTCACAGGAATAAATTACACTTCACTATATATTCACATAGAAAACAGATATTTTGAATTTAAATAATATTTCACTATTTTTACTGTGTTTCGATCAAATAAATGCAGCTTATTTTCACTTTCAAAATCATTAAAGCATCACACCCATCTAAAAGTGTATGTCAACCCTGCTCTCTTTCAGGAAAAGGAAGGCGTTTTTCTGTTAGATGACAATCGGATCAGTGAAATACATTTGCTTTCGGGACGGACCAAAAAGAAGACCCCAAAACTGCAGCCGCTGTTGCAGAAGGTGGTGACCATGTCAGCATCTCAGAACGGTTCGTCATCCGTCAGTGCGTGTGATGAGATCTCGTGTGTTGCGTTCGATCTTGTGACGTGTGTTCGTTAATATCATTCGCAGGCGTTTGGCTGGTGGGTCTTCTGGTCTCCGGGGAACTCTTTCTGTGGAACAAAGACAAGGATTTGCTGAAGACGGTCTCCGCCGTTCCTGCGGTTCATCAGCTGGTTTCTTCGATCACAGGTCTGTGTAAGAGTTCTACTTTTCTTGACGCACATCCGATAATCGTCCTCAAACTAACACGGCTTGTCTGGCGAAGGTTCCGCAACTTCGCCGCGACTTTCTCTGCTGGTTTCGGAGAACGCACAGAGGGTTTTCCTGGCCGCTCTTACCGGACAGGTGTTCCTCTGGGAGTGTACGACGCCTCAGGATCTAAGCGGCCCGCGGGACGCCACCATCACGGGACGCTGGAGTCACGTATCATACCATGAAAACACTCATCTGCCCTCCACAAAGGACAAAGAGGCGTCCGTACACAGTGTGTTTGTGAAGAACCAGGTAAAAACGGTGAAAAGTGTCTTAATGTCTCTTGCTCGTGTGTTATATTTCACTGTGGTGTTTTTAGGCAGTTGGCGACGCGTGTCTGAGTGCGTTCGTTTTCACGGCTGAAGCAAATCTCACTGTCACCCTGCTGAAGATCCAGTGGGACGCGACCTGGGACAACAAACTCAGGTCAGATGATGTTAAATGTGCTTTTATTTATTAGAATTCCAGCATCGATTGTTCATTTGACTTGGAAGTGTTGTTTATTATTAATAATAAATGTGATTATTTATTGAACGTTGTTGTGATTTTTTTTATTTTATTATATTGCTTTCGGCACTATTTTGTGGAAATATAAAGCTACTTGGGGCTATCATGTTTATATTTTATATTTATATATGCAGGAAAAAAAGTAAATCGTGCACATGATTACTATTTCATTCCCTTGATTTGCTAAATTGTGCATAAAATTTACTATTTTGTTCCCTCAATTTATTAAAATATCTGCACGATTTACTAATTCGTTCCCTCGATTTGCAAAATTTTGCGGATTATTTACAATTTAGTTCCATCGATTTGCTAATTTGTGCACATTATTCGTTCCCTTGATTTGCTAATTTGTGCACATTATTCGTTCCCTTGATTTGCTGAATTGTGCGCATTATTTACAATTTCATTCCCTTGATTCGCAAAATTTTGCACATTATTTACTAATTCGTTCCCTCGATTCGCTAAATTGTGCGGATTATATACAATTTAGTTCCATCGATTTGCTAAATTGTGCACATTACATTTACATTTACATTTAGTCATTTAGCAGACGCTTTTATCCAAAGCGACTTACAAGTGAGGAAAACAAACAAGCGATTCTTCATGAATTGGCAAATAACACAGGAAGTGCTCACCATACAAGTTTCATACATTGCTCAGTACCATAAGCTGGAGTAGGAAGGGAAAAGGGAAGGAAAGGTTTTTTTTTTTTTTTTTCACGGAAGAGATGAGTTTTCAGCTGTCTCTTGAATATTGCCAGGGATTCTGCGTTCCTGATGAAAGTAGGGAGATCATTCCACCAGCAGGGAGCAGAGAAGGAGAAGGTTCTGGAGAGTGATTTTGTGCCTCTCTGTGACGGTACCACAAGCCTTCTCTCCTTTAGTGATCGCAGGGTTCTGGTGGGGACGTAGCGTTGTAGCAGTGTGTGGAGGTAAGAAGGTGCAGAGCCTGTGGTGGATCTGTAAGCAAGCATCAGCGCTTTGAACTTGATGCGAGCAGCGAGGGGTAGCCAGTGCAGAGAGATGAAGAGGGGCGTGACGTGGGCTCTCTTAGGCTCGTTGAAGACAAGACGAGCAGCAGCGTTCTGGATCATTTGAAGAGGTTTGATTGCACTTGACGGCAGACCAGCCAGAAGAGCATTGCAGTAATCAAGCCTTGAAATGACCAGGGCCTGGACCAGCAGTTGTGTTGCTCAGTCAGGAAGGAACGGATATTCCTGATGTTGCGAAGTGCAAATCTGCATGACCGCGCCGTCTTTGAGATGTGGTCTCTGAAGGTCAGTTGGTCATCGAAGATAACTCCAAGATTTCTGGTGGTTGTACCAAGCTGTATGTTGATGTCGTGTTGTAGGGTAGGAGTGGCAGGGAAGACTAAAAGCTCAGTCTTTGCCAGGTTGAGCTGCAGGTGTTGTTCTTCCATCCACGTGGAGATTGGTTCATTTTTTTAGACACTTTTATCCAAAGCGACTTACAAGGGGAGCAATTAGGGGTCAGGTGTCTTGCTCAAGGGCACTTTAGTCATGGTATCGAAGGTGGAGAGAGTGCTGTTTATTCCCAATCCCCACTTTCAATTCCTGCCGGCATGGGAATCGAACCAGCAACCTTCAGGTTACAAGCCCGACTCCCTTGCCACTAGGCCACGACTACCCTTCAGTAGATGTCCGCCAGACAGCTTGAGATCCGTGCCGCTACTGTGGAATCATCTGGTTGGAAGGACAGGTAGAGTTGTGTGTCATCAGCATAGCAGTGGTAGGAGAAACCATGTGCCTGTGTGATGGGACCCAGTGATGTAGTATAAATGGAGAATAGGAGGGGACCAAGAACTGAACCCTGAGGAACCCCAGTGATCAGTTCATGAGGTTTGGATACCTCCCCTCCCCAGGCGACTCTGAAAGACCTACCTGTGAGATAGGACTCAAACCACTGAAGTGCAGAACCTGAGATACCCAGTGACGAGAGGGTGGACAGAAGAATTTGATGATTTTGAGCATTATTCGTTCTCTTGATTTATTAAATGGACACGATTAACCAAATCGAGGGAACGAATTAGTAAATTGTGCGCACGAACTAGCAAATCAAAGGAACGAATTAATGTTTATACAACGCTATAAAGTATATGCAATAAAAAGCAAGAAAATTCAAATGGAACACAGTGCAGAAATGGACGGAAAACCCATTCCAGGTTTATTTACAGTCTTCAGCTACATCAATTAATCATTGATTTATAAAACACAAACAGAAGTTGAAAGCTGAAGTGCTGGATAGGTATTGTAAAAGATTTAAAATGATGCAAAAACCAAATAGACAATTGAAAATTATACACCCTCAAACAGAATTAAAACATAAAGAATAAAAATGGGTCTTCAAAGAGGATGTAAACAATAGAAATAGAAGGGGAAGATCTAATATGGAGGGTAAGAGTGCCTGCTGACAGGATATTAATGTATATATCACACTTAATTACTAAAAATATATGCATTTTTATATAATAATTATGAGCAGCATTTCTCCAAATCAATTAGCATTGAATTCAAGGTAAATATTTGATCAGTGATGTATTCCAAGCCTCGTGTTCTTTATTACTCTGTTTTGTTTTGTTGGACAGTTCAGTAGGATTCAGTGTTCACTGGGCCTCTAAGCGTTTCCCGTTCACCCAGCTCCAGCCTCCGTGTAAACCGGTGAAGTCCAGAGGTGCTCTGGTTCCAGCGTTCTCTCCTGATGCTCAGCTGCTAGCAGTCGTGCTGAACCAGAAGGACCCGAGGGTAAACTCACCGCTACATTCACTACCAGGAAATCAGAACTTGTGTGGTGTTTATGAAAGTCTTTTTTATCTGTGAAATCTCTGGAAGGCGACACAGGTGTTGTTCATCAGCACTCAGAACTTTGTGACGGTGTCCAGCCTGTTAGGAGGATGTGGCATTAAGGCGCTCAGTATTCCAGCCAAATATGTGAGGTGAGTGTTTAAAAAGCCTCAGTTTGACTTCGGCGGCATCTGATTGGCTGGTTGTATGCACAGATTTGTATTCGCTTGTATGGGAAATCTTCCCAGACTGCAACATTGACACGTCTCATATTGAAGTTTGAGAGGTGGTTTCCCTCCTCCTCTTTAAGAGTCAACATTTTTATTTGTCTCATGCACAGTTAATTAAACCTAGCTATAAATCTGGTCAGCTGCTTAGCTTGTGCTTAAATGCATAGTAGGTAAAGTAAGATGTGCATTACATATTAAATTTTTTTTAATAAAAATGGTAAAATAATAATGTGCAATCAATATAAATGAATAGTACGTAAAATACGATGTGCAGTGCATTAAACATAAATAGTAGGTAAAAATGGTAAAATAAAATTTGCATTAAATATCAACAAATAGTAAGTAAAAATGGTGAAAATAAAAAATAAATAAAGAGTAAAAATGATATTCTTTAATATAAATAAATAGTAAATAAAAATGGAAAGATAATAAGATGTACATAAAATATACATAAATAATAGTAAAAATGGTAAAATAAAATGTGCATAAAATGTAAATAAATTATAAAAATCATAAAATGAAATGTGCATAAAATATAAATAAATTATAAAAATTATAAAATGAAATGTGCATGAAATATAAATAAATATGAAGTCAAATTGGTAAAATAAGATGTGCATAAAATATAAATAAATAGTAAAAATGATCAAATAAAATGTGCATAAAATATGAATAAATAATTAAAAATGGTCAAATAAAATGGGCATTAAATACAAACAAATAGTAAGTAGAAATCATAAAATAAAATGTGCATAAAATATAAATAAATAGTAAAAATTATAAAATAAAATGGGCATAAAATATAAATAAATATTAAGTAAAATTGGTAAAATAAGATGTGCGTAAAATATAAATAAATAATTAAAAATGGTCAAATAAAATGGGCATTAAATACAAATAAATAGTAGAAATCATAAAATAAAATGTGCATAAAATATAAATAAATAGTAAAAATGATGAAATAAAATGTGCATAAAATATAAATAAATAATTAAAAATGGTCAAATAAAATGGGCATTAAATACAAACAAATAGTAAGTAGAAATCATAAAATAAAATGTGCATAAAATATAAATAAATAGTAAAAATTATAAAATAAAATGGGCATAAAATATAAATAAATATTAAGTAAAATTGGTAAAATAAGATGTGCGTAAAATATAAATAAATAATTAAAAATGGTCAAATAAAATGGGCATTAAATACAAATAAATAGTAGAAATCATAAAATAAATGTGCATAAAATATAAATAAATAGTAAAAATTATAAAATAAAATGTGCATAAAATATAAATAAATAGTAAGTAAAATGGTATGATGTGCATTAAATATAAATAAAACAATAATGATGTGCATTAAATATAAATAAATTGCAGGTAAAATAAAATATAAATAAGAAATAAAAAATAAGTAGTAGAATGTGCAAGAATAGGAAGTAACAAAATGCAGAGTGTGTTGCGAGGGAGTAACAAAACAAAGTATAGTAAAGCAAACTGAGAAATGTTATGGTCTCCTGCAGGTCATACTGGGTCGGTTCAGTCAGCTGGACACCGGAAGGGCTTTATCTGGCCTGTGTGCTCAAGAGAGGCTCTCTGCTCATGCTGGCACGTCTGGGTGGACTCGTCTCTCTGTCCACAACAGGATGCAGCATTGAGTTTGGCGCCGCCCACTTCCTGCCTCTTCACCCACTGGTCACCTACAGGTGATTTGATCGATTCCTCTTGTTGAGATTATTTCCTGCATCTTCTAAATGTCACTAAAGGAAGTTGTTGAAGGGTTGTCTTTCTCACGCGATACATTAATGTGAATGCAAGCTTTATGTCACACATGAATAACTTTCGTCCGCAGACCTCCAGTGCCTTTGCAGACAAACGATGGCGGCCTCTCCAGCTCTAGCGTGTCGCTCCGTGACCCCATGAGACAGCGGTACTCCGTCACCTGGCATCCTCGCCAGCCGTTTCTCATTGTGTCCGACGGCTACATGGTGACTGTGCTCAGGATGACCCAACGGCCGTCCGCCGCCGCGGTCATGAGCGCGCTCCTCCTGGACGCTGCTCAAGGACTGGAGAACATACGGGAGGTCCTGGGCTCATCTCAGGTCAGCGGAGGGGACGGTAATTAATCTTTTATCGTGTTGTATTGCTGTTTTGATGGTTTAAAAAGTGTCTTCTGGGTGTTTCAGCCTCAGGTCAAGTCCAGGCTGGAATCCATGTCCTCTCTGACGTTCACAGGAAGTCTTCTGGCTCTTAAAGAGAAAGAAACGCCTCTGTCGACTCTACCTCTGTACCTGCAAGATACAGGAGACCAATGTACTGAGAGAGCTCAGGTGAGCTCTTTTTGTGTTTAAATGGTCATTAAAGGGGTCATGACACGAGGAGGCAAATTTGTCTTGATCTTTGGACATTTAGGAGGTCTTTGTGCCTTTAAAACGTCCTCCAAGTTTGAGAGGTTTTACTGTTATAACTTTTATCATTTAAAAAAAATTATATAAATATTTACACATTTAACATAACTTTTTTTTAAATAAAATTACTTTTATATATTTTTATTATAATATTGTAATAATTAAATTGATCTATTGCAATAACACAATATCATAAATATTTTGTATTACAATTTTATTATTATATGAATTATAAAAATGCATAATTTAAGGTTTTGCTTCTTAAAAATATTTTAAAAAATTATAGCGTTTATTCACTGATACATTCAATTATACATTATACAATTATACTATATATATATTATATATAATTATATATAAAAATAATGACCTTTTCGAGATGAATAATATTATCTTTTTAGGCTGAGGAAGATCATGACTCTGATGAAGATCCGTACACCTGCTCACACATGGAAGATGGAGGCAAGCTTGAGTTTGCGTCTATGTTTGACACTCTTCATGCTCAAGCACAAACAGATCCAGAACCCACATCTTCAGGTCTGCAGGAGGATCTGAACCGGGTTCACAGGGTCTTGCTGAGAGCTTGGGCTTTGGCCGTTTCCCTGGGTGGGTCCATCGAGCAGAGAGAGCGTCTCCTCAAATACACAATCCTCTGCATCGTGCGACTCATAAAGCTTCTCAGGGTCAAGGACTCAACCGGCAGAAAGAGAAAGAGCACGTGGGTCACACACGCCCTTCACACCCTCAGGACTCTCCTGTCCTTCCTGCCGTGGGACGCCTCACACACCGCAGGCAGCAGCTGTCTGGGCGTCACCGTGGAGCTCACCAGATGTTTCGTAGACATGTTCGTCCCACTTTCATCGTCAGATTTAACACGTTCCTCCCAGAACTTCAACGCAGCACTCTTTGTCCTTCAGCAAGCGTCTCAGAGTTTGGATCGGACCTACAGCCTCCCGTCAAAAGTAGTGCATCATGGGGAGGATGGCCAACTAACATACTCCTCTGACATGTTTTCTGTTCCGATATTACAAGAAGACATTGAGACACAAACAGCACGGCAACAACCGTCTAATAGGTACTTTTTTTGTTCTTGAGTAGTAGGTTTTCAGTCGTCATCTATTACGGTTCGTAGTTACCACCCAGAACAACCTAATAACTTCATAGCAACACAAATTAGCATATTAGCAACCACATAGCAACACCCTAGCAACCACCCATAAGAACCTAGAAAAACACTCAAGACATATTAGCAACCACATAGCAACACCCTAGCAACCACCCAGAAGAACCTAGAAAAACACTCAAGACATATTAGCAACCACATAGCAACACCCTAGCAACCACCCAGAAGAACCTAGAAAAACACTCAAGACATATTAGCAACCACATAGCAACACCCTAGCAACCACCCAGAAGAACCTAGAAAAACACTCAAGACATATTAGCAACCACATAGCAACACCCTAGCAACCACCCAGAAGAACCTAGAAAAACACTCAAGACATATTAGCAACCACATAGCAACACTCTAGCAACCACCCAGAAGAACCTAGAAAAACACTCAAGACACTCAATATTACCAACCACATAGCAACACATATTAAAACCACTCAGCATGTCTTAAAACCACTCAGCAACATCCTAGCAACCAACATACACATCACACATCACACTAACATCATGGCAAACACTGCATATAAAACAACATATAGGCAACATATAAAGAACACTCAGAATATAACAACACCCTAGCAACCTCCTAGAACGTCTTAGTAACTTCATAGCAATATGTAAAAGCACTCAGAATGTCATAGCATTAGCAACCACCCTAGCAACCAACCAGAAGAACCTAGAAAAACACTCAAGACACTCAATATTACCAACCACATAGCAACACATATTAAAACCACTCAGCATGTCTTAAAACCACTCAGCAACACCCTAGCAACCAACATACACATCACACATCACACTAACATCATGGCAAACACTGCATATAAAACAACATATAGGCAACATATAAAGAACACTCAGAATATAACAACACCCTAGCAACCTCCTAGAACGTCTTAGTAACTTCATAGCAATATGTAAAAGCACTCAGAATGTCATAGCATTAGCAACCACCCTAGCAACCAACCAGAAGAACCTAGTAATTTAATAGCAACATATTAAAACCACTCAGCATGTCTTAAAACCACTCAGCAACACCCTAGCAACCAACCACATCACACTAATATCATGGCAAACACTGCATATAAAAACAACATATAGGCAACATATAAAAAACACTCAGAATATAACAACACCCTAGCAACCTCCTAGAACGTCTTAGTAACTTCATAGCAATATGTAAAAGCACTCAGAATGTCATAGCATTAGCAACCACCCTAGCAACCAACCAGAAGAACCTAGTAATTTAATAGCAACATATTAAAACCACTCAGCATGTCTTAAAACCACTCAGCAACACCCTAGCAACCAACCACATCACACTAATATCATGGCAAACACTGCATATAAAAACAACATATAGGCAACATATAAAAACACTCAGAATATAACAACACCCTAGCAACCTCCTAGAACATCTTAGTAACTTCATAGCAACAAATTAAAACCACTCAGCACGTCTTAAAACCACATAGCAACACCCTAGTAACCAACCATAACACACTAACATCATGGTAAACACTACATATAAAAACAACATAGAGGCAACATATAAAAAACACTCAGAATATAACAACACCCTAGCAACCTCCCTAGAACATCTTAGTAACTTCATAGCAACATACAAAAAAGCACCCAGAATGTCATAGCATTAACAATGACATAGCAACACCCTAGCAACCTCCCAGAACACACTAGCAACATATAAGAAACACTCAGAACATATTAGCAACCACACAGGAACACCATAGCAACCACCCAGAACAACCTTGTAACTTCATAGCAACATATAAAAGCACTCAGAATGTCATAGCATTAGCAATCGCATAGCAACACCCTAGTAACTACCCAGAATACCCTAGTAACTTCATAGCAACATATAAAACCACTCAGCACATCTTAAAACCGCATAGCAACACCTTAGTAACTACCCAGAATACCCTAGTAACTTCATAGCAACATATAAAAACACTCAGCACATCTTAAAACCGCATAGCAACACCTTAGTAACTACCTAGAATACCCTAGTAACTTCATAGCAACATAAAACCACTCAGAATGCCTTAGCATTAGCAACCACCCAGAACAAGCTAGTAATTGCTGTTTGGCCTGAGGTCTATGGTGTGTTTTTCAGATTGGTGGTTATTTGGCGTGAGCTGTACAGATTGGCTTTGCGGTACCAGGAGGAGTTATGTCTCCAAAGAGTTCAACGGGTCGTCAAAAATGAGCTGGAGAAGATGTCAGTTATTATACCTCAAGTCCAGCGAGCTTTACAGTCTGCCGGAGATGGTCTCGAGGAGAGCCACACATTGCTCAGTTTCACCGGTGAGCATGAGGAACCATCACAGAAGTGTCTTCTATATCACCACGACATGATCTTAATGTTGTGCTGCTGTCCATCCTCAGGTGAACAGCACTTTATTTCAGGGGAATATGCGGAGAGTGTTCAGGTTTGGAGGACTGAACTGTGTGCCGAGATGGAGAGAGGTCAGTCACTGTTCTCAATCCAGCCCACACGATCATGTTAAATGTCACACGTCACTCAGAACATCCGTCCTCCGTCCCACAGCAGGTCCGACCACATGTTACCTGGAGACACGCTACTGTCTGGCTCTTCTGTACGCGCAGCTGTTTCAGTATCGACTGCGAGAGGCTCAAGGTCTCTGCGACCGCCTGGCACGTCAACTACAGCCGCGTGCAGGACGAGGGGAAGAGGAGATGCCAGGAGGGGCTGGTAAGGCTATGACGCTGGCTTGACAAATCCAACACACCGATCTACTGTTTAAGCTGCTTCTTCTGAGGCTAATGTTTAAACAATTTCATTTCTAACTGATCCGGCACCATTTTCGTTAAACGGACGAACAAAATAATGAAAAATCCCGTAGACGTTTATTGAGGGGGTCAAAACTTTTGTACAATAATACTTGTAAAGTATTTAAACTGTCATTAGCAAAGCTTAATGACATCATAGGACATGTTTAAACATGCTAGAAACATGCTGTTGTTTTTACTTGTTGTTGTGTTGCATTGTGTATTTGAATGTTGTGTTTGTGTTTATGTGTGCTTTATGAATTCGTTGTACTTGAGGACGGTACAAGATTTGTCCCGTCGCATGTGCTCTGCAGATGACGCCGTGTTTGAGGGCTGGCTCTCGGGGCCGGTGGGGCGTGAAGCGGCCTGCGCAGTGGTTCAGTCTCTGGGCAGGTTTATGGCTGCGTACTTCACCAACCGCCCGCTCTGCATCCTCCCGCCACACAATGTGGACGTGCTGCCGCCTCTTCACTTGCCACACTGTGAGTTCAGGAAAACAAAATATGAATGTGTGCGATTTCTGGATATAGTGTACAACCAGAGCAGAAATGAATTTTTTGACTTGACTTGATCAGGCTATCAAAAGTTCAACATATAAAAACACTCAGCACATCTTAAAACCGCATAGCAACACCCTAGTAACCACCCAGAAGAGCCTAGTAACTTCATAGCAACATATAAAAACACTCAGCTAATCTTAAAACCGCATAGCAACACCCTAGTAACCACCCAGAAGAGCCTAGTAACTTCATAGCAACATATAAAAACACTCAGCACATCTTAAAACCGCATAGCAACACCCTAGCAACCACCCAGAAGAGCCTAGTAACTTCATAGCAACATATAAAAACACTCAGCACATCTTAAAACCGCATAGCAACACCCTAGTAACCACCCAGAAGAGCCTAGTAACTTCATAGCAACATATAAAAACACTCAGCACATCTTAAAACCGCATAGCAACACCCTAGTAACCACCCAGAAGAGCCTAGTAACTTCATAGCAACATATAAAAACACTCAGCTAATCTTAAAACCGCATAGCAACACCCTAGTAACCACCCAGAAGAGCCTAGTAACTTCATAGCAACATATAAAAACACTCAGCACATCTTAAAACCGCATAGCAACACCCTAGCAACCACCCAGAAGAGCCTAGTAACTTCATAGCAACATATAAAAACACTCAGCTAATCTTAAAACCGCATAGCAACACCCTAGTAACCACCCAGAAGAGCCTAGTAACTTCATAGCAACATATAAAAACACTCAGCACATCTTAAAACCGCATAGCAACACCCTAGCAACCACCCAGAAGAGCCTAGTAACTTCATAGCAACATATAAAAACACTCAGCACATCTTAAAACCGCATAGCAACACCCTAGTAACCACCCAGAAGAGCCTAGTAACTTCATAGCAACATATAAAAACACTCAGCACATCTTAAAACCGCATAGCAACACCCTAGTAACCACCCAGAAGAGCCTAGTAACTTCATAGCAACATATAAAAACACTCAGCTAATCTTAAAACCGCATAGCAACACCCTAGTAACCACCCAGAAGAGCCTAGTAACTTCATAGCAACATATAAAAACACTCAGCACATCTTAAAACCGCATAGCAACACCCTAGCAACCACCCAGAAGAGCCTAGTAACTTCATAGCAACATATAAAAACACTCAGCACATCTTAAAACCGCATAGCAACACCCTAGTAACCACCCAGAAGAGCCTAGTAACTTCATAGCAACATATAAAAACACTCAGCACATCTTAAAACCGCATAGCAACAACACCCTAGTAACCACCCAGAAGAGCCTAGTAACTTCATAGCAACATATAAAAACACTCAGCTAATCTTAAAACCGCATAGCAACACCCTAGTAACCACCCAGAAGAGCCTAGTAACTTCATAGCAACATATAAAAACACTCAGCACATCTTAAAACCGCATAGCAACACCCTAGCAACCACCCAGAAGAGCCTAGTAACTTCATAGCAACATATAAAAACACTCAGCTAATCTTAAAACCGCATAGCAACACCCTAGTAACCACCCAGAAGAGCCTAGTAACTTCATAGCAACATATAAAAACACTCAGCACATCTTAAAACCGCATAGCAACACCCTAGCAACCACCCAGAAGAGCCTAGTAACTTCATAGCAACATATAAAAACACTCAGCACATCTTAAAACCGCATAGCAACACCCTAGTAACCACCCAGAAGAGCCTAGTAACTTCATAGCAACATATAAAAACACTCAGCACATCTTAAAACCGCATAGCAACACCCTAGTAACCACCCAGAAGAGCCTAGTAACTTCATAGCAACATATAAAAACACTCAGCTAATCTTAAAACCGCATAGCAACACCCTAGTAACCACCCAGAAGAGCCTAGTAACTTCATAGCAACATATAAAAACACTCAGCACATCTTAAAACCGCATAGCAACACCCTAGCAACCACCCAGAAGAGCCTAGTAACTTCATAGCAACATATAAAAACACTCAGCACATCTTAAAACCGCATAGCAACACCCTAGTAACCACCCAGAAGAGCCTAGTAACTTCATAGCAACATATAAAAACACTCAGCACATCTTAAAACCGCATAGCAACACCCTAGCAACCACCCAGAAGAGCCTAGTAACTTCATAGCAACATATAAAAACAGGGTTTGAGGTGAAGTTTTTTGAGATGTTAACTGGATTGCACTCACTGAATTAAACTCGCAGCGACGTAATGAGGTCATGTGACGGCCAGTGTTGCTATTGTTAACTAAAACAGAAATGTACTAATCATTTTCGTTAATTGAAATAATGCTTATATAAAATGAAATATGAATATTAGACAACTTACTGGAATTAAGTTAAAGTACTAAAATTATTAAAACAAAATTCAAAATAAATTAAAGCTAATAGCAATACAAAAAAAACTAAAGTTGTTGAAGTCCTAAAGTTACTAACTTAAAGTAATATAAAAATAAAGTTTAATTAAATAAATAAAAATAAAAATTAATAAAACTTAAACTAAAATTAAGATGAAAACTGAAAATATAAAAATAAGTTTTAGAAGTATTTAAATTATACTTTTTTAATAGTATAATAAATTATACTTGAAATTATACATATACTTAAAACATATTAATAAATAATAAAATATAAATACTTTAAACATAATTTAACATATAATTTATATACTTTTCAGTAAAGAAAATGATTTAAAATGACAAAAGTACACAACAAAATTAGTAAAACTTAAACTAGGATGAAAATAAAAACCGAAAATATAAAAATAAAAGTTTTTTTTAAGTTTTATATAATAGTATATACATTATACTAAAAACAACAACAACAACAACAAAAACATATTAAATGAAAAACTTAAAATTAGAAATGTTGTCTTGGCAACAAAATGAAATTATTAAGTGTGAGTAGAATTACAAAAATTTTCTGAAATAAAAATAAATGAAGGCTTAATTAGTTAAGTTAAAAAAAAAACACAAAAATGATTAAAACAAAATTACTAAAACTTAAATAAGTTTCAAGTTCAAAATATTAATACTTTCTATAACAGTATGTAAATAATGCTGTAATAACACTGGTGCATATAATGTAGTTTGCATCAGTTTGAGATGCTGCGTACATCAGTGTCGTATGGCTAATAAATCAGTGTATGATGAGATGATGTAAACGAACTGACCTGCTCTCACAGACGCAGGTGTCCGTGTGGTGGAGTTGTCCCAGGCTCGTGCGGCGGCGTCGGTCCGCTGCGAGCAGCTGTCGGAGGTGTGGACGGTGGATTACGCTCTGGAGCTCCTCCTGCTGGGCGGGCTGCTCCCTGAGGCCGCGTGGATGGCACAGCGTCTGGGCGACTGGAAGATGGCGGCCACCCTGGGCCTGGCGTACACCAACTACTGCAGTGGCCATTTAGACCTGAGCAGGTTTGTTGTCAGCATGAAGATCTGGAATCCTCTCGCTTCAGAGTCGTAATTCTCATTTTTTGGTCCTCAAGCCTGCGGTGGAGAGAGCTGCACCTTCCCTCCGAGCTGAAGCCCGCGGTGATATTCCAGGATCAGCTGGAGAAGCTTCTGGGCCGAATGGTTGGGTCTGAAGGAGATGGTCACAAAGGTAGAAAACTGATATTTATATCCCAGGTGTGGTTTATGAGATCTGTACTTCTGAATGTTACATTAGGAACATTTCGCAAACATCTAAAGATATTTAGAGGGCCTATTTTCACCTTCACCTGGCCTTTTCCGTCAGCGTATTGTAAGATGATTTATTAAAAAAAAAAACTTGAGTTCTGTTGTTGTTTCACATTATTATAGTGTTACACATCACAACTTTAGAGTGTGTGTGTGTGTGTTGTAGGGGATTTTACAGTTAAAGACCCAAAAGACCAGATATGATAAATGAAAACCCGGAGTCAGAGTTTAAAAAAATAAATTGAAGAAAATTTTAATAAAGTATAGTTTGCAGTTTCATCAGCAGAAGCAGCTTCAAGTCTCACAAGGAGTTCGTAGGCCGCTCTCTCTCTCCCTCTCTCTCCCACATTCACATTTCCAGAACAATTATACTCTAACAGAGTCCACTAACTACGTCATTACTAAGATTCTGATTGGTTAAGAACACTAGACAAAACTGGTAATTTTCCACACATGGACAGATAGTCAGAAGCATATCAGTCAGAGGTACAGACAATATGCATCAGTATTTTCTAGTGTTTGAAAATGAAAAGGGAATTAAAGGCTTTAACGTGAGTTAAAGTTACTTATTCTAAATAATTCAACATTTAGAAAGATAATTTCGTGACAAATCACTCAAAATATATATATTTGTCACGAAATTATCTATATATATTGAAGCGGCAGTGGATTCCAGAATCCACCCCTTCAGTGTGTGTGTGTGTGTGTGTGTGTGTGTGTATATATATATATATATATATATATATATATATATATACGTAAACTGACTTACTGAGCTATCTGTAAATTAACTTCTTCCTAAAATAAATAAATAAATATTAATATTGCATAGAAATCTTGAAAAAATTAGACAAAATGAGAAATGTTACTTTGTCAGCTAACTGAAATAAGTGTTTAAGCTGAAGTACTGAAATTCTTAAAATAAACTGAAACAAAATAAATTAAAGCTATATAATATATAAATATAAAAAATGAATAATAAATATGATGAAAGCATGTAACAAAATGGCTAAAATTTCAACTAAAATTAAAACTGAAAAAAAAAGCTTTTTCAAAATATAAATAATTTCTATAATACCGGTGGTATATAATAGTCAAAAGATAGATAATATAATATAATATTCAGTGTTGATATTGTTAACTAAAACTATTATCTAAAAAAAATATATGTATTAAAAATATAAATAAATGTTAAATGGAAAAACTTAAACTTAAAAAAAAAGAAAATATGAAAAATAAAACAAAACAAAATGAAGCTAAATAATGTGTAAATATGAAAAACTTATAAAAATCCCAAAAGCACACAGCAAAATTACTAAACTAAAATTAAGACTGAAAATATAAAAATAAAAGCTAATTAAAAATATTATTTAATTCTATAATAGTATGTATAATAGCAAAATGACAAAATAATAATATCATATAATATAATATAATACAATATAATATTCATTCATTCATTCATTCATTCATTCATTCAATGTAATATAATATAATATAATATTCAGTGTTGATATTGTCAACTAAAACTATTATCTAAATAAAATATATGTATTAAAAATATAAATAAATAAATATTAAAATGTAAAAACTTAAACTTAGAAAAAAAAGAAAATATGAAAAACTAATAAAAATCCCCAAAACACACAGCAAAATTACTTAAACTAAATTTAAAACTGAAAATTTAAAATAAAAGCTATTTAAAAATATTAATAAATTCTATAATAGTATGTATAATAGCAAAATGACAAAATAATAATATCATATAATATAACACATCATATCATCTTCTTGTTTGTCTCTCCTTTAGACGCAGTGGGTGTCGAGGACCTGGATCTGCTTCAAGTCTCTGTGCAGGAGATCCTGAAGGCGTCCGTCATGGCGGAGGTGGACGTCGTCTCTCAGCCTCTAACACGACTGCTGAACGCAGCCAAAGAGCGAGCGACATCACTTCCTGCTCTGGTTCCTCCTGCGTTCTACCTGCCCGCTCCTCCTCTGTACTGTCCACAGCCTTCACCAAACACACAGGTCGGTCACACACACACACACAGACGCACTGCTCTCACATCCACGTCCGTCTCATCTTTAGCTGTATATCGTCTCCTCAGGACTCTGTGAGAGATGCAGCTCTGCTTCTGGAGACGGAGTCCCGCTGTCAGGTGTCTGGGCTGGTTCAGAAGGTTCTGATGATCTTCAGGGCGGCACACAGCTCTCTGCCTGCCGCGCAGTGGTACATCAACAACCTGCATCGCTGCAGACACTTACAGCGCAAGGTGCGCTCAGATTTTATATTCTCTTTAGCGTTTCCCAATGTCCACCTCACAATTAACATTCTTTGTTTTCTGTCGGTAGATCCAGAAGAAAGTGCCCGAACCCAAAGCAGAACTGATTCCTGAAGGACTGAAAAAATTCTCCACTCATCGTGGGTTCTTCCAGTCAGGGCCCAGCAAAGACATGGATAGTGTCACCACACAAATCATAAGTATGTTTCAGTTGGTTATCTGTCAGAACTTTTCGATAGTAAGTGTCCATTTGAAGTTTTGAGCATTCATATGATTTTGTGCCAGATTGTTTCCGTGAATTGTGTGCTCTTTGCTGGATGCTCCATGTGAGGGACCAACTCACCATTTCCTGTAGACGGTACCAGACTGCAAGAACACGGGACAAAGACGCTCAGGTGCGTTTAAAGGAAGCACATGTGAATGTTGCAAAGATGCGGAATGTGTCAATCCATGTTTTTGCGTCTCAGATCAGTGAGGGGAGTGTGTCGGATCTGTGTGTGGAGGCTCTGTGTTGGGCTCGCCGCCTCCTGCCGTTCTGCCGTTTCCAGAATGTGGAGGAAGCACTGCAGGACTTAGTGCTCAGCCTGGTGTCTGAACTGCCACCCAGCCATGTGGTAATGTACATCACTAATCTAAACTTAGTCATTTAGGATACTTACGACTGGTCAAGTAAAGCTATCTAAAATAAAGGTTACTGTGTAACTTTACAGGTTTGTAATTTTTTGGACATGTAATGTTTCAGTGTTCTTTGGGAGTTAGTTAGGACATTAATTTAACCAGGTTAAATTACCAGGTCACTAACAAGTGACTGACTGACTAACTAACTAGTTAAGTAACTTTTAGGAGTTGGTTAATAATCTTTATTTTTAACCTGGTAAATTAAGATTACTAACTAATTAGCATGTTAGTAGTTTTCTTGGACATGCACCATTGTGGTGTCTTAGTATTCTTTTGGAGTTAGTTGATAACCTTTGTATAACTAGGTTATGTAAATGTTACTAACTTACTAACTAACTAATTAACTAGCTAACTAACTAGTTAGTAGTTTTTAAGACAATATTTCTTTTTGGAATTAGTTAATAATCTTTATTTTTTTAACCTGGTAAATTAAGGTTTTTATCTAACTAACTGACTAACTAACTAACTAACTTACTAGCTATTTACTAACTTTTAGGCGTTAGTTAATAATCTTTATTTTTAACCTGTTAAATTAAGGTTACTCACTAGCTAGCTATTAACTAACTTTTAGGAGTTGGTTAATAATCTTTATTTTTAACCTGGTAAATTAAGATTACTAACTAATTAGCATGTTAGTAGTTTTCTTGGACATGCACCATTGTGGTGTCTTAGTATTTTTTTGGAGTTAGTTGATAACCTTTGTACAACTAGGTTATGTAAAGGTAACTAACTTAATAACTAACTAATTAACTAGCTAACTAACTAGTTAGTAGTTTTTAAGACAATATTTCTTTTTGGAATTAGTTAATCTTTATTTTTAACCTGGTAAATTAAGGTTACTAACTAACTAGCTAGCTATTAACTAACTTTTAGGAGTTGGTTAATAATCTTTATTTTTAACCTGGTAAATTAAGGTTACTAACTAACTAACTAACTAACTAAATGACTAACTTGTTAGTAGTTTGGACATGCACCATTGTCTTAGTATTTTTTCTGAGTTAGTTGGTAAACTTTATTTAGCCCGGTTATAAACTATATGTTACTAACTAACTAACAAGTTATTTTTTTAAGAGTTAGTTAACAATCTTTATTTTAAAACAAGTTAACTAACTAACTAACTAACTAACATGTTAGTAATATTTTTGGACATGCATTGGGATGTCTCAGTAATTTTTGGGAGTTAGTTGGTAACCTTTATTTAACCAGGTTAAAAAAAATAAAGGTAAGTAACAAGTTAGTAGCTTTTGAGACAAAATTTTTTTAGGAGTTAATTAATAGTCTTTATTTTTTAACCTGGTCAGTCAGGGTAACTAACTAAATAACAAGTTAGTAGTTTTTTGGATAATATTTTTTTTAGGACTTGGTTAAAAATCTTAATTTTTAATCTGGTAAGTAAAGGTTACTAACTAACTGATTAGCATGTTACTAGTTTTTTTTTGGCCATTGTAATGTCTTGGTATTATTTGGGAGTTAGTGAACCAGGTTAAAATAAAGGTTACTAACTATTTAACTAACTAGCTAACATGTTAGCACTTTTTGTATATTATAATGTCTAAGTATTGTTTGGGAGTTAATTAGTTGGTTAGTAATCTTTAAATGTAACCTTGTTAAATACTACTAACTAACTCTCACAGAATACTAAGTGATTATGATGGCATGTCCAAAAAACAATCATAGTAAATGTCAAAGTCTAATCTAAATAATAGTATCTGATACTTCACTGTACCATAACAGTACTGTTTGTAGTGCCTCACTCTCCTGGTGAGCAAAACGTGGGTGTCATTTCTGATGTTCAGACAGCAGAAACTCTAGCGAGAGTGTTTCCTGACGAGACCGAGTCTGTTCGCGTGCCGCTGCGGGAGAAGTACATGTCGCTGGTGCAGAGACTGAGACCCAAGACGGTGCCAGACACCTCCACACCAGGCAAGAGCTGCTTTAGCAACAATTATGCTTTGTTTAGAAAGCAGCGGCTCAGCCCCTGACCAGAGGTGCTCACGTTCACAGACGTGCCGCCAGGAAGCGAGAGGGAAGATGAGGGTGGCGATACCATGATGATTCTGGTCCAGGATCAGTTGAGGCAGCGACGCCGGGAGCTTCGGCGCCTGGTAAAGTATCTGGGTGCACCGGTGCCGTACCTGTGGGAGAGAGAGGAGGAGGAGGACAGGGGAGGTGCTGCCTCCATACTGAAGCGACTCTCTCTCGGGGCCAGTTTGAGTGACAGCACACTGACGGACTGTGGGCGCCCCCTAGTGTACAGCGAAGGAGACACGGCCGAGACGCTGTCAGAGCCTCTTTCCCCGGAGCTGCAGAGCAAATCTGCACACAGGTAACCCTGCTAGAATACTGTGCTGGATATTCTATATTAGGGGAGCATAATATATTAAAATAAATTTAATGTTGTGATTTGGCTTAGTGTGAATTTCATAAATGATGTAAGTCACATAATTTCTTGTTTTGTTTAATGTTTTTTAATTGAATAACATTCACAATAAGAACACGATAAATAATATGAAATATGTTTTTAACGCTTTTTATCGAGGTTGAGCCAAACACCTAGGACTAGTTCGCCAAAGTAGGTTTTTGAAATAATCTCCAATATTTAATGAACGATTCGATTGACAGTGGCGGTCCTAGAGGCAGAGTTGCTCCGAATGAGAAGTTCTGTGGTACGAATGTTGTGGGTGTGTGCGAAAAATCATGTGATATGCAATCCTTTACACACGTGAAAAACACGAAGGCGCCCCCCGGTGGCCAATTTATGTTTATTTTCTCACAATCCTCTAGGGCCGTGAGTCAAATGGGCCCAGCGAGTTTCGTTCCGACCGGCCTCCATTACCCTTGTCTGACAGCTGCTCGAACTTCATTGGCTGACGGTGACTGTTTTTCAAGATATGCGAATGTCCTCATAGACAGTCACGGCACCTTGGAAAAAGACACCGTTAAAAGATTACGCGTCGCTATAGCTGTTTTCATCAAGTTTTTTTCATTTTATAGCGCCACCAAGTGGCCAGTCGCCACGTCCTTTTTCATGCGATCATAGGTTTACCAAGTTTGGTGGAACTATCTCATTTCATCCAAGTGGGATTGCGGTTTTAGTAAAAGTGGCCACGCCCACTTCTAACGTTTTTGGCGTCCAGTTGCGATAGTTAATCGAAATTTTTATAATTATTGACAGTCAGACTCCAGAGATTCTTTCTGCACTGACTAGTTCACAGAAGTAGGTTTTTCAAAAAAATCCAAAATATTCGTCGAAGACATTTTGTTATTATTGACTCAAGGACTCCAACGATATAAGATACTTGAGTTTGCAACAAAAGGTTGAGGAGTTATGAACCATTACTTACTTTTGCCTGCATGCCTGCATTGGCGCCGTTGTATGTGAACTGAGCCGAGCCGGACGATTACGTCACTGTTTTCTGCAGTGCTGATATACCTAAATTAACTAGACTAATAACTATTGATATTTGCAACGGAAAGAATCAATAATATATAGAATAAGCTGCACAATGACCCCATTTTCTTATTAATGTAAAGCTGCTTTGCCACAATTTGCATTGTAAAAAGCGCTATATAAATAAAGATGACTTGACTTGACTTGACTTGACTTTTGTCCGCTGTAGCACCCCCATCAGGTCCAATCGAAAACCTTGGAAATTTTAACAATCTATTAACAATTACGTGCTTAAACCCCAATAAAAATAATTTCGGCCAATTCCATATGACTATAAAATTTAAAAAATCCGCGGTTCAAGCGTGAAAGCGCTGAAACCCTACTGTAATTGTAACAATGTAACCCAGGCACACACCGATCGGCCTGACGGGGGCGCTAGAGCGGTCAAAAGCCGTTAGCCGTGGGCTCATATCGTGGGACTC
>CM074289.1:1253679-1291179 GCA_037194245.1 Opsariichthys bidens
ACGCAGACAGACCCCGTCAGACAGCTGCTCCGGGACGAGTTGTTCCGACTAGTGCAGGTGCGTTTGAGCTTCATGACATCGGTTTGGACACCGTATGAATGTTTACAGTAGCCTGACGTTCTTCTGTTTCAGCTGCAGCAGATCAACTTCATGAGTCTCATGCAGGTGGTGGGCGCGTCCTTCGTGAACCTGCCGCTGCCTCAAGCTAACATGCATCCGTCTGATGGGAATTTACCGCAGACCACTGCGATAGAGCATCAGTCTCAGCCCATCTCTCTCACCCAGAATGCCCAACACACTACATGTGAAGATACGAACCTCCCAACACGAGCTACTGGGCCTGAGAGGGTTAATAAGAGCCAGGAGGACGACGAACACCCTGTGAATTCTGGACCGGCTCTGAATCGAAATAATGAGATGAAACAGAGAATCCCACCCCTCAAAACTCAGGTAATATTGCTAATTATATGTACATGTAAAATAAATTGTATTTTACTATATATTCACATAGAAAAGAGTTATTTTAAATTGTGAAAATATTTTACTGTTTTTACGGCATAAACACAGACTTGATGAGCAGAAGATTAAAACATCTTACTGACTCCATTTTTTTGTGTAGTAAAAATATGTATACAAAAATTTACAAAATTATTTGAAAACATGCATTATCTTATGGAACATTGTTTTTGCCATGATATATATAAAAAGGTTATTGCAACTTTTATCTCATATTTCTGAATTTTTTTCTCAGAAATGCATAACATAAACTCCCAATGGTGAGATATAAAGTCGGAATTGCGAAATAAAAATTCGGAATTTTGAGTTATAAAAACGGAATTGCGAGTTATATAGTCGGAATAACGAGATATAAAGTCGGAATTGTGAGTTATAAAGTTGGAATATCATGAAATAAAGTCGGAATTGTGAGTTATAAATTCGGAATTGTGAGATATAAAGTCGGAATTGCGAAATAAAAATTCGGAATTGTGAGATATAAAGTCTGAATTGTGAGTTAAAAAGTCGGAATTGTGAGTTAAAAAGTCGGAATTGTGAGTTAAAAAGTCGGAATTTTGAGTTAAAAAGTCGGAATTGTGAGTTATAAAGTCGGAATTGTGAGTTATAAAGTCGGAATTGTGAGTTAAAAAGTCGGAATTGGGAGTTATAAAGTCGGAGTTGCGAGTTATAAAGTCGGAGTTGCGAGTTATAAAGTCGGAATTGTGAGTTAAAAAGTCGAAATTGTGAGTTATAAAGTCGGAATTGTGAGTTATAAAGTCGGAATTGTGAGTTATAAAGTCGGAATTTTGAGTTAAAAAGTCGGAATTGTGAGTTATAAAGTCGGAATTGTGAGTTAAAAAGTCGGAATTTTGAGTTAAAAAGTCGGAATTGTCAGTTATAAAGTCGGAATTGTGAGTTAAAAAGTCGGAATTTTGAGTTAAAAAGTCGGAATTGTGAGTTATAAAGTCGGAATTGTGAGTTATAAAGTCGGAATTGTGAGTTATAAAGTCGGAATTGTGAGTTATAAAGTCGGAATTGTGAGATATAAAGTCGGAATTTTGAGTTAAAAAGTCGGAATTGTGAGATATAAAGTCGGAATGGCGAAATAAAAATTCGGAATTGTGAGATATAAAGTCTGAATTGTGAGTTAAAAAGTCGGAATTGTGAGTTAAAAAGTCGGAATTGTGAGTTAAAAAGTTGGAATTTTGAGTTAAAAAGTCGGAATTGGGAGTTATAAAGTCGGAATTGTGAGTTATAAAGTCGGAATTGTGAGTTAAAAAGTCGGAATTGGGAGTTATAAAGTCGGAATTGCGAGCTATAAAGTCGGAGTTGCGAGTTATAAAGTCGGAGTTGCGAGTTATAAAGTTGGAATTGTGAGTTATAAAGTCGGAATTGCGAGCTATAAAGTCGGAATTGCGAGTTATAAAGTCGGAGTTGCGAGTTATAAAGTCGGAATTGTGAGTTAAAAAGTCGGAATTGTGAGTTATAAAGTCGGAATTGTGAGTTATAAAGTCGGAATTGTGAGTTATAAAGTCGGAATTTTGAGTTAAAAAGTCGGAATTGTGAGTTATAAAGTCAGAATTGTGAGTTAAAAAGTCGGAATTTTGAGTTAAAAAGTCGGAATTGTCAGTTATAAAGTCGGAATTGTGAGTTAAAAAGTCGGAATTTTGAGTTAAAAAGTCGGAATTGTGAGTTAAAAAGTCGGAATTGTGAGTTATAAAGTCGGAATTGTGAGTTATAAAGTCGGAATTGTGAGTTATAAAGTCGTAATTGTGAGTTATAAAGTCGGAATTGCGAGTTATAAAGTCAGAATTTTGAGTTAAAAAGTCGGAATTGTGAGTTATAAAGTCGGAATTGTGAGTTATAAAGTCGGAATTGCGAAATAAAAATTCGGAATTGTGAGATATAAAGTCTGAATTGTGAGTTAAAAAGTCGGAATTGTGAGTTAAAAAGTTGGAATTTTGAGTTAAAAAGTCGGAATTGTGAGTTAAAAAGTCGGAATTTTGAGTTAAAAAGTCGGAATTGTGAGTTAAAAAGTCGGAATTGTGAGTTAAAAAGTCGGAATTTTGAGTTAAAAAGTCGGAATTGTGAGTTAAAAAGTCGGAATTGTGAGTTATAAAGTGGGAATTGTGAGTTATAAAGTCGGAGTTGCGAGTTATAAGGTCGGAATAAAGATGTTTGAGACTCCAGTTTAATGTTATTTCAACAGTATTGCATTTAAAAATATTTATTTTAATGGCCAATTAAATGAAATGGGATTACTAGTCAGTGCCAGTTATCCAGAAATATGAATTAAACATGCTGATATTTGCAGATGCGTATGTGATGACCGATCTTAAGGCGTCTTACACGCCTCATTTAAATGCCAGAATTCTGCGCGAAGACGTAATGCAGCATAAAAGCTCCTATTAAAATCTCACTGGAGTAAATGCATTTATTCCACCTCTGAGCATCCATATTTTAACTGAATCTCTCACAGGAAGTTCAGCCGTTGACCATTCGCTCAGACTGGCCAGAGGACGGTCAATCTCACGGCAGGAGTTTCATCCCGACGTCACAAGGGCTTCTAACCACAGCCAGTAATCACTCGTCCCCACATGCCGTCTCTGAAGCCCATCCGAGAGCTGCTCCGAGAACTCACGGCCTCAGACTCCTACAGCTTCACCCGGCTCAGAGATCTCCTCCTCCAATCCGTCTTCCTGTGAAGGACGCCTGGGGTCCAAATCTCACCTCGTCTCACAGCAACTTCCTCTCCAGTCAGTCTGAACCCTTCCCTGTCCAGGACAGAGGCCGGACACGAGCCGAAGCCTCCGTGGCTCCTCCGTCACTCCGGTATAACGCACAGATGACACCGGGAGCTCAGGAACCTCTCCTTTTGCCTCGTGTTCCTCACGGATCAGCTCCTGCCGTCGCTCTTCCTCTGCTGCGATTTCACCCCGAGACCCAGCGATCCGTGACGTTGCCGCATATCCCACAATACACCATGGCCAAACCCAGCCTGGGCGTCGCAGCCACGGGCCTCTATCCCAGAATTCAGCTGCTGCACAGAGACCCTGATCCACCCGCCGCTGTGAGTTTACACCAACAGCTGATTACTGTCTAGATTGTAATGGGAGTCATTAATGTCTTTATCATTTTTTTTATATTAATTTTTTTTTTATATATATATATTTTTTTTATATATATATTGGGTTTTATACTTTTATAATAATAACAATAATAATACAAAATATAAATTATTTCCTTTTAATTTTTACTATTTACTATGAGAAGTAATCACATTTATTTTACTATATATATATATATATATATAAAAAATTATAATGTAATAATATATATTATATTTGTTTTTTCTTCAGATTTTTACTGTTCACTGAGCAGTAATCACTTATTCTCATCACTTTACTTAAAATTAATGTTTTTTTAAATAATTTTGTATAATAATTGGGTTTAATGCTAGTTTTTATAATAATAATAATAATAATAATACAACATATAATTTATTTTTTTCCCATTTGATTTGTTGTATTCACTCTGAGCAGTAATCACAAGTACCCGTAACTTTACTCATAATTAAATTATTAATAATTTTGTATAAATGATAATAAATGGATATTTTATAAAAATAATTATTATAATTCAAAATTTGATATGAGTTGAGTTATCACATTTACCACATTTTTTTTTAAATTTTGTATAATTATGGAATATTTTATCACATTTTATAATATTTATTATACATAATTTTAAATAATCAAAAATATTAGTTTTTTTGTGTTACTCTTGAGAATTGATCATACATTTACATCATTAAATATTTTTAATAATAGAACATTTATTTTTCCTTATATATTTACGATTTACTCATCACTTATAATTTATAATTGATTTCTGTTTAAAATGTTATTAAAAAATATTTATAGTAAAAAAAAAAAAAAAAAAAAAAAAAATTTTTCATGAGATTTCAGCTCAAAAACACTTCGCATGTTCCTCTCTGAAAATGTCTCAACATGAATAACAACCTCACATGCGTTTCTCAGTGTGACGGATTCACTCGTGGCGTTTGATTCTCAACACGACTCTCTCGATGCCCTGATGTTCTGCTCATGAGTGCCGCAGGTTCAGGTGAAAGTAAGCGCTGTGTTTGTGGTAGGAGCTGCGGTTCAGCGCACCTCCCGTGCGAACGGCTCGTCTCATCCCGCTGGAGGAGCTGATGAAACGGACCGGCGCCGAGTCCAAACTACAGCTCTTAAAGACGGACGCCGTCCTGGAGAACAGGAGCGCAACCAGCCCGTCCAGCAAGAGGTGAATGATTTCTCCAGGATCAATATCATGAACGTGTGACTGGTCGACTAATCTTTTTGTTGTTGCATATTTCCTGTCTAATACTTTGACTTTGTCTCGTTTAGAAAGAAGAGGAGAGAGGAGAAGAACAAGGACACGATTGGAGTCACTTTCAGACCGGAGGACTCCATCATTCCTCCAGATGAGGTGCGTGTGTCACAAATCTGAATTGATGGATTTTCGGGAAGATGTCATCTCTGATGTTTTTATGTTTTTTTTCATGTCTGCAGCCTGACGAAGATGTGCCTGTTCAGAACGATGCTTACGCCATGCCTTTAGGTGAGCTTTTAGGGTTATTTATGCATTATTATTGTGTCTGGTCATATTTTACATTTATTAAAATTAATATTTTTTATTTATATTCACTTTTTTTCTTTTTTTGTGCTTTTGTCACTATTTGTCATTAAATACTAACACTTTACAATATGGTTTCATTGATTAAAATTAATATTTTTTATTTATATTCACTTTTTTTCTTTTTTTGTGCTTTTGTCACTATTTGTCATTAAATACTAACACTTTACAATAAGGTTTCATTGATTAAAATTAATATTTTTTATTTATATTCACTTTTTTTCTTTTTTTGTGCTTTTGTCACTATTTGTCATTAAATACTAACACTTTACAATAAGGTTTCATTGATTAAAATTAATATTTTTTATTTATATTCACTTTTTTTCTTTTTTTGTGCTTTTGTCACTATTTGTCATTAAATACTAACACTTTACAATATGGTTTCATTGATTAAAATTAATATTTTTTATTTATATTCACTTTTTTTCTTTTTTTGTGCTTTTGTCACTATTTGTCATTAAATACTAACACTTTACAATATGGTTTCATTGATTAAAATTAATATTTTTTTATTTATATTCACTTTTTTTCTTTTTTTGTGCTTTTGTCACTATTTGTCATTAAATACTAACACTTTACAATAAGGTTTCATTTATTAAAATTAATATTTTTTATTTATATTCACTTTTTTCTTTTTTTGTGCTTTTGTCACTTTTTGTCATTAAATACTAACACTTTACAATATGGTTTCATTGATTAAAATTAATATTTTTTATTTATATTCACTTTTTTTCTTTTTTTGTGCTTTTGTCACTTTTTGTCATTAAATACTAACACTTTACAATATGGTTTCATTGATTAAAATTAATATTTTTTTATTTATATTCACTTTTTTTCTTTTTTTGTGCTTTTGTCACTATTTGTCATTAAATACTAACACTTTACAATAAGGTTTCATTTATTAAAATTAATATTTTTTATTTATATTCACTTTTTTCTTTTTTTTGTGCTTTTGTCACTTTTTGTCATTAAATACTAACACTTTACAATAAGGTTTCATTTATTAAAATTAATATTTTTTATTTATATTCACTTTTTTCTTTTTTTTGTGCTTTTGTCACTTTTTGTCATTAAATACTAACACTTTACAATAAGGTTTCATTTATTAAAATTAATTTTTTTTATTTATATTCACTTTTTTTTCTTTTTTTGTGCTTTTGTCACTTTTTTCATTAAATACTAACACTTTACAATAAGGTTTCATTTATTAAAATTAATTTTTTTTATTTATATTCACTTTTTTCATTTTTTATGTGCTTTTGTCATGAAATACTTTGGTAACACTTTACAATAAGGTTTCATTAGTTAAAATGAGTGAACTTCTTAAGAATGTTAGTTAGTTATTATAAAGTCTTACCAATATTTCTATGTATTTTTAATTTCACTTAGTTAGCAAGACAACGTTTTCATTTTTGTTTGTTTATTTAATATTTATATTTATCATTTTCTTTCGGTTTTAGTCATTTTATTACTTCGATTTAACCTTATTTTATTTCAGTTAGTTCCCAAAACATTTTTAATCTCGTTTGTTTATCTAATATTTATATTTAGAGTTTTCTTTTAGTAATTTTGTTATGTACTTTTGTCATTTTTATAATTTTTAAAAAATGTTTCTATTTAGTTTTAATTCATTTATATTTCCGTTTTAGTTTCAGTAATTTTATTACTTCAATTTAAACATTTTTATTTCAGTTAGTTCCCAAAACAACATTTTCATTTTCGTTTGTTTGTCTAGTATATATATATATATATACAGTTTTTCTTTTTGTTTTAGTAATTTTGTTATTATTATTATTATTTTTTAAATATTTCTATTCAGTTTTCATTCATTTTTATTACAGTTTTGGTCATTTTAGCACTTAAATTGAAAGTTTTTTTTTAATTCATCTCATATATTTGACTATATAAATGTAATATTACATAAGATCTAATATATTTATCTTGTCAATGAAGTTTTAGTTTTGTCAACCATGTTGATGGCGTGTGGGTGTTTGCGCTGCAGGCAGTTTTGAGTGGGATCTGAGCGGGCCGCGGTTGTTGGATCAGGTCTCCGTCACCTCGGCTGCGCTCCATGCGTTCGCCTCCACGCAGAAGAGACCTCCTGAGATCCAGGACGCCTGTACGAACACTGAAGCGGGTATGTGTTCTGATGCGTGTCCCACAGCTGACCTCACACACCTTCACTGATCACTGACGTGAGCTTCCCTTTCCTCTAGAGCCGCCGCGCTCCACCGCAGACACAGCCGTGTCTGTCCAACCGCAGCCTTCTCCCAGCATGCCGTCTGCCCGTAAGTTCAGGATGCTCTGATGGAGTCTCGCTCTTGTTGAATTCACACAGGCTCTGCAGCAAATCAAATGTGCCTTAGGCTCATAAATTAAGTTTCTGAAACTGAACTTTTCTATGAATTACGATGCTTGGTTTAAATGTTTTAAAGCACACAAATCCAGTGGGAAAAAATAAAGATGGTTTCTACTAAAGAAAAACAAAATCAGTGACAGAAAAGCATGGAAAATATTTATATTTAGCATATTTACTCAGAAAAAAAGTATAAAAATATTATTATAAGCAATATTATTATATATGTGGGAAATTATGCAAAATACTGTTTCTATTTCACTATTTTTCAATCCCAAAAATTGTGATTTTTGAAGTTATCTCAAATAATGGCAATTTGATCAAACATTCATGATCAGGCAATTCATCAATAATCGCAACAGGCCTGTTAATATACCATTATAGTATTTATTAATATATTTTCAAATATAATATTTAATAATAAAAAAAAATATGTATATATAATTTACATTCACAGTTTTGATTTAAGATTGATAAATCATGGGGAAAAGTATCATTTAGCTGATTTTCTTTTTAATAGTAATAATTATTAATAATATTATCATTATTAATATTTTTTCTGGGAAATTATGTAAAATATTATTTTTCTGCCCAGTAAAAAATATTAATTGGCAGTAAATGTTCATACGCATAAATGGAAGATGAAAAGAATCAGTGAAAGAAAATCATAATATATATTATTATTAAAATAAAACTGAAGCTGCACAATTATTGCAGTTATCTCAAATAATTATGATTAGATCAAATATCCACGATCAGGCAATTAATCAATAATCGCAACAGGCCTGTTTATATACCATTATAATATGCATTAATATTTTGCATTTATTAATAAAATTAACTATAATTTTTTTTTTTTACTTTTATATTTAATTTTACAATTAATATATATAATTTTTTTACTATTATTATTATTATTATTTACAATTTATAGTCACTTTAAATGCATAAAATTACGGGAAAGAGTAGTATTTAGCAAAATATCCCAGATTTTTTCATAAGAAGAATTATTAAGAATTAAGAATTATTAATATTATATCATTATTAAAAAAAATATATATATATATATATATATTATTATTATTATATATCATTATTTGTGTACCTGTGATTCATTGCTCATGATTTGTTTCTACACTCACAGCTGAAGGAGCTCTAGATGTTCCTCCAGTCGTTCCTCCAGATGTGTTCTTGAATCTTCTCTACTCTAAAGACAAATCATCAGACCAGCCGGAAACCAGAAGCCTTGCAGCGTCTAACGCTGATCCTGTAGGGAAATTCTGCTCTAAAAACCATCAGATCATAATCTAATCAAATAATGTTTTGACAGATGTTTTGAGAAATAATTCTCTCTGTGTTCTGACTGTAGAATCCCGAGGGACGGAGGTTTATCAATGTGATCGATCTGACAGACGACTCTCTTCTTCAGAATCTGCCTCCATCACCGCCATCGTCTGCTCAGCTCCACCTACTGGCAGCTTCTGTTGTAAACCCCACCCCTAACTCCGCCTTAAGCTCCGCCCCCGACAACCCGGAGCTCTTTACTGAGAGTCCCACTGCAGAGATTCCAGGTGTGCTGTTCATTTACATGAAGAGATGAAGTACTAATAAAACAGTCTTTTGTCATCCAAACCCCTTTGACCTCAAATATAACTTAATGTTTCAATAATAATTAACCAAACATTTGCATGTTCATGGTTCTCATTTATTTTAAAATGTAATATTTCACAGTATTACTTTTATTTATGATCTTGTTGATCCGCCGAAACATCTTTCAAAAATATACAAAACTTTTGAATGCCAGTGTAATATAAATGAAATACACTATGTAATATATAATAATAATGACTATCAAATATTTGAAAACAAAAATACATTTGAGATGATAAGAGTAAGTAACAATATTAATCGGTCATTAACGACCAATGAAGATCTCAAAATGGTCAAATATCAGCTGATTAAAACCGCTAGATGGGTAAAAAGATATTACTGGCATGTTTTAGCATCTTGCTAGCATGATTAGCATGAATTAACATGTTGCTAGTGTTATTTAACACGTTTCTAGCGTGTTTTAACATATTGCTGGCATGTGTCAGCACATTGCCAACGTACATTAGCTTGTTTTAACACATTTTTAACATGAATTAGCTTGTTGCTAACATGTTTAGGCTCATTACTAACATGAATTGGCATGTTAACACTTGCCAGCATTAATTAGTATTTTGATAGCATGTTTTAACACATTGTTAGCATAAATTAGCATGTTGCCTGCATGTTTTAACATGTTGTTAACATGAATTAGCATGTTGCTAGCATGATTTAGCAGGTCGCTACCGTGTTTTAACGTGTTGCTGGCATGATTGAACACATTAGCATAATTTAGCAAGTTGCTAGCATTTTTAGGATGGTGCTATCATGTTTGAGCATGAATTATCATGTTGTTGGCATGCATTAGCATGTTGCTAGCACATTGTTAGCATGAATTATCATGTTATTAGCATGTTTTGCACATTACTAACATGAATTATCATGACGTTATCATGAATAAGCATGTTGTTAGCATGATTTAGCATGTCGCTACCGTGTTTTAACACGTTGCTGGCATGATTTAACACATTAGCATAATTTAGCAAGTCGCTAGCATATTTAGGATGGTGCTATCATGTTTGAGCATGAATTATCATGTTGTTAGCATGCATTAGCATGTTGCTAGCATGAATTATCATGTTATTAGCATGTTTTAACATTCAATTTGCATGAATTAGTATGATTTTACACATGAGAATGTTTTAACATGTTAACATGAAATAGCATGCTGCTAGCATAAATTAATGTGTCTAACACAATTTAACATGTTGCTAGCATGTTTTAGCAATGCTCCTAGCATCAATTAGCATGTTATTACCATGTTTTAACACATTGCTAGCATGTTTAGGATGGTGTTATCATGTTTAAGCATGAATTATCATGTTATTAGCATGTTTTAACATGCAGCTTGCGTGCATTAGCATGTTTTTTACACATGAGAATGTTTTAACATGTTAGCATGAAATAGCATGTTTAGCATTTTGCCAAACCCTCATAATTATAACAACCTGCCAGATGTATCCGATCTAAGCGTTGTGTGTTTCCTGCAGGTCCCTCAGTAGCGTGCGTCTCTCCTGGAGCTGTGCTCGGCGGAGACCCCGTGACTCTGAGCGCGCTGACGGCCGTGCAGACGCCAGCGTTGGAGCGGGCGTGGATGTCCAGGAGTCAGATCTCGGCGCGGCTCTCAGAGATGGACGCTCAGCTGCTCCGACTGCAGAACATCGCCGATCACATGGACCGAGAGTTCGCCGACACCAGACTGGTGAGAGAGAGAGAAAACAATAGATCACTGTTGATTCTGTATTCATAGCAAGTTTGTTAAAGCTACGTTGAATTTTGTAATATTTTATAGTTACCATAATTTCCAGACTATTGAGCGCACCTGAATATAAGCCGCACCCACTGAATTTTTAAAAAATTACATAAATAAGCCGCACACGTCTATAAGCCGCAGGTGCAGTCGGATGTGCGCAGTTGAAACACCTGGGCCGTCTGCTCTCTGTGTGTTGACCCAGTCTTCAAGCTCATTTTCTAGTTTGGGCCGTTTCTGCTTTTCTTCCCTCTGAAAGCTTTAGTCGTCTTTTTGCGCCTTTCTGCTGTTTCCAACCTCTTCTCAGCGACTCTATTTCCTTTTCCAACAGCCAGATCAATCGCCTTCAACTTGAAAGCTGCATCATATGCATTTCTCCGTCTCTTTGCCATGATGGGGGTGACAAATCAGAATGAGGTTTGAGCGCTTAATCTAAAGTGTAAACAAAAAAAGTTGTTTGATCTTAACCCGTTCGGCAATTTCATTGGTCAAATGAAAGCTTCATGCCACCAAAAAACTGAGCACGTCACAGAATGTGTTTTTTTTGAAAAGAAAAGAAAAAATTGAAAGCGGCAACAATCCATAGATTAGCCGCGTCACTGTTTCAGCCGCAAGGTTCAAAGCGTGGGAAAAAAGTTGCGGCTTATAGTCCGGAAAATACGGTAATATTATATGTTTTTATCATTTAAAGCACGTCTATTTGCTACAACTAAACTGTGTCATAGAATATATGAATTCTATCACCTCCACACCTCCAGAAACCTGCTATTATTTTCTGTAAATCATTCAAATACTGTGTTGTTGCCGTTCTTCTTCAGCTGGTGGACACTTTTGAGACGGCCGGCGTGGAGACTGTGTCCAGCTCGCTCAGAGTCCCACAGGAAGGTCAGACACCTTCCGTTTCTTCATACGGAGAGAAAAGGCCTTTAAACACTTTTGAACTGAATCTGCGAACAGTGAGGAGTTTCCGTCCGGCACCGCTTCGGTTTGGACGGACGGCCGACCCAGAGAGAGAAGATGAGGAGGTTTTGTCGTCTTCTGTGTTGAGCCGAAGTTCAGTCCATCTCGAGCGTTCTCCTCCTGCAGGTACTTTACAGTCAACGCTGCTCATAATTCTGTGTGAGGACACAGAAAAGCCAGACTAAATCACGCCTGAGACGTATAGAGTTAAAAATGCTGTGCGAATGCATTTATTAATGGCGCTTCTGTGCCACTTTTCCAGTGTAAATTTGCCATTGCTCACAGAAAATGTGCAGCCGACCTTCAGTATTTGTTTTAACATGTTGTAAAATAAAAAATTGGATTTGTTCATTTATTATAATTCGCTTGATTTAACCCTTGTGCATCGTTCAAATTCACCACCCTTTAACTGCTTTAAAAATGTATCAGATAAATATTTTTTTCACATTTTTTTGCTTGAATCTATTAATCAACCTCAGTCCTGATCAAAACTACTAAATAAAAAAAAAAAATCAGGATTTGAACTCTTTAAAACGTTAAAATCTGATGCTGCACAAAAACTAACAATGTTATTTCTAATCTTCATTTATAACATTTATGAATTTGGCAATTAAAGAGTTAAAATCCTGATTTTTTTTTTTTTTAAATTTAGTAGTTTTGATCAGGACTGAGGTTGATTAATAGATTTAAGCAAAAAAAATATTTATCTGATACATTTTTAAAGCAGTTAAAAGTAACGAAAGGGTGGTGAATTTACTCACAGAGTCCTGTTGAGTTTTTGAACATTTTCAAAGCATTTTCCCAAAATATGTGTCAAAATAAGATTTGTCACCAAAAATCATTCCATTTGCTGAAACACGGAGAAAGTTACGGCCAAATTAAGACTAAAAATGGATGAAAACATAAATAACATTTTATTCCTAAAAACATGGTGAAAATGTACAATTTTTTCAGTCTGTTGACATTATTTTGATAAAAAGAGAAATTCACGTTAAAACGTTAATCTCTTATATATCAACAAAAGTAAACATGTTCAGCTGCAGATTAGCGCTTATTATGGAGAAAACTGGTCCTAGATCAGCCGTTATGGAATGGAAGGCACCTGTAAATTGTTTTTAGTTTAGATTTTTGTTGGTTTTGTGTAAGAGATGTTGTGTTTTAATCCAGTTTCAGACGCTCATGTTTGCTGGTGTGGTTTAAGTTCCTCAGGTCCTCAGTTTAACATGATCTTGTTGTTTTCAGTGAAACCAGAGCAGCGCGAGCGAGATAGCGATCCAGGTGAGAGACCTGCAGCTCGCACACACACACACACACACACACACACGCACACCTAGAGCTGCAGTCATGGACGTCTGTGTTGTTGATTCTGTCCCTGCAGGTTTGACGGAGTCTGTGCTGGAGAATGCTGGGAAGTAAGTTTGTATGAACGTTTTTGACTCTTTCAGCCTTTGCTGGTGATGTCTCTGTGTTTGTCCTTGTTGATTTTCCTCCTTTTCATCCCTCTGTTTGTCTCTGAGCAGCCCGGCGGAGGAGACTCTCGGTGTGAGCGGCCTCAGTGATGTGAAGGACATCCTGTGCGAGTTGATCAGAGACGGGGCTTTGTCTCGATCAGCGCTGGATCTGAGCAGGTGAGATTCACAGTAATCTGATAACTAGGATGCTTAAGTTTAATGTTGATTGTTGTTGTAGCCTATATTTCTTCCCTGGAGTCCTATTATGGTGTTCGTCAAAGTTTCTTTCATCCAAAAAATGTTTTTCATGAAAAGTTTTTACTTTTATTTTTACATTTAGGGCTTTCTTTTTAAATTTAGTTAATGTTTTAGTTTTTTTTAATGTTTTTGTGTTTTTAAATATGTATATTTAGCTTTTATTAATTTTTATTTCACTTTTAGTTGGTCATTTTAGTACTTCAACTTAAACTAAAGATAAATTTGAAATGTTGTCTGTGGAACTAACTGAAATAATATTTTATATATATTTTTTTATTATTTTTTATTTTATTTTACTTTATTTTATTTTATTTTATTTGGTTGTCTAATACTTACCCTGTTTATTTTACTTTACTGTTTTTATTTTAATTGAATTTATTTTAAATTTTATTTTATTTATTTAATTTTACTGTATATATTTAATTTTATTTTGTTTTTCAGATAAAAATGTTTCCAATAGTTTTGCTTGTCTAATACTTACCCTATTTATTTTACTTTACTATTTTTAATTTAATTTAATTTAATTTAATTTAATTTAATTTAATTTAATTTAATTTAATTTAATTTTGATTTTATTTTATTTTATTTTATTTTATTTTATTTTATTTTATTTTATTTTATTTTATTTTTCTGATAAAAATGTTTCCAATAGTTTTGGTTGTCTAATTCTTACCCTATTTATTTTACTTTACTGTTTTTAATTTAATTTAATTTAATTTAATTTTGATTTTTTTTTACTGCATTTATTTTATTTTATTTTATTTTATTTTTCTGATAAAAATGTTTCCAATAGTTTTGGTTGTCTAATTCTTACCCTATTTATTTTACTTTACTGTTTTTAATTTAATTTAATTTAATTTAATTTAATTTTGATTTTTTTTTTACTGCATTTATTTTATTTTATTTTATTTTATTTTTCTGATAAAAATGTTTCCAATAGTTTTGGTTGTCTAATTCTTACCCTATTTATTTTACTTTACTGTTTTTAATTTAATTTAATTTAATTTAATTTTGATTTTATTTTACTGTATTTATTTTATTTTATATTATTTTTCAGATAAAAATGTTTCCAATAGTTTTGCTTGTCTAATACTTACTCTGTTTATTTTACTTTACTGTTTTTAATTTAATTTAATTTAATTTAATTTAATTTAATTTTGATTTTATTTTACTGTATTTATTTTATTTTATATTATTTTTCAGATAAAAATGTTTCCAATAGTTTTGCTTGTCTAATACTTACTCTGTTTATTTTACTTTACTGTTTTTAATTTAATTTAATTTAATTTAATTTAATTTTGATTTTATTTTACTGTATTTATTTTATTTTATTTTATTTTATTTTTCAGATAAAAATGTTTCCAATAGTTTTGGTTGTCTAATACTTACCCTGTTTGGATAAAAGTGTCTGATTGATGAACATCTGAATTTAAATGATCTCCGTTATGATTGGCTAACAACAGCCCTGCTGAGTAGATTAGTGAAGGATGCGTGACATATTTACTGATGGATTTGATTGGTCTGTTTAATTGCGGCGGGCGGCAGGTCAGAGGTCAAGCCGAGCGGAGCCATGATGGAGGAGGAGCGGAGGGATCTGAGGATGTGGATGAGGAGGAAGCAGAGAGAGCGACTGATGGAATACCGCAAACAGAGAGAAGAGAAGAGAGAGAGCGAGCACAGACCCTTCATCTCTCCTCTCACACACGTGAGTGAGACGCTTCACATCAGACGCGTCACTGATTGCACTGTCAAACTGTTTGTTTTGGATGTTTTCGATTCTCAGAATCAGTATGTCTTACAGTTTTTCTTTACGGTTTCTTCATGCAAAGTCTCATTATGAACCATATATTATTTATATATTGATATATATATATATATATATATTCAGGGTCGGGGAGTAACGAAATACAACTAACTCAGTAACGTATTTAAAATGCAAAATGTGAGTCTCTGTGTTTGATTTTAAACGGGTGGTAATCAGATTCCAGTTCCATCTGAAAAGTGTTTTAGATTACCAAAGTGATTACTTTGAGTTTTAATGTCATTTAAACAGCGATTGGTGATTCTCTGACTCTGACCGTCTGAAAAAGAGGAAAGTTTCATGTTTTCCACTGTTTTCATGTTTTGGGAGTCATTTTATAATTCACTCGTCACTGTGACTTTTTCTCTCTATTTGTTTTTTCCTCACAATTGTGAGTTTGTATTTCACAATTCTGACTTCTTTTTCTCAGAATTGTGAGATTTAAACTCACAATTGCAAGTTATAAAGTCAGAATTGGGAGATTTAAACTTGCAATACTGACTTTTTTTTCTTGCAATTGTGAATTTACTATGTGAGTTTATATCTCATAATTCTGACTTTTCTCAATATTGTGAGTTTATATCTCATAATTCTGACTTTTCTCAATATTGTCAGTTTATATCTCATAATTCTGACTTTTCTCAATATTGTCAGTTTATATCTCATAATTCTGACTTTTCTCAATATTGTGAGTTTATATCTCATAATTCTGACTTTTCTCAATATTGTGAGTTTATATCTCATAATTCTGACTTTTTTCAATATTGTCAGTTTATATCTCATAATTCTGACTTTTCTCAATATTGTCAGTTTATATCTCATAATTCTGACTTTTCTCAATATTGTCAGTTTATATCTCATAATTCTGACTTTTCTCAATATTTTGAGTTTATATCTCATAATTCTGACTTTTCTCAATATTGTCAGTTTATATCTCATAATTCTGACTTTTCTCAATATTGTCAGTTTATATCTCATAATTCTGACTTTTCTCAATATTGTGAGTTTATATCTCATAATTCTGACTTTTCTCAATATTGTGAGTTTATATCTCATAATTCTGACTTTTCTCAATATTGTGAGTTTATATCTCATAATTCTGACTTTTCTCAATATTTTGAGTTTATATCTCATAATTCTGACTTTTCTCAATATTGTCAGTTTATATCTCATAATTCTGACTTTTCTCAATATTGTCAGTTTATATCTCATAATTCTGACTTTTCTCAATATTGTCAGTTTATATCTCATAATTCTGACTTTTCTCAATATTGTGAGTTTATATCTCATAATTCTGACTTTTCTCAATATTGTGAGTTTATATCTCATAATTCTGACTTTTCTCAATATTTTGAGTTTATATCTCATAATTCTGACTTTTCTCAATATTGTCAGTTTATATCTCATAATTCTGACTTTTCTCAATATTGTCAGTTTATATCTCATAATTCTGACTTTTCTCAATATTGTGAGTTTATATCTCATAATTCTGACTTTTCTCAATATTGTGAGTTTATATCTCATAATTCTGACTTTTCTCAATATTTTGAGTTTATATCTCATAATTCTGACTTTTCTCAATATTGTCAGTTTATATCTCATAATTCTGACTTTTCTCAATATTGTCAGTTTATATCTCATAATTCTGACTTTTCTCAATATTGTGAGTTTATATCTCATAATTCTGACTTTTCTCAATATTGTGAGTTTATATCTCATAATTCTGACTTTTCTCAATATTGTGAGTTTATATCTCATAATTCTGACTTTTCTCAATATTTTGAGTTTATATCTCATAATTCTGACTTTTCTCAATATTGTCAGTTTATATCTCATAATTCTGACTTTTCTCAATATTGTCAGTTTATATCTCATAATTCTGACTTTTCTCAATATTGTCAGTTTATATCTCATAATTCTGACTTTTCTCAATATTGTGAGTTTATATCTCATAATTCTGACTTTTCTCAATATTGTCAGTTTATATCTCATAATTCTGACTTTTCTCAATATTGTGAGTTTATATCTCATAATTCTGACTTTTCTCAATATTGTCAGTTTATATCTCATAATTCTGACTTTTCTCAATATTGTCAGTTTATATCTCATAATTCTGACTTTTCTCAATATTGTCAGTTTATATCTCATAATTCTGACTTTTCTCAATATTGTCAGTTTATATCTCATAATTCTGACTTTTCTCAATATTGTGAGTTTATATCTCATAATTCTGACTTTTCTCAATATTGTGAGTTTATATCTCATAATTCTGACTTTTCTCAATATTGTGAGTTTATATCTCATAATTCTGACTTTTCTCAATATTGTGAGTTTATATCTCATAATTCTGACTTTTCTCAATATTGTCAGTTTATATCTCATAATTCTGACTTTTCTCAATATTGTCAGTTTATATCTCATAATTCTGACTTTTCTCAATATTGTCAGTTTATATCTCATAATTCTGACTTTTCTCAATATTGTGAGTTTATATCTCATAATTCTGACTTTTCTCAATATTGTGAGTTTATATCTCATAATTCTGACTTTTCTCAATATTGTGAGTTTATATCTCATAATTCTGACTTTTCTCAATATTGTCAGTTTATATCTCATAATTCTGACTTTTCTCAATATTGTGAGTTTATATCTCATAATTCTGACTTTTTTCAATATTGTGAGTTTATATCTCATAATTCTGACTTTTCTCAATATTATGAGTTTATATCTCATAATTCTGACTTTTCTCAATATTGTCAGTTTATATCTCATAATTCTGACTTTTCTCAATATTGTCAGTTTATATCTCATAATTCTGACTTTTCTCAATATTGTGAGTTTATATCTCATAATTCTGACTTTTCTCAATATTGTCAGTTTATATCTCATAATTCTGACTTTTCTCAATATTGTGAGTTTATATCTCATAATTCTGACTTTTCTCAATATTGTGAGTTTATATCTCATAATTCTGACTTTTCTCAATATTGTCAGTTTATATCTCATAATTCTGACTTTTCTCAATATTGTCAGTTTATATCTCATAATTCTGACTTTTCTCAATATTGTCAGTTTATATCTCATAATTCTGACTTTTCTCAATATTGTCAGTTTATATCTCATAATTCTGACTTTTCTCAATATTGTCAGTTTATATCTCATAATTCTGACTTTTCTCAATATTGTGAGTTTATATCTCATAATTCTGACTTTTCTCAATATTGTCAGTTTATATCTCATAATTCTGACTTTTCTCAATATTGTCAGTTTATATCTCATAATTCTGACTTTTCTCAATATTGTCAGTTTATATCTCATAATTCTGACTTTTCTCAATATTGTCAGTTTATATCTCATAATTCTGACTTTTCTCAATATTGTCAGTTTATATCTCATAATTCTGACTTTTCTCAATATTGTGAGTTTATATCTCATAATTCTGACTTTTCTCAATATTGTGAGTTTATATCTCATAATTCTGACTTTTCTCAATATTGTGAGTTTATATCTCATAATTCTGACTTTTCTCAATATTGTCAGTTTATATCTCATAATTCTGACTTTTCTCAATATTGTCAGTTTATATCTCATAATTCTGACTTTTCTCAATATTGTCAGTTTATATCTCATAATTCTGACTTTTCTCAATATTGTGAGTTTATATCTCATAATTCTGACTTTTTTCAATATTGTGAGTTTATATCTCATAATTCTGACTTTTCTCAATATTGTGAGTTTATATCTCATAATTCTGACTTTTCTCAATATTGTCAGTTTATATCTCATAATTCTGACTTTTCTCAATATTGTGAGTTTATATCTCATAATTCTGACTTTTCTCAATATTGTGAGTTTATATCTCATAATTCTGACTTTTCTCAATATTGTCAGTTTATATCTCATAATTCTGACTTTTCTCAATATTGTCAGTTTATATCTCATAATTCTGACTTTTCTCAATATTGTCAGTTTATATCTCATAATTCTGACTTTTCTCAATATTGTCAGTTTATATCTCATAATTCTGACTTTTCTCAATATTGTCAGTTTATATCTCATAATTCTGACTTTTCTCAATATTGTGAGTTTATATCTCATAATTCTGACTTTTCTCAATATTGTGAGTTTATATCTCATAATTCTGACTTTTCTCAATATTGTGAGTTTATATCTCATAATTCTGACTTTTCTCAATATTGTCAGTTTATATCTCATAATTCTGACTTTTCTCAATATTGTCAGTTTATATCTCATAATTCTGACTTTTCTCAATATTGTGAGTTTATATCTCATAATTCTGACTTTTTTCAATATTGTGAGTTTATATCTCATAATTCTGACTTTTCTCAATATTGTGAGTTTATATCTCATAATTCTGACTTTTCTCAATATTGTGAGTTTATATCTCATAATTCTGACTTTTCTCAATATTGTCAGTTTATATCTCATAATTCTGACTTTTCTCAATATTGTCAGTTTATATCTCATAATTCTGACTTTTCTCAATATTGTGAGTTTATATCTCATAATTCTGACTTTTCTCAATATTGTCAGTTTATATCTCATAATTCTGACTTTTCTCAATATTGTGAGTTTATATCTCATAATTCTGACTTTTCTCAATATTGTGAGTTTATATCTCATAATTCTGACTTTTCTCAATATTGTGAGTTTATATCTCATAATTCTGACTTTTCTCAATATTGTCAGTTTATATCTCATAATTCTGACTTTTCTCAATATTGTCAGTTTATATCTCATAATTCTGACTTTTCTCAATATTGTGAGTTTATATCTCATAATTCTGACTTTTTTCAATATTGTGAGTTTATATCTCATAATTCTGACTTTTCTCAATATTGTGAGTTTATATCTCATAATTCTGACTTTTCTCAATATTGTGAGTTTATATCTCATAATTCTGACTTTTCTCAATATTGTCAGTTTATATCTCATAATTCTGACTTTTCTCAATATTGTGAGTTTATATCTCATAATTCTGACTTTTCTCAATATTGTGAGTTTATATCTCATAATTCTGACTTTTCTCAATATTGTCAGTTTATATCTCATAATTCTGACTTTTCTCAATATTGTCAGTTTATATCTCATAATTCTGACTTTTCTCAATATTGTGAGTTTATATCTCATAATTCTGACTTTTCTCAATATTGTCAGTTTATATCTCATAATTCTGACTTTTCTCAATATTGTCAGTTTATATCTCATAATTCTGACTTTTCTCAATATTGTGAGTTTATATCTCATAATTCTGACTTTTTTCAATATTGTGAGTTTATATCTCATAATTCTGACTTTTCTCAATATTGTGAGTTTATATCTCATAATTCTGACTTTTCTCAATATTGTGAGTTTATATCTCATAATTCTGACTTTTCTCAATATTGTCAGTTTATATCTCATATTCTGACTTTTCTCAATATTGTCAGTTTTATATCTCATAATTCTGACTTTTCTCAATATTGTCAGTTTATATCTCATAATTCTGACTTTTCTCAATATTGTGAGTTTATATCTCATAATTCTGACTTTTCTCAATATTGTCACTTTATATCTCATAATTCTGACTTTTCTCAATATTTTCAGTTTATATCTCATAATTCTGACTTTTCTCAATATTGTCAGTTTATATCTCATAATTCTGACTTTTCTCAATATTGTGAGTTTATATCTCATAATTCTGACTTTTCTCAATATTGTCAGTTTATATCTCATAATTCTGACTTTTCTCAATATTGTCAGTTTATATCTCATAATTCTGACTTTTCTCAATATTGTCAGTTTATATCTCATAATTCTGACTTTTCTCAATATTTTTCAGTTTATATCTCATAATTCTGACTTTTCTCAATATTGTCAGTTTATATCTCATAATTCTGACTTTTCTCAATATTTTCAGTTTATATCTCATAATTCTGACTTTCTCAATATTTTCAGTTTATATCTCATAATTCTGACTTTTCTCAATATTGTCAGTTTATATCTCATAATTCTGACTTTTCTCAATATTGTCAGTTTATATCTCATAATTCTGACTTTTCTCAATATTGTCAGTTTATATCTCATAATTCTGACTTTTCTCAATATTTTCAGTTTATATCTCATAATTCTGACTTTTCTCGAATATTGTCAGTTTATATCTCATAATTCTGACTTTCTCAATATTGGTCAGTTTATATCTCATAATTCTGACTTTTCTCAATATTGTCAGTTTATATCTCATAATTCTGACTTTTCTCAATATTTTCAGTTTATATCTCATAATTCTGACTTTTCTCAATATTGTCAGTTTATATCTCATAATTCTGACTTTTCTCAATATTGTCAGTTTATATCTCATAATTCTGACTTTTCTCAATATTGTCAGTTTATATCTCATAATTCTGACTTTTCTCAATATTGTCAGTTTATATCTCATAATTCTGACTTTTCTCAATATTGTGAGTTTATATCTCATAATTCTGACTTTCTCAATATTGTGAGTTTATATCTCATAATTCTGACTTTTCTCAATATTGTGAGTTTATATCTCATAATTCTGACTTTTCTCAATATTTTCAGTTTATATCTCATAATTCTGACTTTTCTCAATATTGTCAGTTTATATCTCATAATTCTGACTTTTCTCAATATTGTCAGTTTATATCTCATAATTCTGACTTTTCTCAATATTGTGAGTTTATATCTCATAATTCTGACTTTTCTCAATATTGTGAGTTTATATCTCATAATTCTGACTTTTCTCAATATTGTCAGTTTATATCTCATAATTCTGACTTTTCTCAATATTTTCAGTTTATATCTCATAATTCTGACTTTTCTCAATATTGTGAGTTTATATCTCATAATTCTGACTTTTCTCAATATTGTCAGTTTATATCTCATAATTCTGACTTTTCTCAATATTGTCAGTTTATATCTCATAATTCTGACTTTTCTCAATATTGTCAGTTTATATCTCATAATTCTGACTTTTCTCAAATATTGTCAGTTTATATCTCATAATTCTGACTTTTCTCAATATTGTCAGTTTATATCTCATAATTCTGACTTTTCTCAATATTGTCAGTTTATATCTCATAATTCTGACTTTTCTCAATATTGTCAGTTTATATCTCATAATTCTGACTTTTCTCAATATTGTCAGTTTATATCTCATAATTCGACTTTTCTCAATATTGTCAGTTTATATCTCATAATTCTGACTTTTCTCAATATTGTCAGTTTATATCTCATAATTCTGACTTTTCTCAATATTGTCAGTTTATATCTCATAATTCTGACTTTTCTCAATATTGTCAGTTTATATCTCATAATTCTGACTTTCTCAATATTGTCAGTTTATATCTCATAATTCTGACTTTTCTCAATATTGTCAGTTTATATCTCATAATTCTGACTTTTCTCAATATTGTGAGTTTATATCTCATAATTCTGACTTTTCTCAATATTGTCAGTTTATATCTCATAATTCTGACTTTCTCAATATTGTGAGTTTATATCTCATAATTCTGACTTTTCTCAATATTGTCAGTTTATATCTCATAATTCTGACTTTTCTCAATATTGTGAGTTTATATCTCATAATTCTGACTTTTCTCAATATTGTCAGTTTATATCTCATAATTCTGACTTTTCTCAATATTGTGAGTTTATATCTCATAATTCTGACTTTTCTCAATATTGTCAGTTTATATCTCATAATTCTGACTTTTCTCAATATTGTGAGTTTATATCTCATAATTCTGACTTTTCTCAATATTGTCAGTTTATATCTCATAATTCTGACTTTTCTCAATATTGTGAGTTTATATCTCATAATTCTGACTTTTCTCAATATTGTGAGTTTATATCTCATAATTCTGACTTTTCTCAATATTGTCAGTTTATATCTCATAATTCTGACTTTTCTCAATATTGTCAGTTTATATCTCATAATTCTGACTTTTCTCAATATTGTCAGTTTATATCTCATAATTCTGACTTTTCTCAATATTGTGAGTTTATATCTCATAATCTGACTTTTCTCAATATTGTGAGTTTATATCTCATAATTCTGACTTTTCTCAATATTGTGAGTTTATATCTCATAATTCTGACTTTTCTCAATATTTTCAGTTTATATCTCATAATTCTGACTTTTCTCAATATTGTCAGTTTATATCTCATAATTCTGACTTTTCTCAATATTGTGAGTTTATATCTCATAATTCTGACTTTTCTCAATATTGTGAGTTTATATCTCATAATTCTGACTTTTCTCAATATTGTGAGTTTATATCTCATAATTCTGACTTTTCTCAATATTTTCAGTTTATATCTCATAATTCTGACTTTTCTCAATATGTCAGTTTATATCTCATAATTCTGACTTTTCTCAATATTGTCAGTTTATATCTCATAATTCTGACTTTTCTCAATATTGTGAGTTTATATCTCATAATTCTGACTTTTCTCAATATTGTGAGTTTATATCTCATAATTCTGACTTTTTCTCAATATTGTCAGTTTATATCTCATAATTCTGACTTTTCTCAATATTTTCAGTTTTATATCTCATAATTCTGACTTTTCTCAATATTGTGAGTTTATATCTCATAATTCTGACTTTTCTCAATATTGTCAGTTTATATCTCATAATTCTGACTTTTCTCAATATTGTCAGTTTATATCTCATAATTCTGACTTTTCTCAATATTGTCAGTTTATATCTCATAATTCTGACTTTTCTCAATATTGTCAGTTTATATCTCATAATTCTGACTTTTCTCAATATTGTCAGTTTATATCTCATAATTCTGACTTTTCTCAATATTGTCAGTTTATATCTCATAATTCTGACTTTTCTCAATATTGTCAGTTTATATCTCATAATTCTGACTTTTCTCAATATTGTCAGTTTATATCTCATAATTCTGACTTTTCTCAATATTGTCAGTTTATATCTCATAATTCTGACTTTCTCAATATTGTCAGTTTATATCTCATAATTCTGACTTTTCTCAATATTGTCAGTTTATATCTCATAATTCTGACTTTTCTCAATATTGTCAGTTTATATCTCATAATTCTGACTTTTCTCAATATTGTCAGTTTATATCTCATAATTCTGACTTTTCTCAATATTGTGAGTTTATATCTCATAATTCTGACTTTTCTCAATATTGTCAGTTTATATCTCATAATTCTGACTTTTCTCAATATTGTGAGTTTATATCTCATAATTCTGACTTTTCTCAATATTGTCAGTTTATATCTCATAATTCTGACTTTTCTCAATATTGTGAGTTTATATCTCATAATTCTGACTTTTCTCAATATTGTCAGTTTATATCTCATAATTCTGACTTTTCTCAATATTGTGAGTTTATATCTCATAATTCTGACTTTTCTCAATATTGTCAGTTTATATCTCATAATTCTGACTTTTCTCAATATTGTGAGTTTATATCTCATAATTCTGACTTTTCTCAATATTGTCAGTTTATATCTCATAATTCTGACTTTTCTCAATATTGTGAGTTTATATCTCATAATTCTGACCTTTCTCAATATTGTCAGTTTATATCTCATAATTCTGACTTTTCTCAATATTGTGAGTTTATATCTCATAATTCTGACTTTTCTCAATATTGTCAGTTTATATCTCATAATTCTGACTTTTCTCAATATTGTGAGTTTATATCTCATAATTCTGACTTTTCTCAATATTGTGAGTTTATATCTCATAATTCTGACTTTTCTCAATATTGTGAGTTTATATCTCATAATTCTGACTTTTCTCAATATTGTGAGTTTATATCTCATAATTCTGACTTTTCTCAATATTGTGAGTTTATATCTCATAATTCTGACTTTTCTCAATATTGCGAGTTTATATCTCATAATTCTGACTTTATAACTCACAATTGCAACTTTATATCACACAATTCAGAGGGAAAAAGTCAGAATTGTGAGATAAAAACTCACAATGACCTTTTTTGTGTTTGTTTCACACTTATTAGTATTCCAAAGTATTCGAAAGTATTTCGATTAACTTGAGTAATGTAACGAAATACGTTACAAATGACTTTTTAAAGCATGTATTTTGTAATCTGTAGTGAAACACATTTTAAAAGTAACACACCCAGCCCTGAATATATATATATATAAACACTTAACTGAGATATAATTTAATTTTCAGGATTCCTTGATGAGTAGAAAGTTCAAAAGAACAGCATTTATTTGAAATAGAATCTTTTGTAACATTATAAATGCCTTTACTGTCACTTTACAAACTGATTATATAGAAATAATAATAATAATTTGTCATTAATATTAATGTTATATAGTGGCTGTACGTTTCCGATATGAACTCAGCTGTGAACTTGGACATCACTTTACTTTTCTTGAATAATTCACAGACTCCAACCTCAGTAGATCTGGCAACCCACAAGAAGACCAAAGAGCGCAGAGACCGGTACGAACATGAGTTTATGTGTGTTAAAGCGCCGTCCAGTGTTTTCCCACACGCGTCACATGATTCCGTGTGCTCTCAGGACGGTTCTTCAGGAGCATCATGAACTGAGAGCTCGTGACGCCTGCAGTCTGATCACTGACCTGCTCACGACGCCGCTGAACCTTCCCACAATCCCCCACGAGACACTCAGGTCAGTGCCGTCTGTGTTACTCTTCCTTCTGCCTTTTGCAATCAGCTCAAAGCGATGGAACGTTTTTTTTGGCGACTCGCGGTGTTTTTGATAACAGAGCCAGTGTTTTGTTTGGAGAAGGAGCACAAATCACGCTAAATGTCTTGCTCTGTGTTTCAGGAGCAGAAGTCAGTCCTCTGGGAAAAATAAGAGAACTCCCAAGAACCAGAGCGGACCACACAGACGCTCGGCATCCTCTCTCGGAAAGACCGTTGTGCTTCAGAGGAAATGTGCCGCGGCAGAGTTGAGCGGGAGGCTCGGGCTGCACAGACCAGGTTCAAATTTTAGAATTTAACGATTTCATTTGTTAATGTTGAAAAAAGAAACGAGTATTTGCTTCAATCCCATGTTTCACGTTCAGCCAGCGATCTTCCAGGCGATCGGTTATCCCAGGTGACTCGCCGCGGAATGCTGTCCGACCTGAGAACTAGACAAGGGACAGGAGCGTTCATCAGAGTATGTTTTTGGAAAAATATCAGAGTGAGATTTGTTGCCAAATATGAGCAATAAGGTGAAACTTCCAGTAAACAATATATATATATGAGCCATTCTACAGAATCGACCCGTCGCAAAGCCCCGCCCCCTTTAGTTACTGTTGCTATGCGCTCTCACGCCACACATCATGTTCTCACGCAGTGAGAAATACATCCTGGAGCAAAGAGGACACTGACAACGTATGAAACGGCTTCATATTTAAAATATAGTATTTTTAAAGCAGTTTAATGTGTCGCTCCTGGATCATCTCTAGTTCATTTATAGCATCAAATAAACATGAATGAACATCAGAAGGAATGTTGTTTCAAGCTCAAGTTCACCAACGTTCATCTACTGACTCCCCTGACCGCTTTGACGGATAAAATGACGGATTCAGGGTTACGATTGGTCGGATCGCCTGTCAATCAAACCGTTTGAGACACATCAATTGGTGCAAACTGCACACATTTAAAAAAGCGTTTAATTAAGATCCTTTTCGGAAATCTTTTTGAAAATACAATATGAGAATTAACTGCACAATTCATAGAAATTTGCACCTTGGATATTTTCCCCACAAAATTTGTTTCAAGACGTTTCCAGCTGACTCTGTAGAATGGCCCATAAACAAACTAGAAAATAATAATCAACATTTATGTTCAGATCAGGGCTGTGCAATTAATCGCCATCGCAAAACAATCGCGATTTGAGCACATGCAATTTCTAAATCGCACAAGTCTGCAATTTTATTTGTTAATTTATTTATATTTTAATAAAAGAAAAAAAAAAAAAAAAAAACCCTATCCTTCCCTTTTCCCTTCCTACTCCAGCTAATGGTACTGAGCAATGTTATTGTGAGCACTTCCTGTGCTATTTGCCAATTCATGAAGAATCGCTTGTTTGTTTTCCTCACTTGTAAAAGCGTTTGCTAAATGACTGAATGTAAATGTAATTCTGAATACTGCAACGTTAATATGCGCATGTTTAAGATGTGAACCAATCAGAGCTCGCTCGGCACCAATGAGAACAAAGCAAAGCGGGAGAACAGAATCGGCAAACGGGAGGAAAGAGGAAATAATATGAATGCGGTTCAGAATAAACATGATTTGAAATGATCAGTCGTTTGAGAGAGTTTTGGAGTCAAACTCTGGACAAAAGACGCCGACTCACACTTATTTCACACGAGTCGCTGTATGAGAAATGTAAGACGGCGTTGAATACGAGTTTAAGCAGGTGAAATAATCCTCATTTATTTGACGTTGAGTGTTTTTTTAAGACACAGTTTTGATGATCAAGCAGTTCATCTACTGTACAGTGAAATACAGTTTTTACTTATTATGACTGGAATTTAAGGTTATTTGATGTTGTCTGTTTTAAAGATTACAGTTTTGTTTATGAAGTTGTAAATACGGTTCCTACACTGTGAAACATTTTGTTATGGACTGAATACATTCAGAAATGTTTGCATGTTTGAAAAAGCAAAAACACCAATGACCAAAATTCCAAAATAAATTGCCATTGTAATATTCATTAAAAAAAAATCGCACTGTGATTATTTGGTCCGTATTGCACAGCCCTAGTTCAGATATAATTATGCAATGATATATGCAAATATACGGCACATTCACTGGTGTGTTCGTCTGTAGGGATGAAACATGGCTTCCACACGCCTACAGCGAAACCGAGAGCCGTGACAGAGAAAGATCAGACACACGCGAGTCCAGATGACGTCCACAGGATTCCTCTGCGCGAGGATCAGGACATCCGACAGGTGCCTGAGTTCACACACACCTGGTGGAGTCATTCAGCTCACTTTACACCAAGACTTCTTCTTCATTTTTACTTCGTCGGAATGACACAAAACCTCTGAAAAAAACAAATTGAGGACATAATCAGAAAAGGTTAAATGGCCAAAACTGATAGTGCAAAACCTAATAAAAGTAATTCTGTTTGAAAATACTAATATTAGCATTCTAACTCGTGCTATCCACGTGCTAAAACATGCTAATTCATGACAGCGAAGCGTTAAATCATGTTAGCAATGTGCTAAAAATGCTATCAACATGTTAGTTCATGCTTGTAGAATGTTAAATCATGTTAGCAATGTGTTAAACATGCTAATTCATGTTAGCAAGGTGTTAAACATGTTAGTAGCATGTTAATTCATGTTAGCAATGTATTAAAACATGCTAATTCATGCTAGCAATGTGTTAAACATGTTAGTAGCATGCTAATTCATGTTAGCAATGTATTAAAACATGCTAATTCATGTTAGTAGCATGCTAATTCATGTTAGCAATGTGTTAAAACATGCTAATTCATGCTAGCAATGTGTTAAACATGTTAGTAGCATGCTAATTCATGTTAGCAATGTGTTAAACATGTTAGTAGCATGCTAATTCATGTTAGCAATGTGTTAAAACGTGCTAATTTGTGTTAGCAATGTGTTAAAACATGCTAATTCATGCTAGCAAGGTGTTAAAACATGCTAATTCATGCTAACAAGGTGTTAAAACATGTTAGCAATGTGTTAAAACGTGCTAATTTGTGTTAGCAATGTGTTAAAACATGCTAATTCATGCTAGCAAGGTATTAAACATGTTAGTAGCATGCTAATTCATGTTAGCAATGTGTTAAAACATGCTAAGTCATGCTAGCAAGATATTAAAACATGTTAGCAATGTGTTAAAACGTGCTAATTTGTGTTAGCAATGTGTTAAAACATGCTAATTCATGCTAGCAAGATATTAAAACATGTTAGCAATGTGTTAAAACATGCTAATTTGTGTTAGCAATGTGTTAAAACATGCTAATTCATGCTAGCAAGGTGTTCTTTTTTAAAACATGTTAGTAGCATGCTAATTCATGTTAGCAATGTGTTAAAACATGTTAATTCATGCTAACAAGGTGTTAAATCATGTTAGCAATGTGTTAAAACATGCTAATTCATGCTAACAAGGTGTTAAATCATGTTAGCAATGTGTTAAAACATGCTAGTTCATGCTAACAAGGTGTTAAAACATGCTATTTCACGCAATCAATGTGTTAAAACATGTTAGCAACATGTAAATTATGCTAGCAAAGAGTTAAACTTGCTACCAGCATGTTAATTCATGTTAGCAATGTGTTAAAACATGCTAATTCATCCTGGCAAGGTTTTAAATCATGTTGGCATTGTAGTAAAACATGCTAGCAATGTGTTAAAACATGCTAATTCATGCTAACAAGATATTAAAACATGCTAATTCATGCTGGCAATGTGCTAAAACATGCTTCATCGCGCTAGTTTGTCTTCAGTCTGTTTTGACGGCAGAATGAGGAACACCAGAGGGTTACTCAATCATTTCTGACAGTATCTGTTCCTTGTTTGCATCTTATTTATTTTTGTTTTCGTGTTTTGTAAATTAATGAATAATGATAATAAAGAAATGAATCCCAGCGGGTCCAGGCAAGCGTACTGCGAAGGAAAATATTACACTGGTGTTGTGTTCTGAACGTCCGTCTTCCTGCGCAGGGCGATGAAGCGTTCCCAACCCTCGATCCGCTGCGAGATCTGGACCTGGACGCTCTCGCATCTCAGAGCTCCGGCAGCGTCCTCAGCAAACTGGACTGGGCCGCCATCGAGAGGATCGTGGCGGAGGAGGAGGACGAGCAGCAGTGAGGGGATGTTTTCACTCCAGATGCTGCGCAGCTGCAGATGTTTACTGTGTTTGTGTGTGTGTATCATTTGTGTTTGACTGTTTGAGCGAGTTGTCGGCACAGATTTGTGCGGAATAAACAAGAATCGCCGGCATGTGCGTCGTTGGTTTGCTTCCACGTCCATTCATTTCCGGACGTCCAGGGGCGGACTGGCCATCGGGAGCATCGGGACGTTTCCCGGTGGCCTGATGGGTTTTTTTTTTTTTTTTTTTTTTTAATTGCTTACAACACTTTTATTATATGTTTATAATACGTTGAAAACGTACATATTTTTTATTTTTTTTTATTAAATGCTTGAACAAACAAGCAAAAAAACAAAAAAATAACAACAACAACAACAATTGTCATCAATATATAACAATAAAAATTATACGCCAGAGTCCAAGAAGACTCAATAGATTCAAAATACATTTTCATCTCATTTTTAAATCTTAAAAAAAGAGGTTTGCATTTAGAAAATTTACATTTATGAATATGATATTTGGCTAACTTTTCACATTCATGAAAACCAAAAAATTACATTTCTGCATGTAAATTTAAAATAAGGACTCATGTAACATTTAATAAAATCACAAAAGTCACACCAAAATGTCAGTGTGTGAGAACAACTCCGAAATAAATGTAAAGTAGTTTCAGGTTTTTCTAAACAGAAGAGGGTATTAATATCATTCTTGAGTCTTTTGAGAGAGCACTTAGTTATCTGGATAAAAACTTAAAGGTTATTTCTCTCATTTTGTTAGTTATCAGATATTTGTGAGGTAATGTCCAAACTTTTTTCCCAGGGAATGTCACTTACAAGTCCATTCCAGTAAGAAATTACATATGGGCAGGGAAGCCGACTCCTCCTGAAACAAGATTCTAATTTTCTTATTGTTTTTTGATTTAAATGAAGAAAGCATCGTTTACCTACAGATGTTTTACAGAGATCCACTGAATGACACAAAGATGAAAAGGAAAAGTCTTTAAAAAAGCATAAGAACTCCTTGCGGAACTGCATCGGCTACAATCGCAAATTCTTTCGGAGTAACGGGAATTCCATGCTTTAGCAAAAACTCAGAATAATTACAAATTGAACCATTCCGATTGAAAAGTTTAGATACAAATCCCGGGTTCCTGATGGTCATTCTGGCCTGCCGGCTGCCGCTGTCGATCAGACTGACGTGCGATAGGCTGGTGTGCAACTGCGAATTAATTAACGCACTTATGAATCTACGAATCAGGCGATCGCGGAGTGAAAATGACAAAAATCGATCCGTTCGGTTCTCCACGTTCTCCAAACAATCAGGGTTCAGTTAATATGTGTTTCTGTTGATGGATGAACATTCTGGGTCCCAGAACCGTGAAAAAGCTGAACTGTTCCACGCCTCATATGTACTTCATCATTTGGCAGACGGACGCTTTCATCCGAAGCAACTTACAATAGATAAAATCTATTCTTTATAAAAAAATAATACAAATATATATAGTGATAGAAGTTTTAAAAGCACATCTTAATGACAATCTAGCACATAGAGCATTGGAAATATATAAAATATAATTATTTTAACATGTGAATATGTATCTTTTATTATCCCTTCTTGAAATATGTAAGCCAATTTTATATTTGTCTTTGGTGTGGTGGTATAGATGGTCTATTCCTAGTGAGTTTCTGAGGGTTTCTTTTTTCATCCATTCATATTATCTACCTGTTCCATCAACTAACAGGGTTACACTATGAGTTTATCAGGCTGGTGGACATTTTGTTACACCAGATTTTGTGACCATCGTATTCTGTGACCGCAGAGGGCGTGGTTATCATTGCGTCATATACGCAAATCGCGTAAATTCTAACGATAAAAGACATTCGCACGAGAACGTTTTTTTCTGTATTTATATATATAATAATAATATATAGAGTATATACACAATATATTATTCGATAAATATTAACAAAACAAACAGAAAAAGCGTGAAAACGCTCACGTGAACGCGCGCCAGCGGATCAGAGGTGTTCGCGCGAAAGTTTAATGACCAACAATATGATGGAAACACGCATTTCTCTGCATCTACTACTACTACTACTCTGCAAACAACCACATTGCGTTTAATCTGGACAAGCAAACGAGCATTTACGAAGTGAATAACCTGCATTTCTAAACAGTTTCGAACAGATTTTACGTCAGAATTTACGCGATTTGCGTATATGACGCAGCGCAATGATAACCACGCCCTCCGCGGTCACAGAATACGATGGTCGCAGAATCTGGTGTAACAGTATTTCTATTCACTAAATATGAATTAATAATGCTCATTGTTAGTTCATGATAAATATTGCGTCAAGTAATGCTAATAAATGAGATCTTACTGTAAAGTGTTCGTGCAATTTAATGACAATGCTTTAATAAAATAATGTGAACATTTATTAATAACATCCACTATCATAAAATATTTTTTCTTAGCAGAAATATTGTAATCCGATCGAAAGGAATCACAATTTCTATGATATTATAATTGTTATTAATTACTAGCGGCAACACTTCACAAGTCCGTTCGTTATTATTAGTTACTTTAGTTGAAGAGCTAGCGTAGTTATTATTAATAATTATTATTATTATTCTTCGGTAGAAGCTTCAAGACAAACATTTCTCAAAAGGAACTTGAGGACTTGTATTTTGTAGAGACTTTTGTTTTGACACGTGGCGTTCCGGAAGTGTCCCGTGTTGTTGACATGGCGGATGAGAGCAGTGATGCGGGTGAGTTTTTGAGTTTTATTCGTCAGTCTTCAGGTGTTTCTCTCGTTTAATAAACGAGATGAATGTGTTGAAACTGCTGGACGGTGTTTTTCTGGAAGCTGCGATGATTTAATGAAGTCTAAAACAGCAGCTGTTATTATAATAGTGATCAGAGACTCCTGGTGCGCATGCGAGTCTGACGATTATTAATAATAATTCAAATATGAGACGTTTTAGTCTTCGTTTCTGTGACAGGAGTGAGAATAATTTTTTTTATATTATTTTATAATCGTTTGAAATGAACAAATATACCCTGTAGTTATTTTGGTGAAGGAAATAAATTAATTTTTTTTTTTTTTTTAATTAGTCACATTTTACCTGAAGATGATGATGATGATTATTATTATTATTATTATTATTTGACATTTTTTTATTATTTTCTGCCTACCACCCATACATTATTCATCGTTCAAAATAAATCCATAAACACTCACTGTATTACTTTTTTTTATTATAAAGGTGATAATAGAAATAATAGCCATTCCAAAATCTCAATAGATTATTATTTTTAATTTTAATAACTTTTTCCTCCCACCCATACATCATTCATTATTAATTAATTAACTAAAATTAATAAATAAATACTCTATTACGTTTTGTAAAGGTGATAATAGAAATTCTGCACTTAGACGTTCTAAAATTATTATTTATTTTAATTTTAATAGCCCACCACCAATACGTTATTCATAGTTATAGAGTTATTTTTTATAAAGGTGATAATAGAAATAATAGCCGTTCCAAAATCTCAATAGATTATTATTTTTAATTTTAATAACTTTTTCCTCCCAACCATACATAATTCATTATTAACTAATTAACTAAAATTAATAAATAAAATACCGTATTACTTTTTGTAAAGGTGATAATAGAAATTCTGCACTTAGACGTTCTAAAATGATTATTTATTTTAATTTTAATAGCCCACCACCAATACGTTATTCGTAGTTATAGAGTTAAAGGTAATAATAGAAATTCTAAAACTGTAGATTATTATTAATGATGTTCTTATTTTATATAGTTCTACATTCTATAGTTCTTATTTGATACATTATTCATAGTTTAAAATAAATTAATACTTGCAATACTTTTTAATGAAGGTAATAATAGAAATAATAATAATAATAGAAACTCTTATTATTAGTAACTAATAGATTATAAACGAGTAATCTATTATTAATAATGAATCATTGTGGTTTTTTTTCCCGGCACACGACCGCCAATCATCGTTTCCGTGGGGTGAGGTCAGGTGACTCCGGTAACCACGGCGACGTGTCGTCTGTCATGGGCTTCTCCGGATTCGGTGAGTGTGTCTCAGGTGGACGTCACGGGATCAGTCACATGTTCCGTTGTAACGCGTGTCTCGCCCTCAGGGAAGAAGGCTCGAACCTTCGACCTGGAGGCCATGTTTGAGCAGACGCGGCGGACGGCCATCGAGAGGAGCCAGCGCGCTTTAGGTCAGTCCCGCTTCTTTGGCTCGTTCCTCGCGTTCGGACGGACGCCTCTTCACCCCTGATCTTTCCCGTCACAGAAGAGCGTCAGAAACAGGAAGTGGAGGAGAGCAGCGGCTTTCGTCCCGTCAGCCGCACGGAGAAAGCGTCCACGTCCACGTCAAGGTACCGTAACGATCGGACGAGGGCGGGCGGCGCTCGGCGCTTCGGCTCCGTCACGTGAGTCTGTCGTGTGTTTGTGTGAACAGGAAACAGGAAGCTGACAGCGACTCTGATGTCATCGGCCCACTGCCGCCGCCTCAGGAGGAGGATGAAGATGAGGATGATGATGATGTTGTAGGACCACCGCTGCCGCCCGGATACAAGCGCAGCACCGCCGACAGCGACGACGACGACGATGACGATGATGATGAGGAAGATGATGTGAGTGATTTTCATCTGTTAGCGCCGTTTTCATCCTCAAAACCCAATGAAGATATTCGGAAAATATAAAAATATAATCCTTGTTTCAGTTTACGAATTTTCCATTTACGAAATTTTATGAACTCCTCTTTTTTTAGACGGTTTGTCTGATTTCACATGAATATTGAACTGCATCATCTTCAGGCCATGCCGACAAAAAGTCGATCCATCAAACCGTTTTCGAATGACGCGCAAACCAGTTACGTAGCGTTCGTGAGAGTAGACCATATATAGGCTTTATATCCGCAACGCTTTATCACATTCAGATGAAAATTGGTGCGTGTCATCACAGGCGTGACCTGAGGCTGCGTGCCGGGTTTCGGCACAGCGCCACCTACTGGTCCGGAGAAACGGAAAAAATATTAGAAATATTGTAATCAGATTGAGGGAATCACAATTTCTATGATATATAATTATTAATTTCTAGTGGCAACACTTTTCAATAAGTCCGTTCGTTGTTATTAGTTACTTTAGTTGAAGAGCTAGCGTAGTTATTATTAATTATTATTATTATTCTTCAGTAGAAGCTTCAAGACAAACATTTCTCAAAAGGAACTTGAGGACTTGTATTTTGTAGAGACTTTTATTTTGAAATGTGGCGTTCCGGAAGTGTCCGATATTGTTGCCATGGCGGATCACAAGCATGACCTGAAGCTGCGTGCCGGGTTTCGGCACAGCGCCACCTACTGGTCCGGAGAAAGGAAAAAATATTAGAAATATTGTAATCAGATTGAGGGAATCACAATTTCTATGATATATAATTATTCATTTCTAGCGGCAACACTTTACAATAAGTCCGTTCGTTATTATTAGTTACTTTAGTTGAAGAGCTGGCGTAGTTATTATTAATAATTATTATTCTTCGGTAGAAGCTTCAAGACAAACATTTCTCAAAAGGAACTTGAGGACTTTTATTTTGACACGTGGCGTTCCGGAAGTGTCCTGTGTTGTTGACATGGCGGATCATAGCAAACTTGGTGCGTGTCATCACAAACATGACCTGAAGCTGCGTGCCGGGTTTCGGCACAGCGCCACCTACTGGTCCGGAGAAACGGAAAAAATATTAGAAATATTGTAATCAGATTGAGGGAATCACAATTTCTATGATATATAATTATTAATTACTAGCGGCAACACTTTTCAATAAGTCCGTTTGTTATTATTAGTTACTTTAGTTGAAGAGCTAGCGTAGTTATTATTAATTATTATTATTCTTCGGTAGAAGCTTCAAGACAAACATTTCTCAAAAGTAACTTGAGGACTTTTATTTTGTAGAGACTTTTGTTTTGAAATGTGGCGTTCCGGAAGTGTCCGATATTGTTGCCATGGCGGATCACAAGCATGACCTGAAGCTGCGTGCCGGGTTTCGGCACAGCGCCACCTACTGGTCCGGAGAAAGGAAAAAATATTAGAAATATTGTAATCAGATTGAGGGAATCACAATTTCTATGATATATAATTATTCATTTCTAGCGGCAACACTTTACAATAAGTCTGTTCGTTGTTATTAGTAACTTTAGTTGAAGAGCTAGCGTAGTTATTATTAATAATTATTATTCTTCGGTAGAAGCTTCAAGACAAACATTTCTCAAAAGGAACTTGAGGACTTTTATTTTGACACGTGGCGTTCCGGAAGTGTCCTGTGTTGTTGACATGGCGGATCATAGCAAACTTGGTGCGTGTCATCACAAACATGACCTGAAGCTGCGTGCCGGGTTTCGGCACAGCGCCACCTACTGGTCCGGAGAAAGGAAAAAATATTAGAAATATTGTAATCAGATTGAGGGAATCACAATTTCTATGATATATAATTATTAATTACTAGCGGCAACACTTTACAATAAGTCTGTTCGTTGTTATTAGTAACTTTAGTTGAAGAGCTAGCGTAGTTATTATTAATAATTATTATTCTTCGGTAGAAGCTTCAAGACAAACATTTCTCAAAAGGAACTTGAGGACTTTTATTTTGACACGTGGCGTTCCGGAAGTGTCCTGTGTTGTTGACATGGCGGATCATAGCAAACTTGGTGCGTGTCATCACAAACATGACCTGAGGCTGCGTGCCGGGTTTCGGCACAGCGCCACCTACTGGTCCGGAGAAACGGAAAAAATATTAGAAATATTGTAATCAGATTGAGGGAATCACAATTTCTATGATATATAATTATTAATTACTAGCGGCAACACTTTTCAATAAGTCCGTTCGTTATTATTAGTTACTTTAGTTGAAGAGCTAGCGTAGTTATTATTAATTATTATTATTCTTCGGTAGAAGCTTCAAGACAAACATTTCTCAAAAGGAACTTGAGGACTTGTATTTTGTAGAGACTTTTATTTTGAAATGTGGCGTTCCGGAAGTTTCCGATATTGTTGCCATGGCGGATCACAAGCATGACCTGAAGCTGCGTGCCGGGTTTCGGCACAGCGCCACCTACTGGCCCGGAGAAAGGAAAAAAAAATATTAGAAATATTGTAATCAGATTGAGGGAATCACAATTTCTATGATATATAATTATTAATTACT
>CM074289.1:1296179-1341179 GCA_037194245.1 Opsariichthys bidens
ACCAGCAGAGAAAACACATGTGCAGCCCATAAAGCCGCTGACCCGGAGAGGGGAACGGGAATTCACAGCGGCCCTCTGCCTCTAATGCCCGTGTTTTCATGTTCTCGAAGCTTCTGGGCTCTTTCGCTGACCTCAGATCAGAGCCGCGGCGCTGTATGTGCTGCGTTATCTCCTGCTTGTGCTGTTTTAGCGCAGCGTGTCTGTCGTATCACTCCCTAAAACCCTGCATATTGCTTAAAGATTCATTTTAAAATGTTAAGACTGTTTATACGTGCATTTGACATTTTAATGACACATTTTCACCCTTCTTTCAAAGCAAAAATAATTCTATAATTTAAATTATATTTATGAATCGTGGTCGTGCTCATTTAAATAGTCATATGTGATATGAAATTTAGACATTTATATATTCATATACATAAACATACATATGTACATAATACACACACACACACACATATATACATAAATGCACACATGTATACATTCATATACATTAATACACACATATATAGTCATATACATAAATATACACACGTTTACACTCATATACATTAAAACACACATATATAGTCATATACATAAATATACACATATATAGTCATATACATAAATATACACACGTTTACACTCATATACATTAATACACACATATATAGTCATATACATAAATATACACACGTTTACACTCATATACATTAATACACACATATATAGTCATATACATAAATATACACACGTTTACACTCATATACATTAAAACACACATATATAGTCATATACATAAATATACACATATATAGTCATATACATAAATATACACACGTTTACACTCATATACATTAATACACACATATATAGTCATATACATAAATATACACACGTTTACACTCATATACATTAATACACACATATATAGTCATATACATAAATATACACACGTTTACACTCATATACATTAATACACACATATATAGTCATATACATAAATATACACATATATAGTCATATACATAAATATACACACGTTTACACTCATATACATTAAAACACACATATATAGTCATATACATAAATACACACATATATAGTCATATACATAAATATACACACGTTTACACTCATATACATTAAAACACACATATATAGTCATATACATAAATATACACATATATAGTCATATACATAAATATACACACGTTTACACTCATATACATTAAAACACACATATATAGTCATATACATAAATATACACATATATAGTCATATACATAAATATACACACGTTTACACTCATATACATTAAAACACACATATATAGTCATATACATAAATACACACATATATAGTCATATACATAAATATACACACGTTTACACTCATATACATTAAAACACACATATATAGTCATATACATAAATATACACATATATAGTCATATACATAAATATACACACGTTTACACTCATATACATTAATACACACATATATAGTCATATACATAAATATACACATATATAGTCATATACATAAATATACACACGTTTACACTCATATACATTAATACACACATATATAGTCATATACATAAATATACACACGTTTACACTCATATACATTAATACACACATATATAGTCATATACATAAATATACACACACGTTTACACTCATATACATTAATACACACATATATAGTCATATACATAAATATACACACGTTTACACTCATATACATTAATACACACATATATAGTCATATACATAAATATACACATATATAGTCATATACATAAATATACACACGTTTACACTCATATACATTAATACACACATATATAGTCATATACATAAATATACACACACGTTTACACTCATATACATTAATACACACATATATAGTCATATACATAAATATACACACGTTTACACTCATATACATTAATACACACATATATAGTCATATACATAAATATACACACGTTTACACTCATATACATTAATACACACATATATAGTCATATACATAAATATACACATATATAGTCATATACATAAATATACACACGTTTACACTCATATACATTAATACACACATATATAGTCATATACATAAATATACACACGTTTACACTCATATACATTAATACACACATATATAGTCATATACATAAATATACACACGTTTACACTCATATACATTAATACACACATATATAGTCATATACATAAATATACACACGTTTACACTCATATACATTAATACACACATATATAGTCATATACATAAATATACACATATATAGTCATATACATAAATATACACACGTTTACACTCATATACATTAAAACACACATATATAGTCATATACATAAATATACACATATATAGTCATATACATAAATATACACACGTTTACGCTCATATACATTAAAACACACATATATAGTCATATACATAAATATACACATATATAGTCATATACATAAATATACACACGTTTACACTCATATACATTAAAACACACATATATAGTCATATACATAAATACACACATATATAGTCATATACATAAATATACACACGTTTACACTCATATACATTAAAACACACATATATAGTCATATACATAAATATACACATATATAGTCATATACATAAATATACACACGTTTACACTCATATACATTAATACACACATATATAGTCATATACATAAATATACACACGTTTACACTCATATACATTAATACACACATATATAGTCATATACATAAATATACACATATATAGTCATATACATAAATATACACACGTTTACACTCATATACATTAATACACACATATATAGTCATATACATAAATATACACACGTTTACACTCATATACATTAATACACACATATATAGTCATATACATAAATATACACACGTTTACACTCATATACATTAATACACACATATATAGTCATATACATAATATACACACGTTTACACTCATATACATTAATACACACATATATAGTCATATACATAAATATACACATATATATTCATATACATAAATATACACACGTTTACACTCATATACATTAATACACACATATATAGTCATATACATTAATACACACATATATAGTCATATACATAAATATACACACGTTTACACTCATATACATTAATACACACATATATAGTCATATACATAAATATATACACACGTTTACACTCATATACATTAATACACACATATATAGTCATATACATAAATATATACACACGTTTACACTCATATACATTAATACACACATATATAGTCATATACATAAATATATACACACGTTTACACTCATATACATTAATACACACATATATAGTCATATACATAAATATACACATATATATTCATATACATAAATATACACACGTTTACACTCAAATACATTAATTCACACATATATAGTCATATACATAAATATACACACGTTTACACTCATACATAAATATACACATATATAGTCATATACATAAATATACACACGTTTACACTCATACATAAATATACACATATATAGTCATATACATAAATATACACACGTTTACACTCATATACATTAATTCACACATATATAGTCATATACATAAATATACACACGTTTACACTCATACATAAATATACACATATATAGTCATGTACATAAATATACACACGTTTACACTCAAATACATTAATTCACACATATATAGTCATATACATAAATATACACACGTTTACACTCATACATAAATATACACATATATAGTCATATACATAAATATACACACGTTTACACTCAAATACATTAATACACACATATATAGTCATATACATAAATATATACACACGTTTACACTCATATACATTAATACACACATATATAGTCATATACATAAATATACACACGTTTACACTCATATACATTAATACACACATATATATTCATATACATAAATATACACACACGTTTACACTCAAATACATTAATACACACATATATAGTCATATACATAAATATACACACGTTTACACTCATATACATTAATACACACATATATAGTCATATACATAAATATACACACGTTTACACTCATATACATTAATACACACATATATAGTCATATACATAAATATACACATATATAGTCATATACATAAATATACACACGTTTACACTCATATACATTAATACACACATATATAGTCATATACATAAATATACACATATATATTCATATACATAAATATACACACGTTTACACTCATATACATTAATACACACATATATAGTCATATACATAAATATATACACACGTTTACACTCATATACATTAATACACACATATATAGTCATATACATAAATATATACACACGTTTACACTCAAATACATTAATACACACATATAGTCATATACATAAATATATACACACGTTTACACTCATATACATTAATACACACATATATAGTCATATACATAAATATATACACACGTTTACACTCATATACATTAATACACACATATATAGTCATATACATAAATATATACACACGTTTACACTCAAATACATTAATACACACATATAGTCATATACATAAATATATACACACGTTTACACTCATATACATTAATACACACATATATAGTCATATACATAAATATATACACACGTTTACACTCATATACATTAATACACACATATATAGTCATATACATAAATATATACACGTTTACACTCATATACATTAATACACACATATATATTCATATACATAAATATACACACGTTTACACTCATATACATTAATACACACATATATAGTCATATACATAAATATATACACACGTTTACACTCAAATACATTAATACACACATATAGTCATATACATAAATATATACACACGTTTACACTCATATACATTAATACACACATATATAGTCATATACATAAATATACACATATATATTCATATACATAAATATACACACGTTTACACTCAAATACATTAATTCACACATATATAGTCATATACATAAATATACACACGTTTACACTCATACATAAATATACACATATATAGTCATATACATAAATATACACACGTTTACACTCAAATACATTAATACACACATATATAGTCATATACATAAATATACACACGTTTACACTCATACATAAATATACACATATATAGTCATATACATAAATATACACACGTTTACACTCATATACATTAATTCACACATATATAGTCATATACATAAATATACACACGTTTACACTCATACATAAATATACACATATATAGTCATATACATAAATATACACACGTTTACACTCAAATACATTAATTCACACATATATAGTCATATACATAAATATACACACGTTTACACTCATACATAAATATACACATATATAGTCATATACATAAATATACACACGTTTACACTCATATACATTAATTCACACATATATAGTCATATACATAAATATACACACGTTTACACTCATACATAAATATACACATATATAGTCATATACATAAATATACACACGTTTACACTCAAATACATTAATTCACACATATATAGTCATATACATAAATATACACACGTTTACACTCATACATAAATATACACATATATAGTCATATACATAATATACACACGTTTACACTCAAATACATTAATTCACACATATATAGTCATATACATAAATATACACATATATATTCATATACATAAATATACACACGTTTACACTCAAATACATTAATTCACACATATATAGTCATATACATAAATATACACATATATAGTCATATACATAAATATACACACGTTTACACTCAAATACATTAATACACACATATATAGTCATATACATAAATATACACACACGTTTACACTCATATACATTAATACACACATATATAGTCATATACATAAATATACACATATATAGTCATATACATAAATATACACACGTTTACACTCAAATACATTAATACACACATATATAGTCATATACATAAATATACACATATATAGTCATATACATAAATATACACACGTTTACACTCAAATACATTAATACACACATATATAGTCATATACATAAATATACACATATATAGTCATATACATAAATATACACACGTTTACACTCAAATACATTAATACACACATATATAGTCATATACATAAATATACACACACGTTTACACTCATATACATTAATACACACATATATAGTCATATACATTAATACACACATATATAGTCATATACATAAATATACACATATATAGTCATATACATAAATATACACACGTTTACACTCAAATACATTAATACACACATATATAGTCATATACATTAATACACACATATATAGTCATATACATAAATATACACACGTTTACACTCATATACATTAATACACACATATATAGTCATATACATAAATATACACATATATATTCATATACATAAATATACACACACGTTTACACTCATATACATTAATACACACATATATAGTCATATACATAAATATACACACACGTTTACACTCAAATACATTAATACACACATATATAGTCATATACATAAATATATACACACGTTTACACTCATATACATTAATACACACATATATAGTCATATACATAAATATACACATATATATTCATATACATAAATATACACACGTTTACACTCAAATACATTAATACACACATATATAGTCATATACATAAATATATACACACGTTTACACTCATATACATTAATACACACATATATAGTCATATACATAAATATACACACACGTTTACACTCATATACATTAATACACACATATATAGTCATATACATAAATATACACACACGTTTACACTCAAATACATTAATACACACATATATAGTCATATACATAAATATACACATATATATTCATATACATAAATATACACACGTTTACACTCAAATACATTAATACACACATATATAGTCATATACATAAATATATACACACGTTTACACTCATATACATTAATACACACATATATAGTCATATACATAAATATACACATATATATTCATATACATAAATATACACACGTTTACACTCATACATTAATTCACACATATATAGTCATATACATAAATATACACACGTTTACACTCAAATACATTAATTCACACATATATAGTCATATACATAAATATACACATATATAGTCATATACATAAATATACACACGTTTACACTCAAATACATTAATACACACATATATAGTCATATACATAAATATACACATATATTCATATACATAAATATACACACACGTTTACATTCATATACATTAAAACACACACACATATATAGTCATATACATGCAAACACACCACATGTATACATTCATATACATTAATACACACATATATAGTCATATACATAAATATACACACACATTTACACTCATATACATTAATACACACATATATTCATATACATTAATTCACACATATATATTCATATACATAAATACACACACACGCATACATTCATATACATTAAAACACACATATATTCATATAAATATGCACATGCGCACATGCAGACACACATATATATATATATATATATATATTGCATTTGGCATATTTACAAATTTGTAAAGTATGAAGTATTATATGAATATTTGGTAACACTTTTATTTTACTGTGTCATTGTTACATATGTTACATATAGTTACTATAGTAATAACTATAAATTATGCGTAATTACATGCAACTAAACCAAACCAAGCCTAGTCCTGTAGTAAGTACATGAAACAGTGTAACAAAGACACCTTCAAATAAAGTGTAACTGAATATTTAATTAAAAATTAATATTTTAGCTGGTGAAATATTTGTTGATTCTTTTTTTTATGGTCCACAGTCTATAATTGTATGCGTTTAAAGTGAAATCGGATAGTTAAGGGCCGATAATTAGAACGATGAACGCTCTGAAGTTTTGTCGTCTGTCACTTTAAATGCTCGAGCTCGTAAAAGCAGGGCGGATTCTGATTGGCTGTTGATGTTTTTGTTCGTCAACTGGTAAAAAAAACCATTCTGGATTCCAGTGATTGTCATTTTCGGTGTGAACTTCATTACTGTTCTTACAGAATTCAAACTTTATTGTTATATTTATCGGTGTGAACATTATAATGTAAAATCTTAAAAATAACTTTAATTTTTTTTTTTTTTTTAAATAAGTGCTATACAAATGCTGTTGATTTTTAAAAAAAATTGAAATAATAAATATTTTTATTAAAAAATAATATAATTGACGATAATAATAAATAAATGTAAAAATTATTATTAGTTAATAATTATTATTATTATTAAATTTAAATTCTTATTTTTATTAAATAATAATTTTTTTTAATCCTAATATTATAAGCTATCAGACCAATCCCTATAATAACAAAAAGTGTGTGTGTGTGTGTGTGTGTGTCGTTACAGCCATCAGATCAGATCGCTGCAGTACAGCGTCACCGGTGATGTCATTCTGGTGGTGGCGGGAAACTCTCAGGCCAAAGTTTCTGGACCGCGACGGATTCCAGGTTCTTGAGTGCATCAAAGGAGATCAGTATATCGTGGACATGGCCAATACCAAGGTACCGACTGACGCTTTACATGTAACTTTAAATAAAGCGAACGACAAGGAAGCACAAAAAATGAATGTACAGTACAGTCACGGTATCGGAAATTTGAAAATGACCACTTCTGAAGTCGTGATTACGAGCTCATCGCACTCTAGTTTCAAAATGGGCGTGCATTTTTTTCCCAGGAAACTCATATTTACGATAATTGCGAGAGCTCGTGAAGGCAGCGTAAACTCCGACAAGAATTGTTGTTATTCGCCAACAGCGCAGCCGGGGCAGCAGTTCAAATTTTTCAACAAATATTTGTATTTTATTTTAACTGAACAGTTTTTTTTTAATGATTTTCGTTAACGATAACGGCTCTGATAAAACTCTTGTGCACTCTAAAAAATTAAAAACAACCCAAGTTGGGTTGAAAATGGACAAACCCAGCAAATTGCCTGTTTTAAACCAACGAATTGGGTTGTTTTAACCCAGCGAACTGGGCTGATTTAACTCAGCGACTTGGACTGTTTTAACCCAGCAAACTAGGCTGTTTTTAAAACCAAGCGACTTGGGCTGTTTTTAACCCAGCAAACTGGGCTGTTTTATCCCAGTGACTTGGACTGTTATTAACCCAGCAAACTGGGTTGTTTTTAACCCCATTGACTTGGACTGTTATTAACCCAGCAAACTGGGCTGTTTTTAACCCATTGACTTGGACTGTTATTAACCCAGCGAACTGGGCTGTTTTTAACCCATTGACTTGGACTGTTATTAACCCAGCGACTTGGACTGTTTTTAACCCAGCGACTTGGACTGTTTTTAACCCAGCGACTTGGACTGTTATTAACCCAGTGACTTGGACTGTTATTAACCCAGCGACTTGGGCTGTTTTTAACCCAGCGAACTGGGCTGTTTTTAACCCATTGACTTGGACTGTTATTAACCCAGCGACTTGGGCTGTTTTAACCCAGCGACTTGGGCTGTTTTAACCCAGCGACTTGGGCTGTTTTTAACCCATTGACTTGGACTGTTATTAACCCAGCGACTTGGACTGTTTTTAACCCAGCGACTTGGACTGTTATTAACCCGGCGACTTGGGCTGTTTTAAAGCAGTGCATTGGGTTGTTTTAACCCAGCAAACTGGACTGTTTTACCCGGCGACTTGGGCTGTTTTAACCCAGCAAACTGGGCTGTTTTAACCCGGTGACTTGGGCTGTTTTAACCCAGCAAACTGGGCTGTTTTAACCCGGCGACTTGGGCTGTTTTAACCCAGCAAACTGGGTTGTTTTAACCCAGCGAACTGGACTGTTTTACCCGGTGACTTGGGCTGTTTTAAAACCCGGCGACTTGGGCTGTTTTAACCCAGCAAACTGGGTTGTTTTAACCCAGCGAACTGGACTGTTTTACCCGGTGACTTGGGCTGTTTTAACCCGGCGACTTGGGCTGTTTTAACCTGGCGACTTGGGCTGTTTTAACCCAGCAAACTGGGCTGTTTTAACCCGGTGACTTGGGCTGTTTTAACCCAGCAAACTGGGCTGTTTAACCCAGCAAACTGGGCTGTTTTAACCCGGCGACTTGGGCTGTTTTAACCCAGAAAACTGGGTTGTTTTAACCCAGCGAACTGGACTGTTTTCCCCGGTGACTTGGGCTGTTTTAACCCGGCGACTTGGGCTGTTTTAACCCAGCAAACTGGGCTGTTTTAATCCGGCGACTTGGGCTGTTTTAACCCAGCAAACTGGGCTGTTTGAACCTGGCGACTTGGGCTGTTATTAACCCAGCAAACTGGACTGTTTTAACCCGGCGACTTGGGCTGTTTTAACCCAGCAAACTGGGCTGTTTTAACCTGGCGACTTGGGCTGTTATTAACCCAGCTACTTGGGCTGTTTTAACCCAGCAAACTGGGCTGTTTTAACCCAGCGACTTGGGCTGTTTTAACCCAGCGACTTGGGCTGTTTTAACCCAGCAAACTGGACTGTTTTAACCCAGCAAACTGGGCTGTTTTAACCCGGCGACTTGGGCTGTTTTAACCCAGCAAACTGGGCTGTTTTAACCCGGTGACTTGGGCTGTTTTAACCCAGCAAACTGGGCTGTTTTAACCCAGCAAACTGGGCTGTTTTAACCCGGCGACTTGGGCTGTTTTAACCCAGAAAACTGGGTTGTTTTAACCCAGCGAACTGGACTGTTTTACCCGGTGACTTGGGCTGTTTTAACCCGGCGACTTGGGCTGTTTTAACCCAGCAAACTGGGCTGTTTTAATCCGGCGACTTGGGCTGTTTTAACCCAGCAAACTGGGCTGTTTTAACCTGGCGACTTGGGCTGTTATTAACCCAGCAAACTGGACTGTTTTAACCCGCGACTTGGGCTGTTTTAACCCAGCAAACTGGGCTGTTTTAACCTGGCGACTTGGGCTGTTATTAACCCAGCTACTTGGGCTGTTTTAACCCAGCAAACTGGGCTGTTTTAACCCAGCAAGCTGGGCTGTTTTAACCCAGCGACTTGGGCTGTTTTAACCCAGCGACTTGGGCTGTTTTAACCCAGCGACTTGGGCTGTTTTAACCCAGCAAACTGGACTGTTTTAACCCAGCAAACTGGGCTGTTTTAACCCGGCGACTTGGGCTGTTTTAACCCAGCAAACTGGGCTGTTTTAACCTGGCGACTTGGGCTGTTTTAACCCAGCAAACTGGGCTGTTTTAACCTGGCGACTTGGGCTGTTATTAACCCGGTGACTTGGGCTGTTTTAACCCAGCAAACTGGGCTGTTTCAACCCAGCAAGCTGGGCTGTTTTAACCCAGCGACTTGGGCTGTTTTAACCCAGCAAACTGGACTGTTTTAACCCAGCAAACTGGGCTGTTTTAACCCGGCGACTTGGGCTGTTTTAACCCAGCAAACTGGGCTGTTTTAACCCAGCGACTTGGGCTGTTTTAACCCAGCAAACTGGGCTGTTTTAACCTGGCGACTTGGGCTGTTATTAACCCAGCAAACTGGACTGTTTTAACCCAGCAAACTGGGCTGTTTTAACCCGGCGACTTGGGCTGTTTTAACCCAGCAAACTGGGCTGTTTTAACCTGGCGACTTGGGCTGTTATTAACCCAGCTACTTGGGCTGTTTTAACCCAGCAAACTGGGCTGTTTTAACCCAGCAAGCTGGGCTGTTTTAACCCAGCGACTTGGGCTGTTTTAACCCAGCAAACTGGGATGTTTTAACCCAGCAAACTGGGCTGTTTTTAACCCAGCGACTTGGGCTGTTATTAACCCAGCAAACTGGACTGTTTTAACCCGGGGACTTGGGCTGTTTACAAATTAGGTTGTTTTAACCCATCCAATTTGCTGTTTTAACCCAGCGACTGGCTGTTTTAAACCATCGAATTAGGTTGTTTTTACCCAGTGACTTTGGCTTTTTTAACCCCGGTGAATTGGGTTGGTTTAACCCAGTGTTTGGGTTAAATATTTGCACAACATGCTGGGTAGTTTTATTTAACCCAACTATTGTTTAAAAATGACTTTATGGCTGACTTAAATTGAACTCAAAATAAAAGGGTGAATTTATTAATAAACAATTTAATAAATGTTCATTTATTAAACATGTTAATATGTTACTGTAAATTTTAACATATTTTGGGTTCATTTTAAGCGATCAATAGCGACTTGGGCTGTTTTTAACCCAGTGAATTGGGTTGTTTTAATTCAGCGAACTGGGTATGTCCATTTTCAACCGTACTTGGGTTGTTTTTAACCCAGCATTTTTGCAGCATCTCAGTGGTGCTCAAGTAACCCTGGATAGTTCAGTGTTGTTTGTTTGCTGCATCTGGTTGTTGTTTGTCGACTGGGATGTAATGAGGTGTAGATGAACTACATCAGAGAGGCAAGCGGCACCTGGTCCTTTTCCCCGTCTTTCCCTATCCGTGTGGGTTTAAGTGTGTGGTGTGTGTTTAAAGTGCGGCTCGGTGACGGTCGCGTCTGTAATGGAGTGTGTCGGCATGCCATAGTCACTGCGATGGGACCGTTTCCACTTTCCTTGTTTGTAATTGGGTTTTTTTCGGGTACGTGATGTACTCTAGCGAGTGCGTTTCAGCGTCGAGTGTAAATATTGTCCTCTTCAATCATTGTCAATGTCATGTTTTGCTGTTGATAGATGCCAACTGGATGTCCATGACAGAAATACTTGAATTCAGTTTGTTTTATTATCATAGCTATTGCTTCCACATGTGAACACACTTGATAATATTACACACTGATGCTACAACAGTATTATTATATATTATTATAGTGTTTATTACATTTTTTTAAATTGTTTTTATCGTTGTTATAAGTTTTTTGGGGGTTTTTTCCACTGACGGTCAAAAGTTTGGAATAATTACAATGTCTAATTGTAGAAAGAAGTCTCTTCTGCTCACCAAACTGCATTTATTGGATCAAAAATACAGTAAAAATAGTGAAATATTTTTACAATTTAAAATATCTGTTTTCTATGTGAATATATAGTGAAATATAATTTATATCCAGTGATCAAAGCTGAATTTTCAGCATCATTACTCCAGTCTTCAGAGTCACATGATCCTTCAGAAATCATTTCATGATGAATTGATCACGAGACTCATGTTGAGAACCTTTGTGCTGCTTCATATTTTTGTGGTTTAAAACATTTCTGTTAATACAACAGAAATACAAATATAAAATATTAGATACAAATATAAAATGCAAATATTAGTTGAAAACCTTGAACTACTGCATTTGAGAGAAACTGAAATTAGTTTAAGTTGAAGCACTAAAATTTTTACTTAAACTTTTATAACTAAAACCGAAATAAAAATAAATTAAACCTAAAAAGCCACTATATATATATATATATATATAATATTTTGTGGCTTTTTAGGTTTAATTTATTTTTTATTTTTATTTCGGTACACACAAATCCATACTATAAATTATATATATATATAATTTATAGTATGGATTTGTGTGTAATAAAATGACAAATGCACATAATGCACACCAAAATTGATGACAATTAGTTAAAAAATATTAATAAAAATAAAATAATGTTTTAATTACTAGTTTTTATTTTTGTATTTTTTATTTCATCCCAATTTTAATTAATTTTGTTCATTTTAATTTTTATGTTTGATGTCTATATAGTTTTTTTTAATCATTTTTATTTCAGTTTTTAGCGATTTCAGTGCTTCAACTTAAACTCTACTTTTTGTTAATGTTTTTTCTCTAATATTTAGATTTTTTTTTTTCAATTTCAACTTTATTTCAATTAATGAAGATGATTTTTAATCATTTTAATTTCACTGGTGTCTCCTGTGCACCAGTTGTGTCCTCTAAAGCACTTTGAAGACTATTATTTTCTGCTTCAGTGAGCGTTTCTCTGGGTCTGTGTTTTTTAGGTGGACACACAGCATCTGCGGTCAATAGTTCCCAACAAAACCGTCTTTTGACTCATGTTTAGAGACACTGACCGATGCTGCCGTTGGTTCGTGTGTCGTAAAGCGTCCTTATAATGGATTTCTGGTGTCAAACAATACGTCTGCTCTGAGGCCAGTGTGTCTCTGGGCTGAACAAATACCGCAGTCAGATTTTCAGGATGTACAGTGTTTATGATGCAGCGGATGAAGGACACGCTTTAAACCAGTGCAGCATGTGCTCATCATCAAACACAATCACTGACCGCTTTATTTATTCTCTGATAATGACTTTATAATTCATTTCCTGTGTCTAAATTAACACTTTAAATTCAGCTAATGTGACTGAATATTCAATTGCTCATGTTTAGTGTGAGTGATCTGAACACATGCCACCCCCCATTTCTTCATATGATGTAAAAATGAATATTTCACCACATTCACAGGTTTCAGAGGCGGCGAAAGTAAAGAAACTATAATTTAATGAAAGATTAGACACTGATTAATAATCCATAAAAAGACCAGAAAAATATTGTTAATAAATTAAATTAGGGGGTAACAATTTAAAGTAGCTTTTATAAGTAGCAAATAAAATTGTTTTTATTTGATCAAAAATACAGTAAAAATAGTGAAATATTTTTACAAACTTAAAAAACCTGTTTTCTATGTGAATAAATTATTAAATGTAATTTATATCCAGTGATCAAAGCTGAATTTTCAGCATCATTACTCCTGTGTCACATGATCCTTCAGAAATCATTCTGATAGGATAATTTATTTGGAGTAAGAAAAAAAAAAAATAGAAATGAATATTCATCAAAGACACATGAAATCGATTAAGTGTGACCGTAAAGACATTCAGTTTGTTTGTTTGTTTGATAATAATCATAAATGTTTCTTGAGCATCAAATCATCATATCAGAATCAGGATCATGTGACTCTGAAGACTGGAGTAATTCAGCTTTGATCATTGGATTTAAATTATATTTTACTATATATTCCAGTGGAAAGAAATTATTTTAAATTGTAATAATATTTCAGAATTTTTAACTGTATTTTTGATCAAATAAATGGTGAGTAAAAGAAATTAACATGAAAAACTTTATATATATATATATATATATATATATATATATATGTGTGTGTGTGTGTGTGTAGATATATATAAAGATTAAATTACATTATATATTATAATATATATATATATATATATATATAAATTATATATAATTTTTTTTCACATTGACTTTAAAATATGATTTTAAATTATTTTTTGGATTTATATTCAGATATTATTTTTTCCATTTATTGAATAAAATGACTCAAATGTAAAGTGGCGTGTGTCTCTCTCAGGGTCACACGGCGATGTTGAACGACGGCTGCTGGCATCCCAAGATCAAAGAGGAGTTTCTGACCTGCTCCAATGACGGGTGAGTCGAGCCAATTAGTTCGTTAAACCGCTGACGTGTTTATATCCAGCGACCCGAACGCCAGCACGCCTGCTTCACTGACGCTCGAGACACTCGTGTTTTCACCACGGTACAATGCCAAGCATTCGAGGAAGTTCATGGCATTTTTGAAATCCATTGTTCTTGAGTTTAACACGTAATCCCATGGGATTGTGGATTGCTTTGAGTGAGCCAAATTTCATTTTAGTCACTGAAACTTTCCAAACAACATGACTGTCTTAATCAAATTTAAAGTTTATATTCCTCTCTCATAATAACTGCATGTTAAACAAAACCAGTATGTTCTTCTGACCACATTTTAATGATTTTATTTTTAAAATAACATTTATGGCAATCATTAAGAATTCAGGGAGTCATTTTTTTTTCAAGAATCACTCCATAAGAATCATCAGCGAGTCATTTGTCCAACTGTTTTTTTTTTGTTGTTGTTGTTGTTTTTTTGTCCAATTCGAGAATCTATTCATGAGAGCAAAGTGTTCATAAGAGTCAGTGTGTGAATAACATTTCATTGTTTTTATATCCAATTAAATGGCGGTCATCCGGTCAGTGAGTCTGATTCAGATTCAGGGAGTCATTTGTCAGACTGGTCTTTTCAAGAATCACTCCATAAGAATCATTTGTTCATAAGGATTTATTTTTCTTCAATTATCCCGTCAGTAAGTGAGTCCTGGCTCAGATTCAGAGATTCAGTGAGTCATTTGTTAGTCTGATTCAAACAATAGCTCTCTCTGTCTTTTTGACCAAAAGAATCTGTTCATAAGAGTCATTTGTTTATAAGAATCAGTCTTTTCATTCGCATTGATTGTGTGAGTCTGATTCAGATTCAAGGAGTCATTTGTCAAACTGTTTTTTTTGTTGTTGTTGTTGTTTTTTTTTGTCCAATTCAAGAATCTGTTCATAAGAGTCGGTGTGTTAATAACATTTCATTGTTTTTATCGAATTAAATGATGTTTATGGCGGTCATCCGGTCAGTGAGTCCGATTCAGATTCAAGGAGTCATTTGTCAAACTGTTTTTGAACAAATTCTGAAAGTGGTCCTTAAGGATAATTTATTCATAAGAATCCATCTTTTTGATTCATTTCATATTAATTTATTAAATTAAAATAGTGTTAATGGCAGTCATCTAGTCATGTCATGTGAGTCTGATTCAGATTCAGTGAGTCATTTGTTAGTCTGATTCAAACAATAGCTCTCTCTGTCTTTTTGACCAAATTAAGAATCTGTTCATAAGAGTCATTTGTTTACAAGACTGTCTTTTCAATCGGATTTTAATGTTTTTCCTTTAATGCATCCAGTCCATCCGATTCAGATTCAGGGAGTCGTTTGTCAAACTGTTTTGTTGTTGTTGTTGTTTTTTTTTTTGTCCAATTCAAGAATCTGTTCATAAGAGTCAGTGTGTGAATAACATTTCATTGTTTTTATCCAATTAAATGCCGTTTATGGCGGTCATCCGATCAGTGAGTCAGATTCAGATTCAGGGAGTCATTTGTCAGACTGGTCTTTTCAAGAATCACTCCATAAGAATCATTTGTTCATAAGAATGATTTATTCTTTATTAATTTTTTTTCTTCTTCAGTTATCCAGTCAGTAAGTGAGTCCTGGCTCAGATTCAGTGAGTCATTTGTTAGTCTGATTCAAACAATAGCTCTTTTTGACCAAATTAAGAATCTGTTCATAAGAGTCATTTGTTTACAAGACTGTCTTTTCAATCGGATTTGAATGTTTTTCCTTTAATGCATCCAGTCCATCCGATTCAGATTCAGGGAGTCGTTTGTCCAAGTGTTTTTGACCACTTCAAGAGTCGCTCTGTAAGAATAAATTTATTTTCGATCACATTTCATTGTTTTTCTCGAATTAAAACGGCAACTATGGCAGTCAGTCAATGAGTCCGATTCAGATTCAAGGAGTCATATAATGATTTGTTCATAAGAATCGGTCATTTTGATCACCTTTGAATGGATTTCCTAAATTAAAAATAGCTTTTATGTCAGTCAATCCAGTGATTCTGATTCACTCCTGTTTCTCACATCTCGAGTGGAATGTGATTTCTGTCACGACACTGCAGTAAATGCTGGTTTATTCAGCCAAATGCATTTCTAGCAGCGTTTTCCCGTCAGATGTTTCAGTGTTCACAGCCTCCAAACTACAGCCCTGTGAAACTTTATATGCGTGTAAACCTTTGCCCTGCGTCAAATTACGCCCTCGTTGTGTTCCCCTATAAAAGCGCGCTGGTTTTACTGCGCGAGCGTCGCCCGTGAGCGTTCGAGTCGAGTTCGCCGGACGCACAGATGTGGCTCTGTTTTATTCAGTGTAATGTAGATTCTGGAAGTCTTCCCTTGGCACGTTTCGGCGCATGTCGCAGGCGGTTTCAGAGGAGGAAACCATTTAGGCCGGGGAACAGCTGCAGATGTGAGCCGTTATATCAGCAGCACGGGAAACGCCGGCCACATGTGTGTCTGTGATCGGATGGTGTGTCGCTCGGGATGGAGGTTAACAGGGGTCGCGTTGACTTCAGTGTTCTGGGCGGCACTTTTGGTGCGATTAGCGTGGGTCAGAAGCGTGGTCACTGTTGATTAACCCTTGATTTAATGGGTCATTTTGAGCCATTTCGATTTTTGAGTTGGCTGATTGTTTATTTTCTTGACATTTGGGATCATGAACACGCATGCAAAGTTTCAATACGCTGATGTGCGTGCGCAATTTTTATGCAGTCTTGTTTTTCGTGGGTCAGTTTTACTTTTCCAACTGAAATTGTTAAAAGTTTTGAATACTTCAGACTGAAGTTTGGTATCCTTTTAAAGTAAATGTGTAAAATTAAAACTCCAAGAAAATCAAAGCTAGATATCCGAGAATCTGTGGCAAATTTTAGGTTCATATCTGAAAAATTGAACTTTCAGTAAGATTTTTTTTCCCCCCCTACTAGATGGCGTTCAGATTCCACCCGTGACCATATAAGGACTCTTCGATTTCCATATATGGTTTGAGCGATCTGAACCATATATTTCCATATTTTTAAAAATATTTATGAAGTAGACATCCTATTCGGAAGACGTTTGGGCGGTAATGTTAACATTTGATTTGACCTCTAAAACCCACATAAAAAATATCCACATCACAAATGAAGGATCTATCGCTATTTCTATATTTCTTTTGAAAATCAGTCACCAAATAGGAAAACTAGAAAGCTTTCAAATGATATAGTTCATCAAGATTACTTTAGGTTTAGACTTAGATATTATAGTTATAAATGTGTAATCGCAAACGTCCAAAAACGCAGTCTTAAAAATAGTGGTTATAAATCATAAATTTTGAAATGTATTCTTTGTAATGTGTGAAAAGTACGAAAACTTTTGGCTATTTTGGAAAGTCTGCTTTTGCAAAGTAGCCTTAGGTTTTTTCTCGCCCGGTCAGAGCCAAACCAGTGCAGCAAGATTCACTGGAGTCTGATAATTATCAAAATAAAAAAAGTAGATATTTCGTTTCATGGTTGCTAAGGGCCGCCAAAACATTTGAAGTGGGCAGGGCCACTTTTACTAAAATGGCTGCAATTCGTGAACGGAATGAGGTATTTTCACCAAATTTGGTACACGTATGTACGGGCTCAATCTTTGGTCACATGCAAAAAATCATGGCGATTGGCCACTTGGTGGCGCTATAACAGGAAAAAAAAACAGGAAAAAAGCTATAACCACCCAACCGTTAGTCCGACTGACTTGAAAATTGGCCTACAGTGTCTTTGTCCAAGGTGTCATGATTGTCTATGAGGACATTGGCGTATCTAAAAAAGCATGGCCACCATTGGCCAATGAAGTTTGAGCACCTATCAGACAAGGTTAATGAGGCCGATCGGAACGAAACTCTGTGTGCATGTTTGACTCCTGTTCTTAGAGATCTGTGAGAGTTTTGAAATAAATTGGCCACTAGGTCTTAGAGCTCCTCATGCTAAACAACTTTACCTCAAGAACTATTGTTGTCAATCCAATCGTTCATTAAATATTTGATTATGTAAAAGAAGTACTTTTGTGAACTAGTCCTCAACCTCAGTAAAACCAAGACTCTCTATATCAATAATGAATAACATTTTTTAAAAAAAGTTGACCTTTACCCGTTGGATAGCTATAACAGAGACATTTAGAAAATTTGCATGGCAAAATATATTCAAATGCCTTTAAATTCTCAACAAAACTCACAAAATTAGATGAGCACATTCAACACGATTCTAAACAAACTTTAATGCAGATCGGACCATAGGTGATGCTATAACTGTGAAAAAGCTTAAAAAACCTAATATCTCCTATGATAAATTGCATATTGGCTCTAAATGATCAATGAAGTGGATACATGCTTGCTAAATGAAATATCTTGTTACGCATAACCATTTTATGAATATATAGTACAGTGTCATTTATATCCAGTGATCAAAGCTGGATTTTCAGCATCATTACTCCAGTCTTCAGAGTCACATGATCCTTCACAAATCATTCTGATATGATGCATTTATTTGGTCAAAAATACAGTAAAAATTGTGAAATCTTTTTACAATTTAAAATATCTGTTTTCTATGTGAATATATAGTGAAATATAATTTATATCCAGTGATCAAAGCTGAATTTCCAGCATCATTACTCCAGTCTTCAGAGTCACATGATCCTTCAGAAATCATTCTGATGTGATTTATGATTAGAGTGTATATCCAGTAACAAATAGCTTAGTTTTTTAACTCGCAACTTGATGAAATGAGTCTCCGAGTGGTTCATTTTGCTGCGTCTTGTTTAATGAAGTTGCACTTGTAAAAATTAAATGTCCAGCTTTTTCTGAAGATAATAATGCATGTCATGTGCGCCGCACAGAGTAAGTGTGCTTCAGCGTGATTTCATGCATCGTTTCTGGGGTGACCCGACCCGCCTCGTCTCGTCTCGTCTGAGCTGAATGGATCTCTTCTCTTGTGTTTGCAGATAGGGGATCCGCCGTACGTCGAGCTCGTTTCAGCCATTAATCGCTCACAGCGCCGCGGCTTTGAGTGTTGATAATAGCGCGGATCGCCCGGTGAAGATCCGTGTTATTCATCCGACCACACCGGCACCTCCTATTGTACGCCAGACCTTCTCTAGTGCTGTAGAACTAAACATTCGACTAGTAAGCGTTCGCTCTCTTATCGGCTTTAATAGACGTCATGAGTCAAAAACTATCACTGTAATTTTCATTATTCTAAATTGCTCACATTATTATAATGCAACAATTTTATTACATTTTACAACTTGGCACACATTCACTATCAACTACAACTTTTGCCTCAATAAACGCTTAATTTACTCCTTATTAGTAGTTAAGTTTAGGTATTGGATGGGATTAAAGCGATAGTTCCCAAAAAAACGATCCAATGATTTACTTGCGCTTCTGTCCTACGAACACAATCAGAGTTATATTGAATAATATCCAGGCTCTTTATAACGGGGAGTTTGTATTTTGAAGCCCCCCAAAAAAAGCGCATCCATCCATCATAAAAATAATCCACATCATAAAGGCCTCCTGAAGCAAAGTGATGGATTTTTGTAAGAAAAATATGCATATTTTAAAACTTTATTAATAAAATAACTGGCTTCTGGCAACGGCCGTCGAGTTCCGCCGTGAGAATCCGCTGTAAAAAATGACAATAGATGAATAATTCCGTAATCTGAGCACGTTTTATGAAGTTGCAAGTTAAAATGGGACATAAATGCAGTCGTATTTACATGCGGGGCTTCGCTTGCAAAAACCCGCTCGAGTTTAAAGCGCAAAACAACTCAACAAATAATCCTGATTACTTACACACTGTTTAAATGTCTTTGCGGCGAAACGCGTCGGCAAAATAAAACATTACTCTTTCAACTCCGTCTTTGGTTTATTCTGGCCCATTAGTGTTGCTGGTATTATGAAAAAGCTGCACCAGCATAACTTCAGTACAAAGAAGCATTTCATAAATTATGAAAACATTTTTTTATTCATCAAGACTCCACACTACTTAAGAGTTACATGCATTGTAAACGACGCCTGTTTTGTGTTGATCAAGGAAAATATGATAATTATTTGAGGTTTGTGAGTTTTTTTAGTGTTTTTGAAAGAAGTCTCTTCTGCATTTATTTGACGAAAAGTACAGGAAAAATAGCGAAATATTTTTACAATGTTAAACAGCACTTTTCTATGTGAATATATAGTGAAGTGTCATTTATTTCTGTGAACAAAAGCTGCATTTTCTGCAGCAGTCTTCAGTGTCACATGATCCTTCATTCTAAAATGCTGATTTGCTGCGCAAGAAATAGAATGTTTGTAACATTCTAAATACTGTTACTTTTGATCTGAATGAATTTAAATATTGCTGACCTCAAACTTTTGAACGATAGTGTATATATGTGTCTATATATATTACAATTTAGATATCTTTTTTGAAATTTAAAGCAAAGTATAATGAAGATCCACATGGGAAATGTACGAGAACTTTTGGAACCGCTTTCTCCATCCGTCCATATTCTCATCTTACAGTGTGGGATGATGAATAGCGACGACCTCTGTGTGACCTCTCCGCTGCATTGTCCTTTTCCCCGTAACGCCTGAAAATCCTCCGGAGGACCGTTGTGCTCGAGGCCGAATGCCGCAGATTCCCATCATGCCATGCTGGAGTAAGAGCGGGTTTCTGGCTCCAGACGAAAAGCTCGCAGTAACTCGGCTCCTGGAGATCTGCCACCTGTTTCTCACACTAAAAATTCTCCATCGTGTTATTGCTATAATATTTTTGTTTCTGGTGAAGAATAAACACCGCGGGTCGTTATGCGGAGCTGTAATGGCGTGCGTATGAACTTGTGGCAGCGGTGTGTGTACGAGTAGCCGTAAAATTTATATTTGTTTTAAGAGGTGATGGTGAAAAGTGGCCGATTTCTGTCTTATCCGTGGAGAAATCCCAGAGGCCGTCGTAGCAGACGTTCAGAAGGACTTTATATGTAAATGTTTTAACATTTTTGAGACATTAATTTTGCAGAGCTGCACAACAGTGTATTTTTGGAAGTGAACTCATTTGTTTCAGCCGTAGTCCTGAGGAAGGATTAGGAAAAATCCCATATGCTCGGGATCTTTCCTAAATTGCTGGTCTTATCTGAGTTAATGAAGCTCCGGGGATTTGGGCGATATGCGTTAGGCTTGTAAAACGCATCTTTTCTGTGATTAGACGATAATAATAACAACCAATGACATCATCATCTTTGCTCATTAGTTCCATTTTATTTATTTTTTTCCATTGATTTAGATTTTTTTTTAATCTGACTGCAATTGTCATGAAATGCATTGTTTACAATTTATTAAAAGAGATGAACATTTATGGGGCTAAAACTCTAATAACTCTAAAACGTTTCTGAATTCAGTCACCAGCACTAAATATATTAAAGTAAAATATATGTATTTATTTATGAATCATTTTACTTATTTATTTATTAATGGATGCATTTTATTTTATTTCACATCTGTATTTGATCTAAATAGATTTTAATCTATTTTATTTTCCATTTTTATTGAATTATTATTATTAATAATAATAAGTAATATGATTTATTATTATTGTTTTTATTTATTTATAAATTTCACATCTTTACTGAAATCTCTTATTTATTATTCATCATTAAATTATGAACTATAAATATAACACTTTTATAATATTACATATAATATTATAAATATATCTTTTATATATAAAACATTTACATTTTTCACATTTGATTAGATTTTATTTATGCATTTTATTTATACATTTCTTGTTTATTATTTACTATTAATTTATTATGAAATAAATATGATAAAATATGATATTGGATTTTTTCATAAATGTAAAAATGACTATTTACTAAAGTGTTTTTATATCATTTGTTTTATTAAATCAATAAAGTGCATAAATAAAATCACACCTTTGATTAAAATCTTTCATTTATTTATTTATAATTTTTTTTATTTATGCATTTTATTGATTCATGAATATTTTGATTTATAAATTTCACATCTTTATTGATTGAAGTCTCTTGTTTCTTTGTTTATTTAAGTTCTGAACTTTAAATATCATATTGTATATAATATAAAATATAATAACATTTTATATATGTAAAATAAATTGCTATTAAAACTATTTTTTAGCCTACTCTAGTTGCACTTCCAGAAATATTAAAGCATTTTTTATTTATGCATTTTATTTTATTATTATACATTTAATTGATTAAATGTGAAATGTGTAAAAAAAAATGTTTGTTTAACATAAATTTTTAAATTTAAGTTTAAATGTATTTGTTTAAAAAATTATTTTAAACTAACTATAATATTATTATATACAGTATAACATTATAAAATGTAACATTTAAATAACAAGATGAATGAAAATATGAATGTTTTGGTCACACTTTAGATTAGGGTTCAATTCTCCTGCACATTACTGGGATACTGGCTGTTTATTAAAACCTATGCAGCAGATATTAATGCATTATTCTACATGACTGGATGCTTTTTCAAGGGAAAAGCAGTTAAATTGCATTAATTAATTATTTAGTAATGCGCTACACCCAACAGTTTCCCGGTTTCTGAAAGGAAATGTCCTAATATGTCGTTCCTGAGCTGAACTCGGTCTGTAAACCGTTAACTCCGTTTTCATGGTTAAAGCGCTGTTCGTTTGACATCCGTGTGGCCCGTGAACAAGTCGGGACATCGAATGGGATATGCATCAGGTTCACCTACAGTCCAGCGCATTCCTCTTCACAGAGGAAGTCTTCCGTGTCTCCGTCACAAGCGCGCGTCCCGTTCAGTGCACTTGAATGCACCCCTGTTGTCCACCGAAGATTCAGAAACGATGATCAGCGTGAGGGCGTTTAATTGCTCCCAGCCTTTAAAAAGCCCGCTAAGAGTCTCGGCTCGGATGGAACGGGATGAATAACGTCCCGTCGGCCCACCCAAACTCTCTCGGCCCCTGAAATAAAACGAGAGCTCTTCATAATCGGCGATGTGTGAGGCTCTTGGGGCCTCACGACTTTCTTTTAAATCTGCCCTTATTTCCCCACATCCATCCGGCCGAACACTATCCCGCAGGAGGATCCCATCTGATTGGGCGGGTGGCGTGAGGTGAAGAGGCCCCGTGAGGAGCGTTAGGGGCCGTTTGGACGTGTTTCTGTTTTCTGTCTGAGCGGTTTTTAGATTGTTGGTCTACGTCAGGGATTCCCAAACCTTTTTCTCAGCCGAACCCTTTACATGTAAAATTCCCACTGAGATCTTTTCATATATATATTTATACTTTGATATTTATCTACTTTGATATAATAATAATAATAAATAAATAAATAAATAAATAAATATATATATATATATATATATATATATATATATATATATATATATATATATATAAATATAAAATAAAAATATATATATTTTATAAATAAATATAATATATATATATATATATATTTATACTTTGATATTTATCTACTTTGATATAATATATATATATATATACATAAATATATATATATATATAAAAATATACATAAATATAAAAATAAATATATATATATCTATTTATTTATACTTTGATATTTATCTACTTTGATATAATAATACATATATATATAAATATAAATATATATACATAAATATAAAAATATATATATATTTTATATATATATATATATATATATATAAATAAATATAAAAATATATATATTTATTTATACTTTGATATTTATCTACTTAAAAAAATTATATATATATGTATTATTATTATTATTATATCAAAGTAGATTTATTTCCCTGTTTTTCACTTAATTTTCCTGGTTAAGTAAGCATTACATAAAAAAAGAGACCAAATACAGTTCTATTATGTATTTTCACGTTTAATTCTAGTTCTATTTATTAAAACCAAGTATAAATTTCATCAAGTTAGTATTTATTTTATTTTATTGTGTTTATTTATTTACATTTTATACAAAATGAAAGAAATCAATTGATTTTTAAAAAAATGTATTTTATTGCTTTATATTATTATTTATAAATATTAATTTACATTTTATATAAAATGAAAGAAATCGCTCTTAAAAACTATTTAAAAAATATTTTTTATTTTATTTTCAGCAAGACGTGGAATGGAAACAAGACATTGAAACACAAAAATGGTTAGAATTAATTTACCATCCCTAACTGGGGATTACATCCATATCGGAGCGGCGAGGGAAGTGAAACATGCGTCGCTTTCGTCTGTTCATAAATCAGTGATGTGTTTTTCAGGGAAGCGGCTTCATAAATCGCAGTCGGCGCTAATTGCAGACGACAGTGTTAATGCTTCAAACGTCATCGGAAAATATTTCCAGGGCTGTTTACCTCTCGTGTTCGGATGCGTCCGTACTGGGATGTCTTTGCGGCGGTAGCTTTGGGTTACCATGACGACCTGCCACATGATCTGGAATATGGTTTCTGTGTAAACATGGCAGAGGAAGCAGGTGCCGGCCTCTGCCATCCGACATCGCAGTGTTTATTATAAGGGACACATCCGTTAAATTCATGTTCCTTGAATCAGAAGAACGTTCTCCGACGACGAGGGCGGGGCCACCTGTCACTCACATGAGATCCACCAATAGCAAACCACAACCATCCGATCAATTCCGCACAGACAAAATCAAGCCCCGCCCACATTTGGTCTTGTTTGCTTTGATATTTTGTTCAATTAAAGATTATTTCGTCGGATGTGTCTCTTGATCGGCCGTAGTTCATGGAGAAACTCATCTGACCAGCTTCTGGTGGACGATCGCCCCATGACGAGTTATTTATGTTAATCTGGTGTGTTTTCTCGCACGTGAGCTGCTCTTTGTCATGTGATGCGTTTCCCGTCCTCAGACGGTTTTGTCTGACATTTGTTTGGCCGTCTTTCTCCCCTCTTGTCTAAACATGGTGAGCGTGTCTCTGCTGGAATCCTCCGTTGAGGCCGTCTGTGTGTTTATGCGCCTCTCGGGTGACCTTTGACCCTTGAGGTCAGAGCTCGGACGTGTTCGGCCTGTCGGTTCGGCGCTGGGCGTGTCTCTCTCTCTCTCTCTCTGTTTAAACAGCGTTGACCTCTCCTGGTCACCTCTCATCTCGAAGGGACGACTGAGGAATAAAGTGAGATGGACGTTTCTGATGACAGAAGCTCTCAGAGGTTTTGATAAACTCTTCTCCGTCACTTCAGGGAGGAAAGCAGGTTTTCGGCACGTTACAGCCCTGTAAAAAACAAAAAAAACAAAAAAAAGCCTGTATTTCAGATTTCACACACACAAAAAAAATGCATAAATTTTTTACATTTATATTTTTAATGAGTATAATATTTATGAATATATTTTATATTTACCTTTACATCAATTTATATGCATGTATTTTATGTTTATATAATTAATGTATTATTGTAATTTATATGTTTATGCATATACATATTTATTATATATTTATATAATTATTTTATTTTATATTTATATATTGTAATTTCTGTTATTATATATATTTATTAATTGATCACAATCAAATTTGACAATTTACGAATGTATTCATTTAGTATATATTTCTATAATATTATATAATTATATATTTCATGATTTGTTTCATTTCTATATATTTCTATAATTATTATGTTATATAGTTTATGTATTATAATTTATATATACATATATGTATAATAATATATTTCTATAATTATTATAACATTTAATAATTTTATGATATGTTACGATTTGTCAATAACTTATTATAATTTTTATATAATCATTGTATTTTATATTATACATATTTATTAATTGCATAATTTATTAATGAATTCATTTAGTATTATATATTTTATAATAATAATTTATTTATTATTTTATTTTTATATATTCATATAGTTATTTTATATAATTATTGAACATTTTTATTGTTTTTAATAAATATATATATATGTATATATGATATTATCTATTTCAAATATCAAATATTTTTTTCCTAAATTTGAAGTTTATGAAAAATTGCAAAAGAGATAAAATGAAAATATAATTAAAAACTTTGCTGGTAAAACAGACATTGATCAATCCGCGATTTTCATTCTTATAGTCGAGCCCTTCGCTTTTATTGTCCGATCCACAGATGTGTTTTATTCCTGCTCAAGAACCACTTAGACAGGAAGAGACGGAGAGTTTAGTCTCATCAGAATCAGACCTGATCGTCCTGAAGACACGGAACCATCAGCCGGTCAGCACCTTCAGCGTGACACACGCGACCCGCGGTGTTGTTGTGCGTTAGGTGGGAATCGCGTTACTCCGCCGTGCGCTCCGAGGATATTCCTGTGGCTCTCGTGTTTGGATTTCTCCGTGTCCCGCTCAACAGCTGTAATGTGTTCAGCAGATGTAGGAAAGAAAATTGGAATTTCATGGATCCTTCAAATATGCCTGTCACGCTGATGTACTGTCCTCTCTCGTTTCTCTGCGTTTATGACTGAGGGTGAGATGAGTGTCGGCTCTCGTGTGTCCAAACATTAGAACTAAACAGAGATTTCTGCCACTCAAATCTGTGCTTTTGAAGCCGAAATGACTTCAGCTGAATTCTGTATTAATGCGTTAATGATTCATCCATCGATTGATCTGACCCTTTGGTTGTTTGAATCTGTCAGTGACCCGTGAAAGTCACATCTCACTGACCGCTGTTCTTATTGAGGAAAAATGTCATTCATTCATTCATTCATTCATTCATTTAAATAATTAATTCACATGAATGCATTCATTCATTCACTCGTTCACTCACTCATTCAATCGATTAACTCATTCATTCAATTATTAATTTACATTCATTCAGTCATTCACTCAAATAATTGATTGTTTCATTCATTCACTCATTCAAATAATTCTCATTCATTTATTCGTTCAATAGTTAATTCGAATATTCATTCATTCATTCTTTCAAATAATTGATTCACATTCATTCATTCAAATTAATTCTCATTCATTCACTCATTCAAATAATTCTCACTCATTCATTCGTTCAATAGTTAACTCGAATATTCATTCATTCATTCTTTCAAATAATTAATTCACATTCATTCAGTCATTCACTCAAATAATTGATTGTTTCATTCATTCACTCATTCAAATAATTCTCATTCATTCATTTGTTCAATAGTTAATCCGAATATTCATTCATTCATTCATTCTTTCAAATAATTGATTCACATTCATTCATTCAAATTAATTCTCATTCATTCATTCAAATAATTAATTCACATTCATTCATTTATTCAAATAATTCTCATTCATTCGTTCAATAGTTAACTTGAATATTCATTCATTAATTCTTTCAAATAATTGATTCACATTCATTCATTCATTCAAATAATAATTCACATTCATTCATTCATTCAATAATTAATTCTCACTCATTCATTCAATAATTAACTCTCATTCATTCATTCAAACTAATTTTCATTCACTCATTCATTCATTCATTCAATAATTAATTCTCATTCACTCATTCAAATAATTCTCACTCATTCATTCGGTTAATAGTTAACTCAAATATTCATTCATTCATTCTTTCAAATAATTGATTCACATTCATTCATTCATTCAAATAATAATTCACATTCATTCATTCATTCAATAATTAATTCTCACTCATTCATTCAATAATTAACTCTCATTCATTCATTCAAACTAATTTTCATTCACTCATTCATTCATTCATTCAATAATTAATTCTCATTCACTCATTCAAATAATTCTCACTCATTCATTCGGTTAATAGTTAACTCAAATATTCATTCATTCATTCTTTCAAATAATTGATTCACATTCATTCATTCATTCAAATAATAATTCACATTCATTCATTCATTCAATAATTAATTCTCACTCATTCATTCAATAATTAACTCTCATTCATTCATTCAAATTAATTTTCATTCACTCATTCATTCATTCATTCAATAATTAATTCTCATTCACTCATTCAAATAATTCTCACTCATTCATTCGGTTAATAGTTAACTCAAATATTCATTCATTCATTCTTTCAAATAATTGATTCACATTCATTCATTCATTCATTCAAATAATAATTCACATTCATTCATTCATTCAATAATTAATTCTCACTCATTCATTCAAATTAATTTTCATTCACTCAAATAATTGATTGTTTCATTCATTCACTCATTCAAATAATTCTCGCTCATTCATTCGGTTAATAGTTAACTCAAATATTCATTCATTCATTCTTTCAAATAATTGATTCACATTCATTCATTCATTCAAATAATAATTCACATTCATTCATTCATTCATTCATTCAATAATTAATTCTCACTCATTCATTCAATAATTAACTCTCATTCATTCATTCAAATTAATTTTCATTCACTCATTCATTCATTCATTCAATAATTAATTCTCATTCACTCATTCAAATAATTCTCACTCATTCATTCGGTTAATAGTTAACTCAAATATTCATTCATTCATTCTTTCAAATAATTGATTCACATTCATTCAAATTAACTCTCATTCATTCATTCAAATAATAATTCACATTCATTCATTCATTCAATAATTAATTCTCACTCATTCATTCAATAATTAATTCTCATTCATTCATTCAATAATTAACTCTCATTCATTCATTCAAATAATTCTCACTCATTCATTCGGTTAATAGTTAACTCATATATGATAACTAAGTATAGTCATTGTCTGATCAGTCAATAATAATTATCTGATAAATATTTCAGATGATTTTATTCATTTACAATTTTTGATGTCGCACACGAGGCAAAACTGTTGCAGGATCGTGTCGTTTTTCTTTTTCTCCGACGATGTGAAAAACACATCAGACTGTCTTGAGATCACCTGATGAATGAGCGACATCCCACGATTCCTCTGCTCAAGCTCTCGCCCGCGTCTCTCATCCGCTCTTAAACTTCATTTTCTCCACTTTTCTTCACTTTTAATTACTTTCTTCATGATTTAGTGCAGAAATGTTTCCACCAGACACCTCTAGCATCTTGAATTATCCGTTAATGGCTTTAAAATGTGGAAAATAATGGACATTTTTTGGCACCTCCTTCAGTAAACGGCTCATAAAGCGTAAATACTTTACTTTCTTTTAACAGCTACATATAGTTAAAGCAAATTTAATGGGCTTATCAATTTTTAAATGGAATTGAAAACCTTATTATTATTATTAACCCTATTTTATATGTGTGCTTTATATATATATATATATATATATTCTGTGTAAAATCTAAAATAATTTATTATGGATTATTTTATATTTTATTACTTAAAAAGTTATGAACCTAAGAATATTTTAAGCTACGTTTGCAATTAATTGCAGTCTTTTGTGTTATTATTAATGAGAATTAATGAGCCAAAATTATTATTTTTTTATTTATTTTTTAATTTTATTTTTATTTTTTTACACGTATTTATTGAAATAGTTTTTTTTTATTATTTAAAAAATTATCACTGATCTTAATTCCAATTTCATAAAAGACTTTTTTCATTTTAATGTTTGTCTTTTCGAGTTTTGTTGTTTATCCGTCACAGAATCTGAAGCTCTTTTATTTGATGTTGTTCTCAGGACCGTGCGGACTTGGGATTTGACCTCGGAGAAGAAGCACAAGTCCGTGTTCAAGCCTCGATCGCTGCAGGGCAAGAGAGTGACGCCCACCTGCTGCACCTACAGCCGGGACGGCAAACTCATCGCCGCGGGCTGCCAGGACGGGACCATCCAGATCTGGGACAGGAACTTAAGCGTAAGTGTGTCGTTTCCCATCGTCTCTGGCTGAATCCTTATCTTTGCGCCGTGAGTTAGATGGGCAATAAAGATCGGCTGTTCAGCGTCACGCCAGGCCTGGCGTGCGGGTCCCTGGACGGCTGACCGTCCCGGATGCGGGGGGTCGGAGGTCATCAGAGCGCTGACACTGACCAGGTCCTCGGCGGTGGAGAGTGTTACAGCGTTTACTGCGCTTCAGCGTGGGTGTCCGGCTGTCTCGTCTCACGTCTGACGGGATGAATAGGGCAGAAGGGGGTGATTCAGACGGGACGCTGGTCTCATGACTAATTTGCTGCTGTTTGTTTGGTCGGGGCATCGCGCCGGTGTGTGGTCTTGGGAGTAAAGACGCTGGGGAACTGTGGTGAAAATCACGTAGTTTAACCCTATGTTTTATAATGGGCAGCCTAATTATTAATATTTTGATCCGTTGCTTTAGTTGATCAACAATAAATGAAACTTTTTTTAGGAAGAGTGAAAACGAGCTGAATTTGACTGATGCCACGTGTCTGTTAAACACATCACAGAACAGACCGTTTCCCAATATTAATCACAATTTGATCTATTAAGTTTTTGCTGCATAATAAACCAGATTTTATGACTAGATTTTCTTTTGTTTTGTTTTTTTTTTTCTTTTCTTCTATTTTATTTTGTTTTATTTAATTTATTATTTTACGTATTTTATTTATTTTTGTTTTATTATATTACTTTTTTGTATTTTATTTTTATGTTTTTGTTTTATTATTTTATTTTATTTTGCTTTATTTTATATTTTTGTATTTTATTTGTTTGATTATTTTACTGAATTTTATTTTTTTGTATTTTTATTTATTTTTTTGTTTTATTTAATTTAATTTTACTTTATTTTATATATTTATATTTTATTTATTTGATTCTTTTACTGTATTTTAATTTTTGTATTTTTATTTATTTTTTATTATTTATTTAATTTTATTTATTCACCATCCATATACCAATCGAATAATCAGCTGTATTAAACGGGTCAGTGCTGCGTTGTTTGCTAAATGTCCGGAGGTAAAGTCCATTATTTAATTTGTCGAGGCAGTTGCGCTTACGGTCACGTCTCTTAACGGGTAGAAAAATTACGTTGTTTCTGCCCACTTATGATTGTATATTCTCGGACCTCCGCGGACGGGACGCATTGGCTTTGACGTTGATCTCGTTAATCTGTTTCGGATCCCGAGAGAGAGTCATTCACAGCTGTGACTCCAGCTCCGTGTTTTACTGTAGTCAGTGGTGGCGGTAATGAGAAGAACTTTAAAAACTCTTCCTAACGCAATTTTAAAAGATTGAGTAGGTGTTTGTTAAAGTTTTAGTCCTTTCCCATGACGTGAGCGCTTGATGGATGTTGTTGCCACATTCTTCACAAACTTCATTCCCAACAAGCGTGGAAAGTTTACAGCAGAGGTTCTCGACTGGTGAGTCGCGGGCCAAAAATGAGTCTCAGATCTGTTCTGATGGGTCAACTACAGTCCTGAAAACAAACTATATATATATATATATATATATATATATATATACACACACACATATATGCACACACACATATATATACATATATATGTGTATGTGTGTGTGTATAATTTAAAAATATATTTTTATTTAATTATATATTATAATATATTATTTTTATTTATGTAAAATATATAATTATTAAAATTATTAAATAAAAATATATTTTTACTATATATATATATGGTATGCACAATTATAAATATTCAATAAAAACATCAAACAAAAACAAGAGTAATTAAAAAAATTATTATTAAAAAATTAAATTAATTAAAGTAATTAAAAAATATATTATAGTACATAAAGATATATAATTACATTAAAATATATAGTATTTTTCTATGTATATATATATATATATATATATATATATATATATATATATATATATATATATATACAAATTTTAGATTAATAAAATAAAATGTTTAATTAAATATATTGTATAGTGCATGGGTCTTCAACCGGGGGTCCGCGGCGGTATTGCAGGGGGTCCGTCAATTAATGTTTGATCACAAATAATTTAAAAAAAAAATAAAACGTGTAAAAACATCACAGTCAAATTTAAATAAAATATATTTTATTTTACAAATAGTATTACATTAACAGCTTTAATAAAACCCTTCCGTCCACGTGCAGTCACGTGATCTCATGATACTGTCAACGCAGACTATAATTTGAAAATGCTACTGGCTAATAATTTATATACAATTTAACTCGCCAGAATGGATCGCCTGATAGTAAAATTAAAATGTGAAGTTCTGTTTAAACACACCAACCCGACGTCCAAGAACTAGCGGCGACGGAAGCCGACGGTGTTGTCGCTCATGTCGGCGGAAAAATATGAGCTTGAGCACCGAAAGAATTTAAGCCGACTGTCAACTAGCGCCTGCATATAAATGAGATGACTGTCTATTTAAGCAGATATATTTGTCTATATTCGTCATTCAAAAGGGGAAAGCGAAACCAAGACGGCAAGTATACAAACCATATACAAAGCAGCGCTTGCTGACCGTTTTGAATATCAGTCATGCTGATCACGTACTTTATTCCACTCCTCTCATGTTATTATGAAAATATTTGTGCGTTCGAGTGCTCGGGTAAGAGGACGTGAAATTAGAACAAGCTTCCGTCGGTGCCGTCATGACTTATTCGCTTGCTTTCATAACTTTTGCTATATATTCTCGTGAACTGACTCGTTTACTATGCTGAACAGCCAATCAGAGTTCTCTCTCTCACCGACGCCCCGACGCCGATTCAACATGTCGAATCGGCCGAAAAATGAGAAGGGTCTGACTGCAGACCGTGGGCGAGTGGAGCTCCACTCTCAAACAGGAAATACGTCACCTCCACTTGAATTAATAAAGGAGGGCCATGATGGTGTCGCTATGAGCTCTTTTAATTTTTTACCATAGACAAATTTTACCTAAATATTAAAGTCCGAATCGCGAGCTATAAAGTCCGAATCGCGAGCCATAAAGTCCGAATCGCGAGCCATAAAGTCCGAATCGCGAGCTATAAAGTCCGAATCGCGAGCCATAATGTCCGAATCGCGAGCTATAAAGTCCGAATCGCGAGATATAAAGTCCGAATCGCGAGCCATAAAGTCCGAATCGCGAGCTATAATGTCCGAATCGCAAGATATAAAGTCCGAATCGCGAGCTATAAAGTCCGAATCGCGAGCTATAAAGTCCGAATCGCGAGCTATAAAGTCCGAATTGCGAGATATAAAGTCCGAATCGCGAGCCATAAAGTCCGAATCGCGAGCTATAATGTCCGAATCGCGAGATATAAAGTCCGAATCGCGAGCTATAAAGTCCGAATCGCGAGCCATAAAGTCCGAATCGCGAGCTATAAAGTCCGAATCGCGAGATATAAAGTCCGAATCGCGAGCTATAAAGTCCGAATCGCGAGCTATAAAGTCCGAATCGCGAGCCATAATGTCCGAATCGCGAGCTATAAAGTCCGAATCGCGAGCTATAAAGTCCGAATCGCGAGCTATAAAGTCCGAATCGCGAGCCATAAAGTCCGAATCGCGAGCCATAAAGTCCGAATCGCGAGCTATAAAGTCCGAATCGCGAGATATAAAGTCCGAATCGCGAGCCATAATGTCCGAATCGCGAGCTATAAAGTCCGAATCGCGAGCCATAAAGTCCGAATCGCGAGCTATAAAGTCCGAATCGCGAGCCATAAAGTCCGAATCGCGAGCTATAAAGTCCGAATCGCGAGCCATAATGTCCGAATCGCGAGCTATAAAGTCCGAATCGCGAGCTATAAAGTCCGAATCGCGAGCTATAAAGTCCGAATCGCGAGCCATAAAGTCCGAATCGCGAGCCATAAAGTCCGAATCGCGAGCTATAAAGTCCGAATCGCGAGATATAAAGTCCGAATCGCGAGCTATAAAGTCCGAATCGCGAGATATAAAGTCCGAATCGCGAGCCATAATGTCCGAATCGCGAGCTATAAAGTCCGAATCGCGAGCCATAAAGTCCGAATCGCGAGATATAAAGTCCGAATCGCGAGCCATAAAGTCCGAATCGCGAGCTATAAAGTCCGAATCGCGAGCCATAAAGTCCGAATCGCGAGCTATAAAGTCCGAATCGCGAGCCATAAAGTCCGAATCGCGAGCTATAAAGTCCGAATTGCGAGCCATAAAGTCCGAATCGCGAGCTATAAAGTCCGAATTGCGAGCCATAATGTCCGAATCGTGAGCTATAAAGTCCGAATCGCGAGCCATAATGTCCGAATCGCGAGCCATAAAGTCCGAATCGCGAGATATAAAGTCCGAATCGCGAGCCATAAAGTCCGAATCGCGAGCTATAAAGTCCGAATCGCGAGCCATAAAGTCCGAATCGCGAGCTATAAAGTCCGAATTGCGAGCCATAATGTCCGAATCGTGAGCTATAAAGTCCGAATCGCGAGCCATAATGTCCGAATCGCGAGCTATAAAGTCCGAATCGCGAGCCATAAAGTCCGAATCGCGAGCCATAATGTCCGAATCGCGAGCTATAAAGTCCGAATCGCGAGCTATAAAGTCCGAATCGCGAGCTATAAAGTCCGAATCGCGAGCCATAAAGTCCGAATCGCGAGCTATAAAGTCCGAATCGCGAGCCATAATGTCCGAATCGCGAGCCATAAAGTCCGAATCGCGAGATATAAAGTCCGAATCGCGAGCCATAAAGTCCGAATCGCGAGCTATAAAGTCCGAATCGCGAGCCATAAAGTCCGAATCGCGAGATATAAAGTCCGAATCGCGAGCCATAAAGTCCGAATCGCGAGCTATAAAGTCCGAATCGCGAGCCATGAAGTCCGAATCGCGAGCCATAAAGTCCGAATCGCGAGCTATAAAGTCCGAATCGCGAGCCATAATGTCCGAATCGCGAGCCATAAAGTCCGAATCGCGAGCCATAAAGTCCGAATCGCGAGCCATAAAGTCCGAATCGCGAGCCATAAAGTCCGAATCGCGAGCTATAAAGTCCGAATCGCGAGCCATAAAGTCCGAATCGCGAGCTATAAAGTCCGAATCGCGAGCCATAATGTCCGAATCGCGAGCTATAAAGTCCGAATCGCGAGCCATAAAGTCCGAATCGCGAGCCATAAAGTCCGAATCGCGAGCCATAAAGTCCGAATCGCGAGCCATAAAGTCCGAATCGCGAGATATAAAGTCCGAATCGCGAGCCATAAAGTCCGAATCGCGAGCTATAAAGTCCGAATCGCGAGCCATAAAGTCCGAATCGCGAGCCATAAAGTCCGAATCGCGAGCCATAAAGTCCGAATCGCGAGCCATAAAGTCCGAATCGCGAGCCATAAAGTCCGAATCGCGAGCCATAAAGTCCGAATCGCGAGCTATAAAGTCCGAATCGCGAGCCATAAAGTCCGAATCGCGAGCCATAAAGTCCGAATCGCGAGCTATAATGTCCGAATCGCGAGATATAAAGTCCGAATCGCGAGGCATAAAGTCCGAATCGCGAGCCATAAAGTCCGAATCGCGAGCTATAAAGTCCGAATCGCGAGCCATAATGTCCGAATCGTGAGCTATAAAGTCCGAATCGCGAGCCATAATGTCCGAATCGCGAGCTATAAAGTCCGAATCGCGAGCCATAAAGTCCGAATCGCGAGCCATAATGTCCGAATCGCGAGCTATAAAGTCCGAATCGCGAGCTATAAAGTCCGAATCGCGAGCTATAAAGTCCGAATCGCGAGCCATAAAGTCCGAATCGCGAGCTATAAAGTCCGAATCGCGAGCCATAATGTCCGAATCGCGAGCCATAAAGTCCGAATCGCGAGATATAAAGTCCGAATCGCGAGCCATAAAGTCCGAATCGCGAGCCATAAAGTCCGAATCGCGAGCCATAAAGTCCGAATCGCGAGATATAAAGTCCGAATCGCGAGCCATAAAGTCCGAATCGCGAGCTATAAAGTCCGAATCGCGAGCCATAAAGTCTGAATCGCGAGCCATAAAGTCCGAATCGCGAGCCATAAAGTCCGAATCGCGAGCCATAAAGTCCGAATCGCGAGCCATAAAGTCCGAATCGCGAGCTATAAAGTCCGAATCGCGAGCCATAAAGTCCGAATCGCGAGCCATAAAGTCCGAATCGCGAGCTATAATGTCCGAATCGCGAGATATAAAGTCCGAATCGCGAGGCATAAAGTCCGAATCGCGAGATATAAAGTCCGAATCGCGAGCCATAAAGTCCGAATCGCGAGCTATAAAGTCCGAATTGCGAGCCATAATGTCCGAATCGTGAGCTATAAAGTCCGAATCGCGAGCCATAATGTCCGAATCGCGAGCTATAAAGTCCGAATCGCGAGCCATAAAGTCCGAATCGCGAGCCATAAAGTCCGAATCGCGAGCCATAAAGTCCGAATCGCGAGCCATAAAGTCCGAATCGCGAGCCATAAAGTCCGAATCGCGAGCCATAAAGTCCGAATCGCGAGCCATAAAGTCCGAATCGCGAGCCATAAAGTCCGAATCGCGAGATATAAAGTCCGAATCGCGAGCCATAAAGTCCGAATCGCGAGCTATAAAGTCCGAATCGCGAGCCATAAAGTCCGAATCGCGAGCCATAAAGTCCGAATCGCGAGCTATAATGTCCGAATCGCGAGATATAAAGTCCGAATCGCGAGGCATAAAGTCCGAATCGCGAGATATAAAGTCCGAGCCATAATGTCCGAATCGTGAGCTATAAAGTCCGAATCGCGAGCCATAATGTCCGAATCGCGAGCTATAAAGTCCGAATCGCGAGCCATAAAGTCCGAATCGCGAGCCATAAAGTCCGAATCGCGAGCCATAAAGTCCGAATCGCGAGCCATAAAGTCCGAATCGCGAGCCATAAAGTCCGAATCGCGAGCCATAAAGTCCGAATCGCGAGCCATAAAGTCCGAATCGCGAGCTATAAAGTCCGAATCGCGAGCCATAAAGTCCGAATCGCGAGCCATAAAGTCCGAATCGCGAGCTATAATGTCCGAATCGCGAGATATAAAGTCCGAATCGCGAGGCATAAAATCCGAATCGCGAGCTATAAAGTCCGAATTGCGAGCCATAATGTCCGAATCGTGAGCTATAAAGTCCGAATTGCGAGCCATAATGTCCGAATCGTGAGCTATAAAGTCCGAATCGCGAGCCATAAAGTCCGAATCGCGAGATATAAAGTCCGAATCGCGAGGCATAAAGTCCGAATCGCGAGATACAAAGTCCGAATCGCGAGCCATAAAGTCCGAATCGCGAGCTATAAAGTCCGAATTGCGAGCCATAATGTCCGAATCGTGAGCTATAAAGTCCGAATCGCGAGCCATAATGTCCGAATCGTGAGCTATAAAGTCCGAATCGCGAGCCATAATGTCCGAATCGCGAGCTATAAAGTCCGAATCGCGAGCCATAAAGTCCGAATCGCGAGCCATAAAGTCCGAATCGCGAGATATAAAGTCCGAATCGCGAGCCATAAAGTCCGAATCGCGAGCTATAAAGTCCGAATCGCGAGCCATAAAGTCCGAATCGCGAGATATAAAGTCCGAATCGCGAGCCATAAAGTCCGAATCGCGAGCTATAAAGTCCGAATCGCGAGCCATAAAGTCCGAATCGCGAGCCATAAAGTCCGAATCGCGAGCCATAAAGTCCGAATCGCGAGCCATAAAGTCCGAATCGCGAGCCATAAAGTCCGAATCGCGAGCCATAAAGTCCGAATCGCGAGCCATAAAGTCCGAATCGCGAGCTATAAAGTCCGAATCGCGAGCCATAAAGTCCGAATCGCGAGCCATAAAGTCCGAATCGCGAGCTATAATGTCCGAATCGCGAGATATAAAGTCCGAATCGCGAGGCATAAAGTCCGAATCGCGAGATATAAAGTCCGAATCGCGAGCCATAAAGTCCGAATCGCGAGCCATAAAGTCCGAATCGCGAGCTATAATGTCCGAATCGCGAGATATAAAGTCCGAATCGCGAGCTATAAAGTCCGAATCGCGAGCTATAATGTCCGAATCGCGAGATATAAAGTCCGAATCGCGAGCTATAAAGTCCGAATCGCGAGCCATAAAGTCCGAATCGCGAGCCATAAAGTCCGAATCGCGAGATATAAAGTCCGAATCGCGAGCCATAAAGTCCGAATCGCGAGCTATAAAGTCCGAATTGCGAGCCATAATGTCCGAATCGTGAGCTATAAAGTCCGAATCGCGAGCCATAATGTCCGAATCGCGAGCTATAAAGTCCGAATCGCGAGCCATAAAGTCCGAATCGCGAGCCATAAAGTCCGAATCGCGAGCCATAAAGTCCGAATCGCGAGCCATAAAGTCCGAATCGCGAGATATAAAGTCCGAATTGCGAGCCATAATGTCCGAATCGTGAGCTATAAAGTCCGAATCGCGAGCCATAATGTCCGAATCGCGAGCTATAAAGTCCGAATCGCGAGCCATAAAGTCCGAATCGCGAGCCATAAAGTCCGAATCGCGAGCCATAAAGTCCGAATCGCGAGCCATAAAGTCCGAATCGCGAGCTGTTTGACATATTTTGTGTGGGGGGGTTCCTGCTCCGTGTCTCGCTCATCTAAGGGGTCCTTGCCCTGAAAAACGTTGAAGACCCCTGCTATAGTGTGTATATATAGTTAAAAAAAAAATTCAAAGTGTATACATGTATGTGTGATTGTATATAGTGCAAAATAAATATGCTTTATAATACTATATATATATATATATCATGTTTTCAAGTTTGTATTTTATTTAAAACTTGTATATAAAAACAAATATTTAATATACAATGTAATATAATGTCCTGACCAAACGAACATGGGTAATTCTCTATAAACAAAAAATATTAATTTAAATTTATCATCATGTGACGTCCGAATCTGCTCCCGAAGCGACTCCAGCCGTTCTCCCTCGCCGCAGGTGTGAGGCTGTTATTGGAAACAGAGTTTTCGTTGGACTTCCTCTAATAACTGTTCTTTCTAAACAAAGCTCAAGAAAAGCAGAATCGGGACGCTGCCGAATTGGCCTGTCGCAAGCCATTAGCGTCGTTAAGTCTGACGGGACGAGGGTTTAATTGGTAGCAGGAATGTGAAGTTAACGCAGAGCACATGGGCCGTGCATGACGCTCCCGTAAAACCCCATCAGCCCCTGCGCCGGACAGGCTTCACTGGGTGTGAACGCTCGCGGTGCGGCCCGTGAACGGCAGGGCACGCGTCTGTCTCGAGCGAGACGCTTCCTAAACCACTTCACTGCATTTACTGTCTGAACTGGAGCTTTTAAAGGAGATGTTGAAATAGTCAGGCGAATGTTCACGGTCACAGGAAGTCAATCATTTATACTTGTTTCTGACCCAAGGCACATGTAGGTTGTTTTCTTGAATGCATTCACACTGTGTTTGAGTACACTGAGCTTTGAGATGTTTTTTGTGACATTTCAGGTTGCATTTCATTAAAAAAAAGAGATTCATTAAATTATATTTTGCAATAGAGGACATTTTTTAAGACTTCTTTTGGATTGTTGCATTTACTCCCAAATTTTCATTACTGTAAAACAAAAACATCTTCATTACCATAAGTAAAATACTTTAAACAATAAAGAAGTAAATACAAGACAAAGCATTTCTTTGAATTTATTTTAATTTTTTTAATGCAAGCTTTATTGATTTTACTTCATTCAATATCTATTTATTTAATTGTCTATTTATATTTATGTATTTATTTATACAATGTTGTATTTATATAATTGCTTTTATTAAAAAAAATAAATAAATAAATATAAACTTTCTTTTGTGCTGCTTTTGTATTTTAATGCAAAAATAAAATTAAATAAATTATAAAGATTTTTATTTAAAAATGTATATTATTTATTTAAAATGGAAAAAAAAGCCACTGAAAAAAAGATTATTGCGATTATTTTTTTTTAATCTCACAATTCACACTTTTTTTTCTCAGAATTGCGAGATATAAAAAAGAGTCGGAAGTTTATCTCACAATTCTGTGGAAAAAAAGTCAGAATTGTGAGATAAAAAGTCGCAATAATCTTTTTTTCAGTGGCGGAAACAGGCTTCCATAATTTAATAATAATGCATGCATGCAAAAAAATTATTTTATGTAGTTGCCTTTTTGTAATTCTTTTATTTTTGTAATTTTTTTTTCTTTGAGCAAAATGTATTTTTTATGCAAAGATAAAAAAAATTAAATTATAAAAGTTTTAACTCAAATTAATTAATTTATTTAACAATGCATGCATGCAAAAAAATTATTTTATGTAGTTGCCTTTATGTAATATTTTTTTCGTTTTGTAATTTTTTTTTCTTTGAGCAAAATGTATTTTTAATGCAAAAAAAAAAAAAAAAAATGTATTTAATCATGCATGCCTTATTGATGCATGATTGATTTATTTGTGTTTTCAGAATATATATTTTACATTTGTGGTGAAATGGTAGAAATTCACCCGAGGAAAAAGTGCAGAAAGCATTTGCGTTCTGTGTGACATAACCTGAGCGCTGCCACCTGTTTAATGGATTCCTGGTATTGCGAGCACACGTCCTGATCTACTTCCTGTGCCTCCTGCATAAGCTGTGCTCCGTGTTGTTTTTACACAAATATCCCGTTCTTCAGCGACTGATCCGTGTATAATGTTTATGGAAAAGCAATGAAAATTTGCCAAGAACCTTCTCTACGTCATGGCTGAACTCCATTAAGGCTTGACCAGAATATGACAATGATCTAATTACCCAAACGAGGCATGTTGAAGTGACGTGTCATGAAGTGAACACATGCACTCGAGCTTTTCTGAGCCCAGCGTATAGTGCGTCACATGATCCGGCGTGTGAACGGACGACTTTGAGGCAGTTATTCATTCGCCGAGCGCTGCCAAGCGTGGACCTTCTGTGTTCCTCCGCAGCAGCCCAGAAACCTGTAATTTATTACTGCTTGTTCTGTCAGACTAAATATTTACCCAGCATTCCCCAGCAGCTTACAATAACAGCCCGTTCCTCGAGGGTCCGTCGCAGAATCGCTGACCTATCTTCTGGGACGACACGGGCTTTTGAGGAAGAGTAGCGCATCACGATTCTAAAAATGTGGACGGAATCACTGAATCCGGTCATAGAAATGGAATTTACTGTAGAATGTCACAGAATTTGGCGACTTTCGGATGAATAAATCGAGAGTAGGGCGGCACACTTCGCAATATGGACTCACTACGACCCGCCAAAATAAAAGCTCAGTTTAACTTGATGACATTGTGACCGTCGAATGTTCTTCTCAGAGTAAAACGATTAATAATGCAAATAAATATAGCTGCGAGCTTTATCACGGCCAGAGGCGAAACAACCGTAAAATCATCAGTTCGAGACATTTTAACATAATTTTGGGTAAAACGGTGGTTAAACATAATTTTTTGCGATTTAATTGCTTGTCATGTTTGACCACAAGGTGGCGCTGTCGGCGAATTGATGCGTTATTGTCAATGTGGCATCGTTGTGGTGTCAATATTCAAAACTGCTGCAGTTACAGCTTTGGATCCGTTTTGTCGCTTTGTAATTAGAATGACGTCCGTGTTTTTCGAGGTACAGTCAGACTGACCAGCGGTACTGTATTTAGTGCCAGTTTCATGTTTAGTTGAATTTTACCACCACCAAGCGGCGCTGTCGCATCACTTCCTTCGTGTGTCCTCGGAGGGCCTCCGTACATAAGCGTGCCAAATTTGGTGCAAATATCTCATTTCGTTTAGGAGTTACAGACATTTATATTTATGAGCACGTAGAAAATAACCAACAAATATTTTTCTTGACTGTAAATGTTGTCACAGAGTGGTGGCGCTAGAGAGATTGAGCTACAGACTCCAAAATTGCGGTGTTTAATGTTTGGACCGTCCTCTATATGTGTGCCAAATTTCAGAACTTTCCCACTAGCGGTTCTGAAGCGGAAGAAGAATAACTTTAACTATAACAATATGGGCCCTAACAATACAATCATTACAACTTATAACGGTAAACTTCTGTTGTGCAGCACTTTGTTTGCTTTTAAGTTTTAATTTGATTGCATTTTAAAAGATTAAGTAAATTAATGTTTTATGCCTTTGTTGTTGTTGTTTTTTTATGATACTTTTATATTAAATCATAAAGCCAGTAAAAATTTACACATGGAATTTCTGAAAATATTTCATAGGGGCCTTTCAGTAAATTTAGTTGATCAATAATTTAGTTTATTATTCATTTGATTTTTTTTTTTTTTTTTACGTTCTTTTTTGCTTGTTAAAATTTAGTTAAACCAATATAAATAAAATGGAAATTTTTATCATTTTGTGAGTAAAGGAAATTTCATAGAGACCCAAAAATGTCATTTTTGTTGAACTTTTAATAAATTGTTGTAGAATTGTGTTTTATTATTTTAAATTAATTAGACATGTTGAAAAAATTAATTAGACATAAACTGAATCCAGAAAAATTTAAACTGGGGAAAAAAAAAACCTCAATCCAGAAAAACTTTTAAACTGGAAAAAATAAAAAACAAAATCAAAGAAAAACTTTAAAACCGGAAAAAAAATAATAAAATAAAATAAAAAACAAAATCCAGAAAGATTTTAAACTGAAAAAAAAAAAAGCAATCCAGAAAAATTTTAACTGGAAAAAATAAACAGTATCCCGACATTTTAACTTGAGAAAAAAAAAAAACACAACCAAGAAAACATTTAAACTGGAGGGGAAAAAACATTCCAGAAGAATTTTAACTGGAAAAATAAACAGAATCCAGAAAAGTTTAAACTGGAAAAAATAAAAAATAAAATAAAAAAACAAAATCCAGAAAGACTTTAAACTGGAAGAAAAAGCAATCCAGAAAAAAATTTTAACTAGAAAAAATAAACAGTATCCCGAAATTTAACTTGAGAAAAAAAAAACACGAAAAAATTTAAAGGGGAAAAATCATTCCAGAAGAATTTGAACTGGGAAAAAAATAAACATAATCCAGAAAAATAATAATAATAATAATTTGGCAAAATAAAACTTTGAATAGGCTCCTAAAATGTTTCACCGTTGTTTATGAATTGGTGTTGAACTGTACACGTTTCATTATTTGAAATTCATTCGACATGTTTTTTTTTTGTCTACTAAACTCTAAAAAGAAATGGAATTTGTGAAAAAAAGAAAGACACTGATTCCATCGCTCCCCGGAAGAGGCGACAGTCCTCGTGGATCTGAGCGGTTAAACCGGCGTGACTCTCCGACTTCTCTCGCTCATGAACGGAGAATGCTGCCAGACTCAATCCATTTGCGGCCAGACCTTGATCTCGTCCGTGGAGATATTAGAAAGGACAGATGTGCTCCTGAGGATTGATCCTCTAGATGATTCCGAGCAGGGATCGGACATTGATTACGGGGTCGTGACCTCGTGTCTCGCGCTCTTCAAAGCGGAGAGGTGATGTCTTATCTTCTGCGGGATGTTACGTCACTCGTGTCTTATTTGACTTTTCAGGATAGATCAGCTCCGTCTTTGACAGTTCCCGAGGGAACGTCGGCTCTCGTTGCTTTAATGCTTTTAATATGATGTCATTTCATATCGTTTTATAGAAATCAGCATATTTGTTTTTTTTTATTTATAATTGTAACCTCAATTAAATTGTTGTATTATATA
>CM074289.1:1346179-1376179 GCA_037194245.1 Opsariichthys bidens
TTTTTTATAGTTTTTGTATTTTATTTTATTTATATCTTATTTCATTATTTTTTATTTTATTTTATTTAATATATATATATATATATATATATATATATATATATATATATATATATATATATATATGTATATGTATATATATGTATATATATATATATATATATATATATATATATATATATATATACATACATTTATCTTATTTCATTATTTTTTTATTTTATTTTATTTTTCATCATCCCAAGTTTGCTAAGGCTCCTGGTTGAAAAGCCCTGCTTTGCTATAATTTTTGTGATTATGAATACTTTGCTTTTTCCTGTACAGTAACGTACACTGATGAATTGTTCGCTGTAAGGCCAGAGATGGTTAATAAGTTGTGATTTCACGTCGTCTTTCAGGTTCGTTGTCTCAGACGCTTGAGCGACACAACTAGGAGCTCCGGGACGTCCTTTGTTTCAAGTGAAACAACTTTCCCATTAATTAAACTCATTTGGCCCTAGTGAGTGTTGGGCAATCAGCCGAGCCACGCTTCACCGGCCGCCAGCAGCTGGAGAAACTCTGATAAAGACGGACAATTATGCAGAAGTAAATTGGTTTGGCGAAGGGCGTCACTTTGAGGACGGTACGGGAACACGTAATCCGGCGCTTGCGACGTGTGTGGCCGCGTTATCTGGTCGTTCCAGGTCTATGACTTCCTGTGAATGTTCTCCCGCCGTCAGACGTACAGACACACTTCAGTTTCCCTCCTTCGACTCCATCTCTCTCTGCCGCTATTTCTGTCCCTCGCTTTTTTCCTCCGTCTCTCGCTTTAACGCCGTCGATCCGTTGCTTTCGCCTCCTCGTGTCGTTCCTTCCTGTCCTCGGCTCGTGTTTTGGCACTTTTTGCTCCTCCATCCATAAACTGGCTTCAGTTTCCATCACTCTTCATTTGTTTTAATTGAGCGGGGCTAGTTGTCACGGCTCCAGTGAAAACCTCTCATGGTGGGTTTATTTTTGCAAGCCAGTTTCTGTTAAGACTCAAACCGTGAAGTTTTGACTGCAAAAAAACCTTATTGAACGTTTCCACTGTTACAGACCAGGAAAAAGTTGCTATAATATCATATAATAAATCAGCACATATCTTTCATATAAGAATCGCTCACGTCTGGATTTGATCACGTCACGTTAAACACCTCGATGAGTGGTGCTTCCAAAGCATCTCTGTTACCGTATTGTTCCGAATATAAGACGCTATTTTTTTCTGAAAAAATGTGTTCGTCTTATGTTCAGAGTCCACACTTTACACATCAGTAATACATCCACACCAATAGGTGGCGCTATAATACGCGTAAAACAAGTGTGCCAAGAAATACGGTGTCGAGAGTGTAATGGTAGAAGATCGCGAGTGCAAAAAGACGGGCGACGGGACCAAAAGTCCACCGTACGGGATTTTAAAACGTAAGACAGATTTCAACTATTATTTTATTTTATTACACTTAAAACGCCGTATTTCTTGCCGTTTTACGCGTGTTTGGCGCCACCTGTTGTTGCGGGTGTATTATTTACATGTTAAGGTCTAGACGCTGAATATAAGACGACCCGATGTATTTCTAAGAAAAAAACATCGTCTTATATTCGGAACAATATGGTAATTCAGATGTGCTTATTTAAATGTGACGAAAATGTGATACATTTTTACCAGTATTTACCATACTTTCAATACAAAAATGAAAATATTAAAAAAAAATGAAAATTAGAATTTTCGTCCAGTGGGCAAGAAATTGGCTGAAAAATGAGACTTGGGTGAGGGCTCCTCAGCCTTGCTCTCAAAGCCACGCCCTAGCAACCAGTTACAGAATCCTAGCAACCACCCCATAGACTTCCATTGAAAAAAGGTGAGAGGGATGTCTCTGGATCAGAACGTCGTAGAGACAAGTGGGTGGAAACGCACTATCCATACCCTCTTTTCATTCAGACTCACGTCCAGTCTATTAGTTAAGTATCACCGGTATTATCATGTAGCCACACCCTAGCGACCATTTAGAGCGCCCTAGCAACCATATAGCAACACGAATAAGCCATATCTCAGCACCAATATACTGGGATTGGGTCTTTTGTTTTGGTTGGAAACCATTCTGTAAATATCACCATGATTATCATGTAGCCACACCCTAGCAACCATTTAGAGCACCCTGGCAACCATTTAGAGCACCCTGGCAACCGTTTAGCAATATGAACAAGCCAAATCTCAGCACCACTATGTCATAGAGACACTGGGATTGGATCTTTTGTTTTGGTTGGAAACCAGTCTGTAAGTATCACCATGATTATCATGTAGCCACACCCTAGCAACCATTTAGAGCGCCCTAGCAACTATATAGCAACACGAATAAGCCATATCTCAGCACCAAGATACTGGGATTGGGTCTTTTGTTTTGGTTGGAAACCAGTCTGTAAGTATCACCATGATTATCATGTAGCCACACCCTAGCAACCATTTAGAGCACCCTGGCAACCATTTAGAGCACCCTGGCAACCGTTTAGCAATATGAACAAGCCAAATCTCAGCACCACTATGTCATAGAGACACTGGGATTGGATCTTTTGTTTTGGTTGGAAACCAGTCTGTAAGTATCACCATGATTATCATGTAGCCACACCCTAGCAACCATTTAGAGCGCCCTAGCAACTATATAGCAACACGAATAAGCCATATCTCAGCACCAAGATACTGGGATTGGGTCTTTTGTTTTGGTTGGAAACCAGTCTGTAAGTATCACCATGATTATCATGTAGCCACACCCTAGCAACCATTTAGAGCACCCTGGCAACCATTTAGAGCACCCTGGCAACCGTTTAGCAATATGAACAAGCCAAATCTCAGCACCACTATGTCATAGAGACACTGGGATTGGATCTTTTGTTTTGGTTGGAAACCAGTCTGTAAGTATCACCATGATTATCATGTAGCCACACCCTAGCAACCATTTAGAGCGCCCTAGCAACCATATAGCAACACGAATAAGCCATATCTCAGCACCAAGATACTGGGATTGGGTCTTTTGTTTTGGTAGGAAACCATTCTGTAAATATCACCATGATTATCATGTAGCCACACCCTAGCAACCATTTAGAGCACCCTGGCAACTGTTTAGCAATATGAACAAGCCAAATCTCAGCACCACTATGTCATAGAGACACTGGGATTGGATCTTTTGTTTTGGTTGGAAACCAGTCTGTAAGTATCACCATGATTATCATGTAGCCACACCCTAGCGACCATTTAGAGCACCCTAGCAACCGTATAGCAACATGAACAAGCCATATCTCAGCACCAAGATACTGGGATTGGATCTTTTGTTTTGGTTGGAAACCAGTCTGTAAGTATCACCATGATTATCATGTAGCCACCCCCTAGCAACCATTTAGAGCACCCTAGCAACTGAATAGCAACATGAACAAGCCATATCTCGGCAACAGAGCATTACATAGACTTGGGAGTTCACTTTCTTGCAATCACACAAAAGGGCCTAGTAACTGAAGACTGTGTCGTCACTGCTCTAGTATAACGGTGAATATGTGATGGACTTTGATGGTTTGGAAGCAGTTTAGATGTTTTTGCAGCCTCAGGTACTTTGAAGCTGTTCTTTCAGCTCCAGATTTGTGGACTTTGGCACTCGTCTTATGAAGCAAATTCTAACCAGACCAGGGATATTGGCGTAAAGTGAAACCATGAAAAACATTTTCATTGCTTGAAATAAAATAAACATTTGCTCAAATAAAGTAAAAGAATATAAAAAGTTCATTTGTTTCAGCTGGTTGCCAAGGCATCTAAACATTCAGATTGATCTTCTCTTCTTGTTAGAGCTGTTCAGTCCGACAGTTTGCCTGAAATTGTGAAATGAGAAATATTATTAGATGAATCATAGACGCTTTGATCATTTATTGAGTGAAATAGTATTGCGGTCATCATGGTTTCATTACCCTAGCGCTGAGCCGAGGCTGTAATTGCTCTGTTCTTCATGGTTTGTGACATTGAGCGCGCTCAAACTCTCATTGATCAAACTAACGGAGCTCAGAATCATCTCGCTCAGACTTTAGACGCATTGGAGTCTGAATCAGAGGTCCTCGCCTTCCTTGAGAAATGTCAATCCACGTTTTCACTGTTATACGGTAGGGGGCGCTATTACACATGTTCTGAAAGAGTACAGAATCTCCGGATCAAAACAGGCGAAGAAGAAGCAGAAACAAGCAATCGAAGCATGAATAATTAAACGGCATAAAAATCAAAACTGCCTAATGTTTTTGACAAAAACATGATTTTCTCAGCTTTTTCTTCAAATTGAAACACGCCCACATTCAAGTGCTTGTAAAACAGAATGCATGAATCAAACGCGTTTTTGTCGTTGCTCTGTTCTTTCCTTCGATTCATTGTATGTTCAGATATTCATACAAAGAAAAATACTGAGGGCCTTGAAAGTTTTGTGAAAATTATTAAAACTGCTGGCGCTGATGGGAAAAATAAGAAGTTAATGAGTTAAATAGAAATGATAAAATACAATCGTGTTTTAAAATGTATTTATTTTTTAAATGTCATTTGATTTTTACTTTATTTTAATTTAATTATATTAAATAAATTGTAATTTCACCATTGAGATCTTGTGTGAATTTATTTATATATTTAATTTATTTCATTTTATTTTATTTTTTTATTATTTAAATTTTATTTAATTAATTGTAATTTCCCCGCTGAGATCCTTTGTGAATTTATTTATTTATTTACTTATTTTAATTATATTTGATTTGTTGTAATTTTCCCATTAAGATCTTATGTGTGAATTTATTTAATTTATTTAATCGGTTTAATTTATTTCATTTGATTTATTTTTTTTATTATTTAAATTTTATTTAATTAATTGTAATTTCCCTGCTGAGATCCTTTATGAATTTATTTATTTATTTTTTTATTTTATTTGAATTATATTTGATTTGTTGTAATTTTCCCATTGAGATCTTATGTGTGAATTTATTTAATTTATTTCAATTATTTTGTTTTTTTTAAACATCTTTTTAATTTTCCCCAATGAGATCATATATGTGAATTCATGTATTTATTTAACGTATATATTTAATTTATAATATAATATAAATAATATAATATTAATTTACATCTCTGGTCAGCTCTCCGCTATCCTACTAATAAAAAAAAAGTGGCAAAACCCAATAAAAACCCAGTTGATTTGAAATACATTAGTGTTGGGGCTTCATCTCTGTTCACCCTCCATTAGATCCTTCAGACCTCAGAGAAAATAAACGGTTCAGATCTGCTCTCGGGCTCTTATGTAACTGGCTGTTCAGCGTAAAGACTCGGTGGTCCAGTAATTGAAGAGACAGGAGCTCTCCGCTCAACTTCACAAGGTTATGCTTTATAATTTGTTCTCAGTCCTTGTGTCGATGTTTAATAAGAGAAACGGGGATGAAGGATCGCAGCGTGTCAGCAGAATCCTCCGGGCGACGCTTCCAAGAATGAAGCGGTTTTCAGAGTCAAGTGTGATGTTGTTTCTCGCTCGCTTTGCAGATGAAAACCTTATGTCCCGCAGACGCTCGGGTATGAAAGGTCTTTATGTGTTTTCGGTGAGCGAGAGAGGCGGTGTTAATGGGACGCAGGTCTCGTTCTCTTGCTCATCCAGACGTGTTGAAAGGTCCTCCTCCGTTTCCCTAATGTGCGTCTTTGTTTTGTTCCAGGTCCACACCAAGTTCCACTGCCGTCAGGCCCACGCTCCCGGATCAGACACGTCCTGCCTCGCCTTCTCCTACGACGGAGTCACTCTGGCGTCACGAGGAGGTTAGACCGGTCTCTGTCTTCTGTATCAGGACTTGCGGTGTATATGTGTGTCTCTCGGCCAACGATCGGTATCAGTTTTCACACCATCAGATATCGGCCAATCGTTAAAAACCGTCGATAATCAGGGTGGAGATATCCTGCCAATCAAGAGAGGGCAGGACATTTGAACTTTGTTTAAAGGTAATGCGAAGAAACCGGTTGATATTCAATATTAATAGTAATTAAATTAATTAATGCCATTCAGAAAGTTCAGAAATATTCATTTTAATCCTCAGTAATCAGTTATAAATATCACTCTGAATAATCGGTACCGGTGGAGACATTTAGTAGCGGTGCATCTCAAAATTTTTTTTAAATTAAATGTAAAATATATACACACACTCACACACACACGTAAAAATTAAAAAATGTAATTAAATTCTGTATTTACACACACGTAAAAAATTAAAAAATGTAATAAAATTCTGTATTTATACACACACATGTAAAAATTTAAAAATGTAATAAAATTCTGTATTTATACACACGTAAAAATTTAAAAATGTAATAAAATTCTGTGTTTATATACACACACGTAAAAATTTAAAAATGTAATAAAATTCTGTATTTATACACACACACGTAAAAATTTAATAAAATTCTATATTTATACATACGTAAAAATTTAAAAATGTAATAAAATTCTGTATTTATACACACGTAAAAATTTAAAAATGTAATAAAATTCTGTATTTACACACACGTAAAAATTTAAAAATGTAATAAAATTCTGTATTTATACACACACACGTAAAAATTTAAAAATGTAATAAAATTCTGTATTTATACACACACGTAAAAATTTAAAAATGTAATAAAATTCTGTATTTATACACACACGTAAAAATTTAAAAATGTAATAAAATTCTGTGTTTATACACACACACGTAAAAATTTAAAAATGTAATAAAATTCTGTATTTATACACACACGTAAAAATTTAATAAAATTCTGTATTTACACACACGTAAAAATTTAAAAATGTAATAAAATTCTGTATTTATACACACGTAAAAATTTAAAAATGTAATAAAATTCTGTATTTACACACACGTAAAAATTTAAAAATGTAATAAAATTCTGTATTTATACACACACACGTAAAAATTTAAAAATGTAATAAAATTCTGTATTTATACACACACGTAAAAATTTAAAAATGTAATAAAATTCTGTATTTACACACACGAAAAAATTTAAAAATGTAATAAAATTCTGTATTTATACACACGTAAAAATTTAAAAATGTAATAAAATTCTGTATTTATACACACACGTAAAAATTTAAAAATGTAATAAAATTCTGTATTTACACACACGAAAAAATTTAAAAATGTAATAAAATTCTGTGTTTATACACACACACGTAAAAATTTAAAAATGTAATAAAATTCTGTATTTATACACACACGTAAAAATTTAATAAAATTCTGTATTTACACACACGTAAAAATTTAAAAAATGTAATAAAATTCTGTATTTATACACACGTAAAAATTTAAAAATGTAATAAAATTCTGTATTTATACACACACACGTAAAAATTTAAAAATGTAATAAAATTCTGTATTTATACACACACGTAAAAATTTAAAAATGTAATAAAATTCTGTATTTACACACACGAAAAAATTTAAAAATGTAATAAAATTCTGTATTTACACACGTAAAAATTTAAAAATGTAATAAAAATTCTGTATTTATACACACACGTAAAAATTTAAAAATGTAATTAAATTCTGTATTTACACACATTTTACCCACATATATAGATATATGTGTGTGTGTGTGTGTAAATACAGAATTTAATTACATTTTTTAATTTTTACATGAATTATTATTATTTATTTGTCTAATTGCTTATAATGATTCTTTTGTTTTAAGTTTATTTGTTTTATTGTTTTTAATAATATACATTATTTTAAAAAAAATGAAACATTTAAAAATTTTATTTTAAACTACATATAATTAACATTTTTTGAATATATATAATTTTCGAATTAGTTTTATGAATTTTAATAATTATCTAATTTTTTTAATTGTAATAAAACTTACATTTGTTTTTTTTAATAATATACATTTAAAAAATATATATATATATATTGTAAACTAATTTAAAGGATCTATATGTAAGAATTTTCATGTATTGATTGCTTTTTTTATTGCCAATGTGTGAACAGCTGGTAATAAAACGGGATCTTCGATCTTCGAAAGCCGCTGAAAGGATTTTGCCGGGAAGATCAAACAGATGTGACGGTTTCGCTCTCTTGAAATGAAATGGATGCTTATACAATGTTCAGGATAAAAGCGTTCGGTGCCGTAATGTCAATGATCAAAAATACTCTGTAGTCAAACTATATCCACATCGCTTTCTGCAAACGCTGTTGTTTTTATTGTGTTTATTTTATTGACCGCAACAAACATTGGGGATGTTCACTAACAAAAGTGGAATGCTTTCAGATTTACTGCTAGTTTGATATAATTCATAACTTATCAAAATTATTCATACCGTGACATGAGATTTTATTCATACCGCCCACCCCTGACATCTGAAAATGTGGGTTTTAAATGCTGAAATGTGTCGAATATGTGAGAATACGCTCGACGCCAACACAAAGCGGGATTGTATCCGGACAATGGAGGTCTTGTCTGGTCCGTGACCTCTGACGGCGGCGTGGAAGCGTCCCGCGTGCGGAAGGAGTCACGCTTTGAACGGCGTTAGTCAGCACGTGTCTGGAGATCCCGTCAGAGTCCCGGACGAGCGACTCGTTCTCTGATTCTCTGACTCACGTCGACGGACAATGCCCGAGATTCAGCCCGGAGCAGGAGGAAAGCACCGGCTGACATCGTGGCTTTGATGACATCATTAGAGTCTGATGTCGTTTTGTGTGTTTTCAGGAGACGACACGCTGAAGACGTGGGACATCCGGAGCTTCAGGAAGCCTCTCGGTGTCGTTTCTGGATTGACCTCCTTCTTTCCCATGTAAATGGAGACTTCTTTTGCACTTCTGCGAATGATGTTATGAATATTCATTATTAATTGTTTACAGTGTGCCCTGACATCAGTCCCACCAATCCCAGGTTAATTATAATATTAATTATGAAATAAGCAATAAATTAAAGATTATTATTTAATAATAATGAATTTATTCTATAATGAATATGCATGCATTGGTCACACTTGATCATTTAAAACTTGTGAAGTTAAAGAAATTAATAAAAATTATGAAAAAATTAATGGAAACCAGTTAATATACCTAAATGATACCTATGGATGAATGGATATATATATAGATATGTGTCCCATATACCATATATATATATATATATACCTTATATATACCATATGTATCGCATATATATCCCATATACCATATGTATCGCATATATATACATATCCCATATACCATATATATATCCCATATATATCCCATATACCATATATATACACCATATATATACCATATATATATATATCCCATATATACCATATATATACCATATGTATCGCATATATATCCCATATACCATATGTATCGCATATATATACATATCCCATATACCATATATATATCCCATATATATCCCATATACCATATATATACACCATATATATACCATATATATATATATATATCCCATATATACCATATATATACCATATGTATCGCATATATATATACCATATATATCCCATATACCATATATATATCCCATATATACCATATATATATATACCATATACCATATATATACCATTTGTATCGCATATATATCCCATATATACCATATATATCCCATATACCATATATATATATCCCATATATACCATATATATACCATATGTATCGCATATATATCCCATATATACCATATATATCCCATATACCATATATATACACCATATATATACCATATATAAATACCATATATATATCTACCATTTGTATTGCATATATATACCATATATATACCATATGTATCGCATATATATACCATATATATCCCATATACCATATATATATATATATATATATATATCCCATATATATCCCACATATATCCCACATGTATCCCATATATTCCATAAATATACCATATATACATATGCACATATTTATATTATGGGTATATATATAATCAGTTCATCAGAAAGTGCTGGAATTCATTAGTCATAAAGTGTTATTTTAATATTTAAAATATATTTTGAATTAGCTTTTATTTTTATATTTTCAGTTAAAGTTTTAGTTGATTTTGTGATGTTCTTCTGTGTTTTTTATTAGTTTAAGTTAGTAGTAAGTTTTTCATCTAATATTTATACTTCAGCCTTATTTCGATGAATTGAACTTTAAGCGTTATGTTGCCTGATTTCCCATCAGGACGGACTGCTGCTTCAGCCCTGATGATAAGCTGCTGGTGACGGGAACCTCCGTCAGGAAGGACGAAGGCAACGGGAAGCTGCTGTTCTTTGAGCGCCAGTCTCTTCAGAAGGTCTATGAGATCGAAGTGGCCGATACGGTAGGTTATGCTCATGCGTTATGAGTTATGTAGTGCTGAGTCTTAATAATGTCGCGAAATATGATTTGACGGCGTGCGGTGGAGTGTGGGACGGCTGACGTACAGTCGACTGACGGGAAACAGTGAAGAGGTCCGGTCCGACTGACTCGCGTGAGGCCCGTCAGAGACTCTGGGTCGCTCACGCTGACTTCATATAATATATGTGTATATGAACATCTGACAAATAGGCATTTCACTATTGCAAGTAATATATTATAATTGTAATTGTTTTTATACATTTATTTTATGCAATAAATTATATATATATATATATATATATATATATATATATATATATATATATATATATATATATATATATATATATATTAATGTATATAATTTAATTGTAGATATTTATAGTATATTTTTATTTATTTTTATTAAATTATTTTAAACAATACTATGTTTATATAATTAATATAAATTATATCATTTATATTTTATATATACTATTATACTGTTAATTTATATTTTGAATTACCTTTTATTTTATAATTTAGTTTTATTTTCAGCATGTTTTGGTATTTTTGTGATATGCTTTTTCATTATTTATTAGTTTTCTATTTAGCTATTTCATATTTATTAATATATATATTTATATATATATTATTTAATTATTGCAGATTAATTTTAATTAGGTTTTATTTTTATTATAATTTTATTTTATTTTCAGCATGTTTTAGAAATTTTGTGATTCATTTTTATTTCGTTTTTATTTTTTATTAGCTTTAATTTATTTTATGCAATTATTTCATATATATATTATATTTTAAATTTTGTTATTGTTAAGTAACAATTTGTAATTTAATCATTTGTATATATATATATATATATATATATATATATTATTTTATATTTTAGATACTGTAATGTTATTCATTTAACTTTTGAATTAGCTTATAATTAACTATATTAATTATTATTAATTTCATGAATATATTATACTTTTTATTTTAATTATTACTATCTGCTATATTTATTATTTGATTCGATTTCCAGAAGTGCGTGTACTGGAAGCTCATTTATTCTTTACAAGATCCAGAACACGTTCCAATAAAACCATTTTCTCTAATTATGGGAACCCTGTGTGGAAAACCGCGGCCCCGAATTACTCGTTAAATATCGTGCCATCAGAATGCCAGTGCAACTGCAGGCAGGAAACTTAACTTTCCGCCTTTCCGTCCCTTTGGAATCGTCGGGAACGTTGTCTGCCTCCATCCATCTGCTGGAATGACCTCGACAGCTCCTGAGAGGTGTGTTCATCTGCAGCGAGTGAGAGCTCTTCTGAGGTCAGAGCGGATGGCGCGACGGCTCTCTCTCATCTCAAAGCTCCCGCGGCCGTCCGGGACGGAATGTGCCGTTGAGTGGCTTTCTCTGTCCCAGCGCTCCGCATCGCTCCGTCTCTAGTCATAACACCACGAGGCTAATGGTCTCCACCCCGGTTTCTTCATGACAGGATGGCATAAAGCAGATGTTGACGTGTCGCTCACAGGATCACAGGGCAGAAGTGTGTGTGTTTAATGCATGACAGACGTTTTCCAAACCCTTCCTCTGATTAATGCGTGCGGCTGCTGCTCCGGCTAAAAGAGGAAAATAATGTTTGAATTCATGTTGCGCATGTTGGTATTATTATTTCATTATTATGTCATCTGGTTTTAGAGTTTGGCATCCATCATTCTTGAAAAGGAAAATGCTTTGAAAAGAATAAAGCTTTACAGAAGAACAACATAAGCTGACAATTTTATTATTACAAATCGGTATTTTAGTATTGTTTTTAATTGTTTATTTCATACATTTATTTCACATACATTTTATATATTATAAATTATTATTATTTCATTCTTGCATTGGACTTTTTTATTATATATATATATATATATATTTATAGTTTATTTATGTATAATTATATAATAATAATAATAATAATATATATATATATATACCATTTTAACAAACATTTTATTTACTCTTTCTATTTTTTCATTTATATTTTATTTATAAGTGAATCCGACATACACGTATTTCATTATTGGCAAAGTAATATTATATTATTATATATTATAAATATTTATATACAAATTATTATTAATTATTATTTAATTACTGCAAGTTGACTACTATTATTTAATAAATATATATATATATATATATATATATATATACATGTTTCTTTTATGTACGTATTTCATATATATTTTATATATAAGTTAATCTGACATACAGGTTTTTCATTATTGCCAAAGTAGTTTTATATATAACTTTATATATTATTATTATTATTTTAACTATTTATTTTACAAATTTATTTATTTCATATACATTTATATACTATATATATATATATATATATTATTACTATATTACATATATTATAATTAGTATCTTAAGCATTTATTTTATATATTTTTTTTTATTTAATTTTATTATTATTTTTATATCAATCTGCTACATTTCTTTCATTTAGTTGGTTTGTTTGAGCTGGATTTATTAAGTTTGCAGGTCTGAAATGAAATATTTTATCCCAAGATGAAAAGAATGCCATCATTTACTCATCTTTTTTTCCATAATAATTATTATTTATCATATAAATAATCTTTTTTTTTTTCACGTGTGAAGCATTAAGTGACTCTTGTCCATGCGAGGACGACCCAACATCATCATCATCCTCATCATCATCATCATCATCATCATCAGCAGGATCTGGTCGGGTGTAAATGCCTCCAGAGGACTGAAGTTATTTCTGTCTGCCCTGACGAGAGAGTTATTTACGGTGTTTATCTCCTCAAGACGACTGAAGAATTTAAGTGCTGTCTTTATGAAGTGGTGCACCAGGCTGTCCCGTGACGGGAAGAGCCACCAATCACGCGAGCGTAAACACTGGACGTAACCCGCCGCGGGGTCGCGCTCTGGACCGGAGAGAGTAAATACTCCAGGGGTGGCTCTCGGCTTCGCTGACTTTTTCACAAGGTGCAAAAACCAGGTGAGGCATCTGCGTCCTGGAGGACGGTCCGTCTGGAATGCGGCTCGATGCCCAAAAACTAAAACAGAACCAGCGATACGGTTTATTTAAGTCTTTGTCGGTGTCTCAGAGCTGTTTCTGCAGGATTCTGGATGCGCGCAGGAAGACTGAAGCTCGAACCACAGTGTAAACTTTGAGCTGGAAGCAGGTTAATGTTGACGTCGGGACAGACTCCAGCCGTCGCTCTCTTTCTCCGCAGGTGTATTTACACCATTTCACTTCATATCTTTTCAGGGTTCTGCACCAGAGCCAGAAAACCTCTGTTACTCCAACACAACGAATCGAACTGACCTGAAAGTCTCCGGTCACATGCTCGTCCTTTTGTTTAGAAAAGATGGAAATGCCTTAACAGCAGTAAAAGTGCTGATTCACTAATAATTCATCATCAATATTATATGCTATAAATATCCTTTTTATATATATTTAGAATATTTTTAAATATTTTTAATATTTCGAATTTTTATTTTTATTTAATATATATATATATATATAATGTATTATACTGTATGTCAAACTTTGTTATTATATTCTATTTAATGTTTAATACAGTAACGTTTTTATTTTATTTATTTTATAATATAATTTATAATATATAATATATAATTTATTATTCATTATTGCAAAGTGATATATTAGATTTTTAAAAATAATTTACGTATTATATAGCTAGTTTATTATTTTTCGTTAAAAAAAAATATTGAAATGAATTTTTATTTCATTTCTCTGTCTAATTTATTTTTTATTATTTCATCATTAGTATTATTGTATAATTATTTAATTATTGCAAATTATTTATTTTATGTGTATTATATATATATATTAATTCAATTATTGCAAAAGTGGTATGCTACAATTTTTATTTTATTTATTATATTTTGTATATGTCATTTATTATTACTTATTATGTGACAGGAAAGCATCCTAATTGTCTTCTGGCTACATGGGCGTCCTATTTGCGCCACTCTGGCACTCTCATCCTGTCCCGTAAACAGCGTGTTTTTGCTTACAAAAGATGGAAGATTGAATAAGTTGCTGAAATGCTACTTCAGTGTTTTCCAGAACCGCAGACCTGATTCACTCACATCGCCATCATTATCATTCCTCTTCATGCTAGAAGAAACATTTGCGCTCCACATAAACACGTTGCATTATGGGCGTTTGTTTCACTGGCACACGATGGAGCGGTGGATGCATGTTCAGGCCGGTTTATATCGCTACTTTCAGCCGTTCTGGAACTGAATCCCCCTGTGCTTCTTTGCTTTCCTCATCCAGGGTCTCTGGGATTGCAAGTGATTGTTGGTGAGCACACCTGTGGACGGTTCTACCGATCCGCAAATATACAGATGTGCTCGATCTAAAGCCCCGAGATCTGCAACGTAAAGCAGATTACGTTTGTATTGCGGCAAAAAAAGGCTCAGCTGGAAGCACATTTCAGATCCGCGGACAGATCTTTTCTAAATAATCAATTACTCGGCCACATGCCCACGGAGACGGATTAACCCCGCACATCCCGTTAAGTCAATAAGGGCCGGAGAGACCCCTGCTACGGGACGGGGGGAGGGCCTAAAGCCGTATTCTAGGTCAGGCAGGCTTAACTGAGTCCGGCTGGTGGATTGCAGGCAGAAAGGAAGCCCGGCGCGGGTTTGGAGCCGAACAGCTGGAGGCTAAGCAGATTTCACCCAAATGCCTCCGCAGGACTTTCCTGATCTGCACAGGGGAATGAACTGCATCATACTTTCTTGGACAGAGTATGATGATATTCAGAGGCGGAAAACAATGTGACGGCAGTCACTTTATCTCTGTTATATTCAACTCTTATTTCACTCCTAATAGTTGTTGGCTTGTCAAAGTCGTATGAAAGAAATTAAATTAAATTTACTGGAACGAGAAAGACATTACTAGCATGAATTAACATGGTTTAACATACTGCTAGCAAGAATAAGCATTTTTTTAACCATGTTTTAAAAGGTTGCTACCATGAATTAGCATGTTGCTAGCATGATTTAGCATTTTGTTAACATGTTTTAGCATGTTGCTAGCATGTTTTAACATTCTGATATCATGTATTAGCATTGTTTAACATGTTAGCAACATGCTAAAATATGTTAACAACATGTTTTAACATGCTGATAACATGGATTAGCATTATTTAACATGTTGCTAGCAAGTTTTAGCGTGCTGCTAACATGGATTAACATGTTGTTTACATAATTTAGCATTTTGCTTGCATGATTTAGCATGCTGATAGCATGAATTGGCATGATGCTAGGAAGTTGCTGCTAGCATGGATTAACATGTTTGCATAATTTAGCATGAATTAGCATGTTGTTAGCATGTTTTAGCATATTGCTAGCATGTTTTAACACACTGCTAGCGTGAATTAGCTGCTGTTTTTGCTCTTCCTGTTCTGTATCGCGCTACAGCCCCTACAGGGTCTTGGCCCCGTATCGCTGCTAGCAGCTATATTTATTGTTATCATTATTAATCTGTTATATTTATTTGTTTGGGTTGGGTTTTCTCAAAGCAAGTAAGCTCGTAACAGTTTTTTTTGTGTGTGTTTTTGTAACTTTAATGGTGCCGTTTTCTCCTTTTTGGACATGGTCACTAATGAACTGTCGTTGTATAGAAATGTGCAGCGTTTCCCCTACATGCGATTCCAGGTATTCATGAGTCTGTTTCTCCGTCTCTCACACACACAAACACACTGTCACACATGCCCACAAATCCTCACACATGCCCCTGGCAGCGGCTCATCTGTCACAGGCCGTCTCTGAGATCCAGGCCTCTTCCCGACCTCCAAATATAGTCAACTGGAGATGAGCTGGACGGCCAGAGATATCAGACGTCACCCTCACACAGACTTCCTCTGCGATCGGTTCACGTTCAAATAACGAATTCTCACTCGGTGTTTCCTCTCGTTCTCTCCTCTCGTGTTGTTTCAGAGCGTCGTCCGCTGTCTTTGGCATCCCAAGCTGAATCAGATCATGGTTGGAACGGGGAACGGTCTGGCGAAGGTCTACTACGACCCAGTCAAGAGTCAGAGGTGCAGTTGGTTTGGTTGTCCGTCTCCGTCACACTTCACACTTTTTCCCCTGTTTTTCTGCCGGTGTTTGTCCAGGAACGATCCCAGCCAGATTTGGACTGATTGAACCGACCGATTAAGAATGACTCGTTCATGACTTCGTTAGTGTCGTCTGAGAGCAAAATCAATAAATCAATGATCTGCTCGCTGAGAATAAAGTCACTTATAGATCTTTTTATTTACAAAAACTTTGAGTGGTAATATATTAAAATAATGAATTTATTTTATATATATATATATATATATATATATATATATATAGAATTAAAAATATATATATAGAATTTTTATATATATATATATAAATAAATAAAAAAATATATATATATATATTAAAATTAAAATTTATCTTTTTTTACTCATAAATAGCAATTTCTGCCTGATTTAGAGCTTTACATGATTAGAATATTTATATTTAAACTGTTGTATTTGCAAAAACTATGAGTGGTTGTATATTAAAATAATTTTTAAAATGTATATAATAATAATTAATTTTATAATTACATATTTTAGTAGTTCATTTGTTGCTTTTTGAATACATTTTTACTCACAAATAGCAATTTCTACCTGATATAGTATTTTAGCTTGACATAATAAAATTTATATTTAAACTTTTTATTAAAAAAAAAAAAACTAGGTGTGGTAGTATATGAAAATAAGCGATATAATAATAAATTCTATAATTAAATTTTTCAGTAGTTTAAAAAAAAACTAATTCACAAATAGCAATTTATATTATAATTTTATAGTTATTTTTATATTTAGATTTTTGTATTTACAAAAACTTAGTGGTTATATATTAAAATAATTAATTTATTTAATATATAGAAAGTTTTTAAAAATAAGTTGTAAAAATGTATATAATAATTACTAAATATTTTTGCCCTGATATAGTATTTTATAGCTTGACATAATAGAATAGTTATATTTAAACTATTATTATTATTATAGTTATTTTTTTAATGAATTATTTCTAGTATTTTTAATATTTTAGAGCTTGATATAACTAGAATATTTTCGAAATTCTATTCTATTATTTTGTTTATTTACTTTGTGGTATTTTCATGCACTTTTTCAATATGGAATATTTTCATGACGGTGATATTTCTGCTTCTTAAATAAATAAAGTTATTCAAATATGTCAGTTTAAGGTTGTTTTGAGCTGATCTCAAGCCGTCTTTGTTGTGAACGTGAAGCTGATGTCCTGTTTGTTCTTCAGAGGTGCCATGCTGTGTGTGGTGAAGAGCAAGAGGAAGGAGAAACACGCCGAGACGCTGACGCAAGATTACATCATCACGCGTGAGTATCCGTGTGTAAATGTTCTGGGATGGGGGTCCAAAAGAAAAAGGGATGGGATTCAAAATTCTGGGCGATTGAAATAAACAGGAAGTTTTTCAACGCTGTTTGTACAGTATGTGAATAATCAGATATACACGACTGATCGTACTTTTTATATACAATTTAATCATTTTATTCAGCAATGATGCATTAAACTGATCAAAGTGACAGTGATGTTAATGTTAATTGTACTTCACATAAATGCTGAACTTTGTTCATCAAAGAATCCTGAAAAATAAAATTTAGCACAATTTCCACAAAAATATGAACTGTTTTCAACATTGATAATAATCATAAATGCTTCTTGAGCAGCAAAATATACTATGATTTTGTTCACGTAACTTCAGACTAAAAGGATAATTAAAATAATTATTTCATTATTGCAAATAAAAATATTTTAAATATAAATATTAGCATTTTTATTTTAATTATTTTACATTTTATTTTGCCTATATTTATTATTATTATTGTACTGCTATTAGTAACGGAAAAATATTTTTTCTGATTTGTCAGATTTATTTACTGTTATAGGGCTTCATTATTATAATTATAATACTTATTATTATGTAATTATTATGCATGTATAAATACATTATATATTTTTTTCTATATTTATTTTATTTGTATTATGCTTTCATATTATTATTATTATTATTATTCAAATGCACAATATTCTATTTTTTATTTAATTTTTCTAATCTTTATTTTTTTATTTGTTTATTGTAAATGTATTTATATATATATATATATATATATATATAAAATACAGTAAAAGCAGTAATATTGTGAAATATTATTACAGTTTTAATCATCTGTTTTCTATGTGAATATATAGTAAAATGTAATTTATATCAGAAATCATTCTGATATAAAATTTTATATATAGAATTTATTATTATTGTTCTGCAATTAGTAACGCAAAAATATTTTTTCTTATTTGTCAGATTTTGTTACTGTTACTGTTATATGGCTTATTTATTATAATTATAATACTTATTATTATGTAACTATTATGCATATAATGTAATTATTTTATATATTTATTTTATTTGTATTATGCTTTCATGTTATTATTATTATTATTATTATTATTCAAATGCCCAATATTCTAATTTTTATTTTAATTGTTTATTTTATATATGTATATATATGAAATAAGCAATTAAAATAAAAATTAGAATATATATATATATATATATATATATATATATATATAAAAATACAGTAAAAGCAGTAAAATTGTGAAATATTTTTACAATTTAAAATAGCTGTTTTCTATGTGAATATATAGTGAAATATAATTTATATCCAGTGATCAAAGCTGAATTTTCAGCATCATTCCTCCAGTCTTCAGAGTCACATGATCCTTCACAAATCATTCTGATATAAAATTTCATACATAGAATTTATTATTATTATTATTGTACTGCTATAAGTAAAGCAAAAAAACATTGAGCTTATATAATTAGTTACGCTCGATCTAGTATCAAATAAGAAAAAAAGCTACATTTCCAGCGTTGCTGTTTCTAATCATTAGCGGCAGATGATAATATTGCCCCGTCCTGCCCTGAGAGGTGCCATCCTACATTCAGACCCATTAACCAGGCTGTGTGTGTGTGTGTGTGTGTGTGTGTGTTTGCACGGAGTGAGTGCTTTCCATCGGATTGCCTCACCCGAGGGGCACGATGCCATTAGCGCGCGACACTCCGGCAGCCACGCGTGTGCCACGAGAGCGGCCGTCACGCCAGCGCGTGATCAACACCCGTGAACTTAAAGACCCTTCAGAACTCGCCCACCATAACAGCGCCGTACTGCTCAGGAAATAGCGATGGAAAATTTGAGGTGACGTGAAACGAGACCATTGAGGGGGAAAAAAAACCCATATGTGTCACCGGTAACCTTTTTGCTTAATGTAGCGTGCGGAGTCCTGAATGGAAAATCGCTCCATCTTTTCCCTGTGACCCCGGAGTAAAACACACAACCATCACAAACACACATCCAGCCATTTATTTTGGTTGTGTTTGGCAAGCTGTGAAATGTGGGCGACTTAATCAAAAGTAAATAAGGCACGGTGCTGCTATGGCGCGTGTGAAGAGCGTAGTATTCCCATAGTACTCCCGAGCCGCCGGTGTTGTTCCTGTCCAATGACTGTCATGTGATTCCTGTGTTTCTCGCAGCTCACGCTTTGCCCATGTTCCGCGAGGCCCGTCAGCGCAGCACCAGGAAGCAGCTGGAGAAGGACAGGCTGGACCCTCTCAAATCCCACAAACCCGAGCCGCCCGTCTCCGGCCCAGGTGAGGAAAAGCTCCTGAAGCCCGGACTCTCGTTCGGAAAGCATTAAAGGCACAAATCCCTCGTCCTGCTTGTGTTACGAGTGAATGTGTTCTGACAATCAGCTCGTGTTAAAAAAACAAATGTCCCATATTTTCCTTGCAAAATGGTTTTATTTAAACGTGTATTTTATATATATTTATTGAATGATCATATACATGCATACATTAAACAAAATCTAATTTTACTATATTAAATTTAAAAATTATATATATATACATATATATGTATGTTATATATATATATTTAACATATTTAATAAATACATGCATTAAATCTATTTTTTACTATATTAAAATATATATATATATATATGTAAAATTATATTTATTTAATCATTTTATATATACATGTATTAAAAACAAATGTATTATATTAAATAAAAAATGTAATTAATAGTACATTGTTACATTATTTAAATACATAATTAAAAAAACGAATTCATGTAGTATTTATTATTAATAATACATAAAACATTTAAATTATATTTAATCATTATATAAATGCATGCATACATTAAAGAATGTTTTTTTACTATATTAAATAAAATATGTAGAAATGAATAATTTAAATAATGACAATTTTTTTACTATATCATATATATATATATATAACATTTAAATTATGATTATAATATATTTATGTAATAACATACATACATTAAAGAAAACCTTTTTTGTTTTACCATATTAAATTATATATATAAAACATTTAAATTATAATATATTTACTTAATCATTATATAAATGCATACATTCATTAAAGAAAAACGTTTTTTTACTATATTAAATAAAATATATATAAATGAATAATTTAAATAATGACAATTTTTTTTACTATATCATATATATATATAACATTTAAATTATGATTATAATATATTTATGTAATAACATGCATACATTAAAGAAAACCTTTTTTGTTTTACCATATTAAATTATATATATAAAACATTTAAATGATAATATATTTATTTAATCATTATATAAATCTATACATTAAAAATAACATTTTCATATATTTCTATATTAAATAAAAAATATAATAAATAGTACATTTTTGTTTAATGTCTATTAGTAAAAAAAGACAAAATCCATTCCAAGTTCTGGTACCGGCGTTGCAAAAAAAACGCACACTTTATAGTAAAAAACTGAAATGAAGCGTCACAGGGTCCAAATCAGCGGCGCATTGATTTGTCAGTTTTTAGTGGTTTAACAAGCCGCTGGAGTGAGTCTCAGTGCCAGGATGTTCCAGCAGCTCGAGACACCGCTTCAGTAAACACTGCACTAGATTACATTAAAGTCTTGGCGGAGGATCCGGTGTGGCCGTCTGCGCTCACACAAACTCTCCCGGCAGACACCAGTTGAGCCGCCCCGGCTCCGTCACAACACAAATACACTTCGATTCTGCTTTTTACCATGTTCGACTGTCTGTAGTGTTGCTGTTTGAGCTTGAGAGAGTCCCTCCAGCACTGCTTCTGAAACACCTCCATCTTCAGTTCTCCTCCGGTCAGGGCCGAAGTGTGTCAATGCAAAGTAATATGTTTTTATCGCAGGATTAACGCTGTTATATTACTACGTGTCATTTGTAATTATTTAATAAAAGAGAAAAGCAAGTAAATTAAAGCGATCTGCAAATGTTTCTTTTGACAACGTGCTTTTGCAGCGTTGAGTTGCTGCGGCCAATCACAGCCATTTCTGTTGAAAATAATGGCCAATCAGAGGTGAGAATCGGCAAGTTTTTATATGCGCACATTATAACAAACCAAGCGGAGATTTTAAATAAAAGATTTATTTGTGGAGTTAATTCAAGCGAGTTCTGACTGTGCGAGAAAAGCTTTCAATTTTCACGGAATCTTCATTACAAAAAGTGACACAAAAAATAATATTATAACACTGATTTGATCATCTCTAAAGCAAAACGTGTGGAAAAAAATATTTATGAAGGAATGGAAATGGCGAACGAGCCAATAAGTGCTGCCATCTACTGGTTGTAGTGGTAATTTCATGTTTTTTTAAATATTTATTTTAAAATAAGTGTTTGTCTTTCACCAAATGGGGACAATCTTTTGAAAGATGAACAAAAAATGTTTTTGACGTTCGGCTTTTGGTTAAATGACGGCTCATTTAAATAATTCATATGCAGAATAAAGGGGCGGGGCCTGGTTGAGTTAGTGAAATTGGCGGTTATGGTAAGGGGCGGGACTTTTCCCCAAACACCAATCACAACACACCGCTCCAGCCGGCCAATCAGAGCACACTGTGCTTTTCAGAAGGCGGGGCTTCATAGAGACAGGAACTAAACAGAGCGTTACTGACAGACCGGGAAGAGAGGAGCCGCAACAATAGAGAATAATGAACATTCAGTTGTAGTAGAGCCCAAAAACAACATCAAGACTTTGTAAAAGGGCATAGTATGACCTCTGTGTAATCGAGGGAGGCCCATGTTTCCTGAAGCTGAATGATGGATCTTTGATCTTTGCTTTTGTCCTCGGGCAGGTCGGGGTGGTCGTGTGGCGGCCCACGGCGGCACGCTGTCCTCCTTCATCGTGAAAAACATCGCCCTGGACAAAACCGATGACAGCAACCCGCGAGAGGCCATCCTGCGTCACGCCAAAGAGGCCGCAGAGAACCCTTACTGGGTCGCCCCGGCCTATAAAAAGTAAGACACAGTCCAGAGCGGAGAATGTTAGCTTAAACTGACAGAAACACCAGCGCTGTTCCCCGGTGAGCTGCAAGGCAAAGAGAAAATATGGCAGCACTTTATTTTACAGTCCCGCTCCTCATGTACATACTATGTGCTTACTATAGTAATAACTAGGTGCTAACCCTGAACCTACAACAAAACCTTTACCCATGTAGTTACCACAGTATTTTCTTAGGTAAGTGCACTGTAAAAATAAAGTGCAACTTTACAACATGTTTCTTCTGCTCACCAAGGCTGCATTTATTTAATGAAAAATACAGTAAAATCAGTAATATTGTGAAATAGTTTTTACGATTTAAAATATCTGTTTTCTATGTGAATATATAGTACAGTGTAATTTATATCTGTGATCAAAGCTGGATTTTCAGCATCATTACTCCAGTCTTCAGTGTCACATGATCCTTCAGAAATCATTCTGATTTTTCTGCATTTATTTGATCAAAAATACAGTAAAAATTGTGAAATATTTTTACAATTTAAAATATCTGTTTTCTATGTGAATATGTAGTAAAATATAATTTATATCCAGTGATCAAAGCTGAATTTTCAGCATCATTACTCCAGTCTTCAGTGTCACATGATCCTTCATTGTGTACAATGTCCTTTTTTCAGGATTCTTTGATGAGTAGAAAGAACAGCATTTATTTGAAATAGAATCTTTTGTAACATTATAAATCTATTTAGTGTCACTTTTGATCGATTTCATTTTACTGAATGAAAGTATTAATTTCTTCATCATATCAGAATGATTTCTGAAGGATCATGTGACTCTGAATGTGAGTAATGATGCTGAAAATTCAGCTTTGATCACTGGATATAAATTTAACTTTACAATATATTCACATAGAAAACAGATATTTTAAATTGTAAAAATATTTCACAATTTTTACTGTATTTTTGATCAAATAAATGCAGCAAATCAGAATGATTTCTGAAGGATCATGTGACCCTGAAGACTGGAGTAATGATGCTGAAAATTCAGCTTTGATCACTGGATATAAATTATACTTTACTATATATTCACATGGAAAACAAAAATTATAAAATGTAAAAATATTTCCCAATATTGCTGTTTTTACTGTATTTTTAATTAAATAAATGCAGCATTGGTGAGCAGAAGAGACTTTTTAAAAACCTTAAATCTATACAAAATTGTCTTTTTATCCACCCATAAATATTTTTAAAAAAATTAACAAAATAAATTATATATAAATGTGTTGATATAATAATTAAAAAAATATTTTAAGTGTATATATATATATATATATATATAAAATCTGACTTTGGTGATTTCGATTTTTTTTTTTTTTGCCTAATAATAAACATTTAACAAAGAAAAAAATAATTAAATTTGAAAATGATGATTAAATAATGATTAAATAACAATATATCAAGTAATTATATATTTTAAATGAACGAGTGATATTGTGTTTTTCTACCAATAATAAAAATATAAAATATTCCTATTAATTGTTGTATTGTTAATTTAATACATGCATATTTATAAGCAACATATCGAATGGATTTGTTCACTCAGCTCGTACTGATGTTTTCTGGATTGCTTTTATTTGAAGACAGCATGTGACGCTGCTGTGTGGTTTGGCTGTGCTGAGGTAATATCCGCGTATAATCACAGCTGGCAGGTGCGCAGGTGACGCCGGAGCTCAAGGTGTTGCTGAAACCAGAGCGGCGGCTCAGATGACACCTGTGTCACACCTCACACCACTGATGCATTAATGTTTGAAGGGTTTGGAGATCTTCAGATGCGTCTCAGGTTTCACACTGAGCTCTGAAGGGCGAGGGGGGACGTTTTTAACTTCACCGTCCCAAAATAACAAACACAGTGACCCCGAGAAGAATGTGAACTCTGAATACAAAAGAACAATTAACTACATAGCGACAAAATACATAAAAAATGTTTAATTATTACATGAAATAGTGTATATATTTTTACTATGGTTTTTTTGTTAGTTTAATGTTTATTAACATAGTCAAGCTAGTCAATATATATTTACTTGAAATATATTTTTATTTAATTATTATATAAAATCATTTCCATAATACATATTTTTAAATTTGAAGAAAAAAAAAATCAGTTTAACATATATTGGTAAAAAGTCAAAATCACCAGGCAAAAAATAAATAAAATAAAATAAATGTAATGATTTAATAATTTATATAATATTATATATTATTTAATATAATATTTATATTATTAAATAAATTATATATATATATATATATATATATGTGTGTGTGATTTATTTTTATTTTTTAATTTATTTTTTTTTGTTTTTGTTTTTATTGGTAGAAAAAGAAAATCGCCCAAGTCAAGATTTAAATATATATATTTGCTCAAAAATATTTTTTATTATATAAATAAGGGTTTGTGTGTGTATGTATGTGTATATATATATATATATATATATAAAATACATTTTTATTTCTGTTTTAATTATTGGTAGAAAAAGACAATCACAAGTAACTTAGATATATAGATATATATTATACTTTTTTTTTTTTAAATTAATTTTAGTTTTAATGTTTATTGCTAGAAAATCACTCGAGTCAAGTTTTAAACTTTAAATCATTTCTTATCTTACTCCTCTTGGCTTCTCTGTACCGTGTGGATCATCGTCATCAGATAAAACTTCCACAGTCGTTGCCAAAAATGCAATTTCTTTGTTATGATTGTCTTCATACTCCAGTGATGGATTACGTCCTCAATTTCATTTGAATTTTTTTTCAACAAAATACTAAAATAAGATCTGAAGAACGCCAAATTGCGCTGCTTGTCATGGGAGGAGTGATTCCATGAAGGTTTTCCCAGGTTTATGGATCTTTAATGCGTGTGTTTGTGTTGTTTATGTGTGGTAATGTCGTATCTGAGCGACTGTATTTACATTCTGAGCGTGTGTGTCGCAGTAAAGCCGGAGCGTTCTGGAATATGCTGCGTGATAAGAAGCTGTCAGGAGTTTTATCTGTTCATCTGCATGTTTATCAGGAGAATAACACACGGATCTGTTTCGCGCGGTGGTCCGTTGAGCCGCGGCGCTGGCAGAACAGCGTGACGAGATCATGAATGAATCCTGAGCTTCTGTCAGAGTCTGTAGAAGAATGACACTCAAATTCTGATTTATTCTATTACTTTAAAATTAGCTTTAGTTTTGGTCGTCACCAACAGATTGCTAGTTGCATTCTAGTTAATGCGTTTGTTTTTTTCCGCCACTGAAGATAAAAAGGTAATGGAGTTTTTTTCCTCACAATTACGAATATTTCTCAGAATTGCCCCTTTTTTTTCTCGCAATTCTGACTTTTTTTTCTTCTTTTTTTTTCTTGACATTTTGACCTTTACTCATTATTGCGATAATTTTTATCTTCTAATTTGGATTTTCTTTCTCACAATTGTGAATATTTCTCAGAATTTCCTATTTTTATTTCATAATTCTTTCTTTTTTTTCTTGCAATTCTGACTTTTTTTTCTTCTTTTTTTTTCTTGACATTTTGACCTTTACTCATTATTGCAATAATTTTTATCTTCTTATTTGGATTTTCTTTCTCACAATTACGAATATTTCTCAGAATTTCCTATTTTTTCTTGCAATTCTGACTTTTTTTTTCTGACTTTTTTTTTCTTCTTTTTTTACTTTTTTTTCTTGACATTTTGACCTTTACTCATTATTGCGATAATTTTTATCTTCTAATTTGGATTTTCTTTCTCACAATTGTGAATATTTCTCAGAATTTCCTATTTTTATTTCGTAATTCTTTCTTTTTTTCTTGCAATTCTGACTTTTTTTTTATTTATTTTTTTTACTTTTTTTTTCTTGACATTTTGACCTTTACTCATTATTGCGATAATTTTTATCTTCTTATTTGGATTTTCTTTCTCACAATTACGAATATTTCTCAGAATTTCCTATTTTTTTCTCGCAATTCTGACTTTTTTTTTCTGACTTTTTTTTTTCTTCTTTTTTTACTTTTTTTTCTTGACATTTTGACTTTTACTCATTATTGCGATAATTTTTATCTTCTAATTTGGATTTTCTTTCTCACAATTGTGAATATTTCTCAGAATTTCCTATTTTTATTTCGTAATTCTTTCTTTTTTTTCTTGCAATTCTGACTTTTTTTTTTTTTTTTTTTTTTTTACTTTTTTTTTTTTTTTTTTACTTTTTTTTCTTGACATTTTGACCTTTACTCATTATTGCGATAATTTTTATCTTCTTATTTGGATTTTCTTTCTCACAATTACGAATATTTTCTCAGAATTTCCTATTTTTTTCTCGCAATTCTGACTTTTTTTTTCTGACTTTTTTTTTCTTCTTTTTTTTTTCCCTTTTTTTTCTTGACATTTTGACCTTTACTCATTATTGCAATAATTTTTATCTTCTTATTTGGATTTTCTTTCTCACAATTACGAATATTTCTCAGAATTTCCTATTTTTTTCTCGCAATTCTGACTTTTTTTTCTGACTTTTTTTTTCTTCTTTTTTTACTTTTTTTTCTTGACATTTTGACCGTTACTCATTATTGCGATAATTTTTATCTTCTAATTTGGATTTTCTTTCTCACAATTGTGAATATTTCTCAGAATTTCCTATTTTTATTTCGTAATTCTTTCTTTTTTTTCTTGCAATTCTGACTTTTTTTTTTTTTTTTTTTTTTTACTTTTTTTTCTTGACATTTTGACCTTTACTCATTATTGCGATAATTTTTATCTTCTAATTTGGATTTTCTTTCTCACAATTACGAATATTTCTCAGAATTTCCTATTTTTTTCTCGCAATTCTGACTTTTTTTTTCTGACTTTTTTTTTTCTTCTTTTTTTACTTTTTTTTCTTGACATTTTGACTTTTACTCATTATTGCGATAATTTTTATCTTCTAATTTGGATTTTCTTTCTCACAATTGTGAATATTTCTCAGAATTTCCTATTTTTATTTCGTAATTCTTTCTTTTTTTCTTGCAATTCTGACTTTTTTTTTTTTTTTTTTTTTTACTTTTTTTTCTTGACATTTTGACCTTTACTCATTATTGCGATAATTTTTATCTTCTTATTTGGATTTTCTTTCTCACAATTACGAATATTTCTCAGAATTTCCTATTTTTTTCTCGCAATTCTGACTTTTTTTTTCTGACTTTTTTTTTCTTCTTTTTTTACTTTTTTTTCTTGACATTTTGACTTTTACTCATTATTGCGATAATTTTTATCTTCTAATTTGGATTTTCTTTCTCACAATTGTGAATATTTCTCAGAATTTCCTATTTTTATTTCGTAATTCTTTCTTTTTTTTCTTGCAATTCTGACTTTTTTTTTTTTTTTTTTTTTACTTTTTTTTTCTTGACATTTTGACCTTTACTCATTATTGCAATAATTTTTATCTTCTTATTTGGATTTTCTTTCTCACAATTACGAATATTTCTCAGAATTTCCTATTTTTTTTTCTCGCAATTCTGACTTTTTTTTTCTGACTTTTTTTTTCTTCTTTTTTTACTTTTTTTTCTTGACATTTTGACCGTTACTCATTATTGCGATAATTTTTATCTTCTAATTTGGATTTTCTTTCTCACAATTGTGAATATTTCTCAGAATTTCCTATTTTTATTTCGTAATTCTTTCTTTTTTTTCTTGCAATTCTGACTTTTTTTTTTTTTTTTTTTTTACTTTTTTTTCTTGACATTTTGACTTTTACTCATTATTGCGATAATTTTTTTCTTCTTATTTGGATTTTCTTTCTCACAATTGTGAATATTTCTCAGAATTTCCTATTTTTATTTCGTAATTCTTTCTTTTTTTTCTTGCAATTCTGACTTTATTTCTCAGAATTGCCCGTTTTTCTCTCAATTTTGACTCCTTTTTTGACATTTTTTTCTTGACATTGTGACACTTACTGATATTTGCGAGATTTTATCTTCTTAAAAATAACTTTTTTCTCTCAGTTGTGACCATTTTTAGGAACTGCCTGTTTTTAGCTCGCAATCATGACTTTTTTTCTTGCAATTATGACTTGTTCTTGGAATTTCCAGTTTTTCTCTCAAATCTTACTTTTTTCTTGCAGTTGCGAGAAAAACATTCATAATTGACCGTTCGCAAAGCCCCGCCCCCTTTAGTTACTGTTGCTATGCGCTCTCACGCCACACATCATGTTCTCACGCGGTGAAAAATACATCCCGGAGTTTCATATTTAAAATATTGTAATTTTTTAAAGAAGTTTAATCAATAAATAGCGTCTAGCAGCTGTAATATGGAGAAACAAAATTTACAAACAAAATACCCAATCCCTTTGAATTCACGATTGATAAACCTGTTTGACAAACCTTTGAATATGCTTAATATAATTTGCAGTCAAACTATAAACTTTTAAATTTTTAAAGTAAAGATACCGCTGATTAAATTGAACCTCTTCACTTCTCCAAAGCTTTACTCAGAATAGAAGCCATGTTAGTCAGGTGACGCGTGTGTGTGTGTGTGTGTGTGTAACTGTATCTTCATCATTAGTGAGAGAAGAGCTCATCTCATCACTCCATTACTACAGTAACGACACGCCGACGCTAATGAACACAAAGAACTAATGATCCTGTTACTCTCGTAGTGCTCGTGTCGTGACGCTTTAACAGCCGTCTTCAGGTGTCCACACACACACACACACACACACACACACAGTCACCTGAGAAGGTGTGGTGTGAATTCAGGTCATCGCTGTAACGTCTCTCCTGTCGTCCGTCATCGGGGTTTGTCCTCTGATAGTGTCGGTCGAATCAGAGATGTGTGACACAACAGATTGACCTCTGGACAACACAAACCTGTGGGATGTAATATTACACGCTTATGTTATTAGATTACCAATATATATATATACACACACACATCATTGATATACTATAGTTTTTAATATTCTTTTGAATGAGATTTTATTGTCTGTTTTACTTTAGTCATCACTAGTTAAAAAGTGTGTGTGTGTGGGGGGGGGGGGTATTCCCTACATTACAGGGACCAACAAAATGCCCCCATAATGTCAAGATTTACTAGTATTACTATACCTGTGGGGACATTTGGATGAGGAAACAAGCTTATAAATCATACAGAATGATCTTTTT
>CM074289.1:1378679-1503679 GCA_037194245.1 Opsariichthys bidens
TCAATTTTTACTCAACATGTTCTTCGATATTGAATGCATGTTTGAATAAATCCATTTCATTAAATATCTATATAAAAAAAAGCAATAGAAACATAATTATCCTGTCATTAAAAATGTATTATTAATATATATATATATATTATAATATATTATATTAATTAATATTAATCTATTAATATTATATATTAAAATATATTTATAATATTATAAATTTATATTAAAATATATTATTATTTTATTATTATTTATTATAAAAAAAACCTAATTGTGTGTAATTTAATCGCAAGTAACTTACAAATCAATTCATTTTAACCTTTAATCTTATAATAATGTACCAACTGGGGTTAAATATAAAAAAATTAAAATAAATAAATAGTTTACAGCATGAATTGAAAGAGATTGTAGTTAATCGAAGCAAAATCGAATTGTAAGCTTGTGAATCGAAATTGAATCCAATTGACAGGCGATCTGACCAATCGTGACCCAGAATCCGTCATGTTGACGGTCAGAGCGGTCAGGGGAGTCAGTAGATGAACGTTGGTGAACTTGAATCACTTGAAGCAACATTCCTTCTGATGTTCATTCATGTTTATTTTGTTGTCACAAAAATGTCCTTCTACAAACCAGTAGTTTGTAAACACGTGACCTTTTTGACCTCTCGTGCACCAGTGTCCAGTGAGGGCCGTGTGTGGTACTGAACGAGTCTCATGATGTGTTTTTCCCTGGATAGGACGCAACCGGAGCCGCTGTTTGCCGAGGAGGAGGACGAGGAAGAGGAGGGCGACAAAGATCAGCCGGAATGGAAGAAACGCAAGATCTGAAGAGAGTCGAGAAACTGCGATGGACTTTCCGAACTTGTCATTGGACCGCGGACATTTGAAGTCCGTATTTGAGCGGAAGAATTTGTCCTTTTGCTAAACGTCATTTTTTATTTGATTTAGTTCTGCTCGCACAGATGATTCATCGTTGTTTTGACTGTTTTTTCCTCCTTTTCTGGATGTATTTTTGTCTTTTAGATTATAAATAAACACCGTGTGGCCAGAGCTCGTGTTTCTCGTACACGCTTCACAAACACTTTTATTTTGCGGGTTGAAAAACAGAAATGTGTGTGTTTTACATTCACTCAAGCTTTACTAAATAATGTTGGATATTTATTATTTTTTGCTCGACGCTGAAGGACGCGGCGACACTCGTTTTGTGTGGCCGTACGTATCGCTGTGTGAGATCGCGTGTTTGCGTGACGGTCTGCCGTGGAAACACACAGGACGTCACGCCATCACAACACATTCCTTTCCGTTGAATCTCAGACCCGAGCGACGGCCCCGAACGACTCCTCGACTTCCCCGATGACTCACGGCGCTCTATAAATATTTATTTGAAAGAAATCTTTAGATTCTTCGTTTGTTTTTAAAGCTCTTAAGGATCTCAAGATTCTTTTCTGTCAGTCAGAGAATCAGAATTTTACTTATTTACTGCGGTTTCTATTTCTGATTCTAAATTGGTAATTTTTTTTTGTCATTAGCGTTCAATTTTTTGTTTGTTTTTGGATTTCATATTTCACTCCAACCTCTACTATATATATATATATATATATATAAAATAATAAAAAAATTATATATATTTTTGTGTATATAATATATATATATACATATATATAAAAAAAACATATAATATATAAATATATATTAATTATTTTTTTATTATTTTTATATATATATATACATATGTGCTATTAAAAATAAAGATTTCCATTGTGTCGATTCTTCATATATACATATATATATATATATATTTAATTAAAAAACAATTAATATATATTTATATAATATTATATATTATATTTTTATATATATATTATATACACAAAAATATATATAATTTTTATTATTATTTTATATATATATATATACTGCAATACATCTCCACATTTTACCTTTCTTTAATTTTTTTTAAATTATACAAATTTGTCTTTTTTTTTTAAATATTAAAAAATATACAAAATTAATGATAAATTGAATTTAACTTTTTAAGTGTTTAATTAAAGACAGTACAATAAATGCTTTATGCATTTCAATTTGTTATGTATTAATATTTCACAATTAAAATTAAATTCATATGTATATATATTTGATTTGGGAGTGAAACAAGTTCTTAACAGGTTCTGTGACGATCATGTTTTGCCTGAAAAATAAGAAAATGCAAAAGAAAATGGCAAGAAGTGAATCATCAGGCCGTGTTATTTACGCTGACTGTGCGATATGTAGCTTTGGCTTTCAGTGAGTGCATCAATTGAACTGCTTTGACTGTAAACATCTACTTTTAGATCCGTTGCACAAGTGCAGATCTATAAGCGTCCGTGGATGAGGATGATGACACGGCTGAAGAACGAGGCGGTGCTGCAGTCGATGTGGATTATGTGTCTCTGCTCATTACAACCGAAAGGAATGTCCCCTCTGGCTAACCTACAGGACGCTTTTTGCTTTTTAAAACACGAGACGAGATCTTGAAACACTATCGCTTTCTCCGAGTGCCACTAATGCACTTCGCTTTTCCTTCGGTTTAAGCCTTCTCTGTCCTGAATGGACGTGTCGAGGGATTTCCCGCCATTTCTGCCGCGCTATTGGACGGTTCCCGTCGGCGTTCGGAATAATAACCAAAGCACAACCCAGAAATAATCCTCCGGATATCTGTCCCGAGGAGCAGCTGTGATGGGCCTCAAACCCTCGAAAGCAAATCATCCGCTGATCAGAGCGATGAAAGTCCCTGAAAACCGTAATGAAGAGTGAAGTATCCCAGCTTCCCCGGCCTAATCCAGCAGCCTATTCTGAGTGCTGATGTCAGCCGGCGCTCCAGTGTCTGTTTCCGGCCCAGGAATGTGGGAACGGTGGAGCAGGTGATGTCACCGCGTTGGTTTGAGGGATCGGGCGTGTCGTGTCGGTCGACTGTCAGTGGATCGTATATCTGAGGCTCGTTGCGCTCGGGATCGGCGGCTGTAGTGGTTCTGTGGGTAATCGGGCTTCTGATCTTTGGATCAGGGAAGATGCCGCGTTGTGTCCAGAAGGGATACAGCTACGGCCGGAAGTGAGGCAAAATCTCCGGATGAATAGCAGTCAATTAAACGTGCTACTTATAAAACTGTGTTTTGTTAATATCAACACCCACAGAACCCTAAAGCGACCCTCGCAATACCGCAAAAATCTGGTACTGATTTAAATAAATAAATACTCAATGACGCAGTGTTGATGTGTGCGTGTCCAGCGGCCGTAACTGTGTCTGTCCATCCGTCCGTCCATCATCCATCTGTCAGTGTCTATCCATCCATCCATCTGTCCGCCTGTCTGTCCATTTATCCATCCATCCATCTCTCCCTCCATCCAACCGTCCATCCATCCATCCACCCATCATCTATCCCTCCACCCATCTGTCCATCCATCCATCCTTCTCTTCCTCCATCCAACCGTCCATCCATCCATCCACCCATCATCCATCCATCATCTATCCTTCCACCCATCTGTCCATCCATCCATCCTTCTCTTCCTCCATCCAACCGTCCATCCATCCATCCATCCATCATCTATCCCTCCACCCATCTGTCCATCCATCCATCCATCATCCACATATCTATCTATTCATCCCTGAATCATTCCATCCGTCGTTCTTTCTATCTGTCCATCCATCATCCATCCATCATCTATCCCTCCACCCAACCGTCCATCCATCCATCCATCCATCCATCCATCCATCCATCCATCCATCCATCCATACATACATCCATACATACATCCATACATACATCCATCCATACACCCATCCATACATCCATCCATCCATACATGCATACATCCATCCATCCATACATCCATCCATCCATCCATCCATACACCCATCCATCCATCCATACACCCATCCATCCATCCATACATGCATACATCCATCCATCCATACATACATCCATCCATCCATCCATACACCCATCCATCCATCCATACATCCATCCATACACCCATCCATCCATCCATACACCCATCCATCCATCCATACATCCATCCATCCATACATGCATACATACATCCATCCATACACCCATCCATCCATCCATACATACATACATACATCCATCCATCCATACATACATCCATCCATCCATCCATACACCCATCCATCCATCCATACATACATCCATCCATCCATCCATACACCCATCCATCCATCCATACATCCATCCATACACCCATCCATCCATCCATACATGCATACATCCATCCATCCATACATACATCCATCCATCCATCCATACACCCATCCATCCATCCATACATCCATCCATACACCCATCCATCCATCCATACACCCATCCATCCATCCATACATCCATCCATCCATACATGCATACATACATCCATCCATACACCCATACATCCATCCATACACCCATCCATACATCCATCCATACACCCATCCATATATCCATACACACATCCATACATCCATACACGCATCCATCCATACATCCATCCATACATGCATACATCCATCCATCTACACATACATCCATCCATCCATCCATCCATCCATACATACACACACACACACACAGGTCTTTCTCTGCAGGAGCAGCTGAAGCGGTTACAGGATACTCCTGCAGATCCGTCCTCATCCGCGTAGCCCCGGATCTGATGTGCGGTCAGGCCTCTTCTGCTCCGGTCAGTGACAGACAGAGTCCTGCTGCGCTTCTTCACAAACCTCCTCGAGCTCGAGCCTCTTCAACTCCATGGAAACATTTCCACAGAGTGCCCAGATTTACTGCTCGGCTCGGCTTTACAACCAGCTTTTGTTTACCATAGAATCCTGGGCCGCTGTTCAGGAATGCATTACAGCCGAGCGGAACGATCCCGACTCTCCAAGCCGCTCCTGAAATGTCTTTCAGCACGTCCGAGCTTCAGCTGACAGACAACTGATCATCTGAAATCCCCAGAGTATGATGGACTTTCTACTGTAAATATGTTTTATAATTATTTTAGATAGATAGATATTTATTTGCTTATACACAACACATAATATATATATATATATATGTATGTAAATAGTATTTGTAGTATATATTTTTTCTAAAATAATTTATATTTTTTGATGCATAAAAATCTACTTTTTATTTTATATTTTTACTATATATATATATATAAAACTACTTATTTTTTGCATTTGATACATCTGTATTATGATGCACAAAATGTACAAATATTTTATTTTCATAGTTATTCTCAGAACTTAATTTTACTGGAATGCAACTTCTATGAAATGAGAATCCACTGTTCAAAAGGATTCTTTAAAACTCCCGCATTGATGACGTACTCACACAAAAGCATGATAGAAACGAGATTTATTTTGTAAAAAGTTATAAAATGAATATTGTACAAAAATAAAGTCTGTAGAGAGCTTTGGTTCAGTAACACAAAACAAGACAAAACGCCTCACAGGACCGACGGAAAATGAGTTTCAGCAGACATTTGAACTCTTATCTTGAATGTTTTCTTTCGAGGAATCCGTGAACGTAAGTTACACGCTCCGGACATGTGCACTCGGCAGACCGCCATCCATCAGGACAGAGGATCGCGGCCAACGCGTCTACGACGCAAAAGCACGTTTATCACGATTGAGGTGGAACAGCTGATGAAATATATCCTGATAATAGAGGCAGAGGCTTGGCCTAGATACTTCAGAAATGGGTGGATTTGTTCAGGAAACGCAGGGGATTACGGCATCATTCTGGCTCCGTGTCGTCGCCGTATCGCCACGGCTCCGCGTTTACAGTCGCGGGCCCAGATTGCTCTACAATTCTCGGGGATTGATCCCGTCGAGAAGTTTATTTCAAGTCGGTGAGAGCAGACAAAGCTGATTTGACATAATTGGTCTTAGGCGACGGGGGGTCCGCAGCGCTTTTACATCGGGGCCGCGGATTCAAATCTCTCCTGACCTTTGCGATCGCACCGGACCAAGCGGTCAGCGGGTTTAAAGAGGTCGCATGTAACATTATTTACTCTGATCGAGCAGTCCATTTGTGGCGCTCGGCTCGGCTCGCGCAGGCAGTCTCTGGCGCTGATTTCATTACAGCGAGATGTAAACACGCCGGGCCAGACCGTATTTTAAAGAGATAATTGGAGACGAGCCATCTGAGGTCCAGCGGCATTTTAATGATGTCTTTTCACTGAGTGATGGAAGAAAATAAAGATCACTTCTGCAAAACAACATCAGCTTTTTATTTTCGGCAAGAATAGTTGGTCCTCTAAAGTAATTCTGCCTGCTTATTATCCGCTCTTTCGCTGAAGGAAACAACCGTTTCGGAGACGCGTCTTTTCCATCGCCGAGCGTCACGGACGGGGACGTCATTATCCGCTTTTCTTTAAAGGAATCGTTTGCTCGACCTCGTGTTGCCCCAAACCCTTCCTCCGTGAAGCACAAATAACTCTCCATGGCTAAACGTTCCTTCAAAGCATATCATATCGCGACTCGTGCGTCGCATTCCGAGTCACATGAGGCTTCGTGTGAGGAGCGAACGTGTTTACGTGTATTTTTTTTTTTTTCATGCTTCGCAGTCACGTGACATGTGGCATCATGCGTCCGAGAGAGATCTGGGTCTGTTCCTCATGCAAATCAATCGTGTGACCTCGGAAGACTTTGAATGAGGTGCCGACGAAACCGTATGAATCCATTCACCGGAATCTCCTCGCACAAATGTACCGTCGATTAGTGAACTTCTCCAGCCGTAATGCATCGTTTCTAAAGAAATACGTGCGATCTGTAATTTTGTGTGCCGGCGAAAGATTTTTGTAGCTGCACTGCGTTCAATATTATAATAATAATATAAATTAAAATAATATTTTTACTAGCTATGCTCAGGTCTAACACATTTCATATATGTGTGTGTGTGTGTGTGTGTGTGTGTGCGTATATATATATATATATAAAGTTATTAAAAATATAGTTTTCTAGTATGTGTTCTACAAAAATATTAGATATATATACGTACTGTCAAATCGATTAATCGCATATAACAAACGTTTGTAAATATGTACTTGTATACGTACACGCACGCACACACACACATATATCGCATATAACATGAGTTTGCATATATAATTGTGTGTATATATATATATATATATAAACTCATGTTAGATGCGATTAATCGATTTGGCAGCACTTTTTTGTAGAAACAATACGCATGTATATATAATATTTCTAGTTTTTATGTATAATGACATATGCACACACAAACTCATGTTAGATGCGATTAATTGCGATGAAGCAGCACTTAATATTTTTAATATTTCTATTTTTTTCTAATGTATAGATACACATGTGTGTGCATATGTAATACCGTTTTATGTTTATATTTAAAGGTTTGGTTTCGCGTGGCACAGATGAAAGAGATTCCTGTAGGTTTGGAACGACATGAGGCTGAATAAATGGCGAACTGTAAACGGATCCTTTTAAACACACAAATGCTCAAATTTGGCACCATCCAAGATAGAGAACAAAAAAAAAACAAAAAAACCCTCCTTAAATAAATAAGAGAAACAAACACTCTAATACAATGGATCGCAAATAAATAACAATAACTTAATTAAATCTCAATAAATACATTTTCATATATACTATATGAGCTATAGATAGCTTTCTAGATATTAAAGGTTGGGAGTCTGTAGTCTCTCGCCGACGGTGTGAATGGGATAATCCACTGCGGACGCGCTCCTTATTCCACCAAACGATGTTCGTTGCCGAATAAACGCTCAACGGCCGTCAATCTCGTGGTTTGGTAACAAAGCGAACGCTGGATATCTCTCTGCGAGAGTCCCGGCCGGAGCGGCTCGGTCAAACGCACGCGCACTTTTTAGCGGAATGCTTCTTCAGCGTGTGGTATTCCAAGCTGTCGTCCAAGAACGAGATGTCGTCGTCGAACGCGATCGGCCGACAGCAAGTCCGAGACGGAGTTTCCTTGTCCAGCTTCTTGTTGTGGGTGAGGTTGTTCAGGATCTTGTCGTAGTTGGTCTCGGCGTCGTAACACGGGCCGCTGCAGTAGCGGAAAATCAGCTCCTCTTTGGTCCTGTAACCCAAGCCCAGGTCCGTCACGTTCAGGTGGATCTCTTTAAGGAGGCAGCCACGCCCTTGACCTTTGACCCTGTCGTCTCGGCTTTCCTTCCGCCCGCGACCCCTTTTCCTGTCTCCGCGTCCCCGTCCCGCCCTCTCGGTGTTTGTCGCTCCTTTCTGTCGTCCTCTGTCCCGCTTCGGCCGAGAGTCGACGTCCACGTCGGACGATCTGCGCAGACGGCCGATAGTCGCTTCGATGAAGTCCATTACGTTCTCGAACTGCTCCGGGTAAAGGCCGTTTACGGCATCTTCAAGAGACGGGATAAAAAAAAAAAATCATTCAATTAATGTCATTTAAAGCTCATTTGGAAATGTGAAACTGATCTTTGTGTTGTTATTGTTAACTAAAACTATACAAGCAAACTTTTTAAAATAATATGTTATATTATTTCAGGTATAATTGCGGTGCACTTTAAGTTCTGCAATTACTAAAATAAAATTAAAAAAAAAAAAACATTTTTATTTAATTATTACGTTTTATAAATTATTACAACTTAAACCGAAATAAAACATAAAAACGAATTCAAAATATTAATAAATGCCATATTAATGATGCTAAAATGACATTTACATTCACATCACAATAACATTTTGGGTTTATTTCAGGCTGAAATGAGATTCTGATGTACAAAATTAAAAATATAGCAATAAAAAATGTGAATAAATGGCATATTAATGCTACTAAAATTACACTGGTATGAATTTTAGTATTTTTTAGTCAAATTTATTTATAGTGACGTAGAAAATTTCTTTTTATTTCAGGCTGAAATGAGATTCTGATGTACAAAATTAAAAATATAACAATAAAAAATGTGAATAAATGCCATATTAATGCTACTAAAATTACATTTACATCACAATAACATTTTGTTCATTTCAGGCTGAAATGAGATTCTGATGTACAAAATTAAAAATATAGCAATAAAAAATATGAATAATTACAATATTAACGCTACTAAAATAACACTGGTATGAATTTCAGTATTTTATTAGTAAAATTTATTTATAGTGACGTAGAAAATTTCTTTTTATTTCAGGTTGAAATGAGATTCTGATGTACAAAATTAAAAATATAGCAATAAAAAATGTGAATAAATGCCATATTAATGCTACTAAAATTACATTTACATCACAATAACATTTTGTTAATTTCAGGCTGAAATGAGATTCTGATGTACAAAATTAAAAATATAGCAATAAAAAATATGAATAATTACAATATTAACGCTACTAAAATAACACTGGTATGAATTTCAGTATTTTATTAGTAAAATTTATTTATAGTGACGTAGAAAATTTCTTTTTATTTCAGGTTGAAATGAGATTCTGATGTACAAAATTAAAAATATAGCAATAAAAAATGTGAATAAATGGCATATTAATGCTACTAAAATTACACTGGTATGAATTTTAGTATTTTTTAGTCAAATTTATTTATAGTGACGTAAAAAAATTCTTTTTATTTCAGGCTGAAATGAGATTCTGATGTACAAAATTAAAAATATAGCAATAAAAAATGTGAATAAATTCCATATTAATGCTACTAAAATTACATTTACATCACAATAACATTTTGTTAATTTCAGGCTGAAATGAGATTCTGATGTACAAAATTAAAAATATAGCAATAAAAAATGTGAATAAATGGCATATTAATGCTACTAAAATTACACTGGTATGAATTTTAGTAGTTTTTAGTCAAATTTATTTATAGTGACGTAGAAAATTTCTGTTTTATTTCAGGCTGAAATGAGATTCTGATGTACAAAATTAAAAATATAACAATAAAAAATGTGAATAAATGGCATATTAATGCTACTAAAATAACACTGGTATGATTTTTTTAGTATGAAATCTGCTTATAGTGACCTAGACAAAGAGCAGGAATATTTCTGTTTTACATTATTTAAACAGTTTCTGTTTATAAAAGACAATGTGGTCTGCAGATCCTCAGAGTTCTCCCAGACGTTTGGACTTCACTGTATATACGACGCTTGTTTGTCACTATCGGCCATCCTAAATAACGGCGGATGACTCACGGGAGCTCGCCTCGAACACGGGTGTTTTCATCTCGGGCCTGCGATGGAAAATCTTATAGATGATGACATTGAGGTACAGCAGAATACATCTGCTCAACCACAAACTCGAAACATGCGCGCCGTCCTCGTCTTAAACAAAAGCAAGCGCTTGTTTGATCTGCATGTAATACACCATGATTTCATTACTCGCTCTCGGTTCCACCGTATTACAGTTCTCAGAAAAGGTGGTGCACTCACTCGTTATTTAACTTAAAATGTTTCAATCATGTCCACTCATTGAGTGGAACATAATAAAGCTGTTTAATTCTATATGGAGTGGGTGATGGACGCCATGTTGAGATCACATGACCAACTTCTCATTTTAGCCTACTTTGGTGAACTAGTCCTAGGGTTTTGGCGCGATTGGAACCCAACCCGTGCATGAGATTTTCCGTATGATTGTCAATAATGATCAAAAAATAAGCTGATATTTCGATTCATGGTCACTCAGGGCCGCCAAAATGCTTGAAGTTGAGCCACGTTTACTAAAATGGCTATAACCTGTGAACAGAATGAGATATCTTCACCAAATTTGGTGCAGATATGCAAGACGTCATTCTATGGTCATGTGAAAAAGAATGTGTCGACTGGCCTCTTGGTGGCACTATAACAGGATAAAAACTTGAAAACGGCTTCGCTGTTAGTCCGATCGAGTTGAAAATTGGCATGCAGTGTCTTCGTCCGACGTGCCATGATTGTCTGTGAGGACTCTGACACATCTCAAAAAACATGGCCGACATCAGCCAGTGAAGTTTGAGCTGCTACCAGGCAAGGTTAACCGAGGAATTAAACTCACGTGCGTAAATGATCGTGTTTTTCACGCATTCTGAGCAACTCTGCCTCTAGAATCGCATCTGTCCATCGAATAGTTCGTTAAATACCGGAGATTATTTCACAAACCAACTTTGGCGAACTAGTCCTAGGGTTTTGGCCCGATTGGAACCCAACCCGTGCAGTGAGATTTTCCGTCTGATTGTCAATAATGATCAAAAAATAAGCTGATATTTCGATTCATGGTCACTAAGGGCCGCCAAAATGCTTGAAGTTGAGCCACGTTTACTAAAATGGCTATAACCTGTGAACAGAATGAGATATCTTCACCAAATTTGGTGCAGATATGCAAGACGTCATTCTATGGTCATGTGAAAAAGAATGTGTCGACTGGCCTCTTGGTGGCACTATAACAGGATAAAAACTTGAAAACGGCTTCGCTGTTAGTCCGATCGAGTTGAAAATTGGCATGCAGTGTCTTCGTCCGACGTGCCATGATTGTCTGTGAGGACTCTGACACATCTCAAAAAACATGGCCGACATCAGCCAGTGAAGTTTGAGCTGCTACCAGGCAAGGTTAACCGAGGAATTAAACTCACGTGCGTAAATGATCGCGTTTTTCACGCATTCTGAGCAACTCTGCCTCTAGAATCGCATCTGTCCATCGAATAGTTCGTTAAATACCGGAGATTATTTCACAAACCAACTTTGGTGAACTAGTCCTAGGGTTTTGGCCCGATTGGAACCCAACCCGTGCATGAGATTTTCCGTATGATTGTCAATAATGATCAAAAAATAAGCTGATATTTCGATTCATGGTCACTCAGGGCCGCCAAAATGCTTGAAGTTGAGCCACGTTTACTAAAATGGCTATAACCTGTGAACAGAATGAGATATCTTCACCAAATTTGGTGCAGATATGCAAGACGTCATTCTATGGTCATGTGAAAAAGAATGTGTCGACTGGCCACTTGGTGGCACTATAACAGGATAAAAACTTGAAAACGGCTTCGCTGTTAGTCCGATCGAGTTGAAAATTGGCATGCAGTGTCTTCGTCCGACGTGCCATGATTGTCTGTGAGGACTCTGACACATCTCAAAAAACATGGCCGACATCAGCCAGTGAAGTTTGAGCTGCTACCAGGCAAGGTTAACCGAGGAATTAAACTCACGTGCGTAAATGATCATGTTTTTCACGCATTCTGAGCAACTCTGCCTCTAGAATCGCATCTGTCCATCGAATAGTTCGTTAAATACCGGAGATTATTTCACAAACCAACTTTGGCGAACTAGTCCTAGCATTTTGGCCCGATTGGAACCCAACCCGTGCATGAGATTTTCCGTCTGATTGTCAATAATGATCAAAAAATAAGCTGATATTTCGATTCATGGTCACTAAGGGCCGCCAAAATGCTTGAAGTTGAGCCACTTTTACTAAAATGGCTATAACCTGTGAACAGAATGAGATATTTCCACCAAATTTGGTGCAGATATGCAAGACGTCATTATGTCAAAAACCAACTTTGGCGAACTAGTCCTAGGTTTTTGGCTCAACCTCGATAACTGTTAAAAAGCTTTAAAAACTATATATTTCCTATGGTAAATTGCTTGTTTTGGCTGTAAATGGTCTTTTCCGTCTATGATCGAGGTGGTTACAGGTTTTCTAATTTAAACATTATACCTTTTCACACAAGGCCTCAAAGAGATTGAACCCGATAACTGCTGCTCGCAGCTATATTTAATCACTACAACTTGTCGTTAGGTCGTCCAAGCCAGTGCAACATGAGTGAAAATGTACCGAAAGCATTTTTAAGAGATGTTTTTACCAATCAGGTGGAGACATCGATGCGGTGGGAACATGCAAAGATGCAAATTAAACGTCATCAACCTTGGTTCACCCTTGCAATCAGCCAAAACACTTTCAACAGCTATTTCAATGATTTTCATGACGGCTATTCCATGCAAATATCACTGACAACACATGCATGAACACCTGTAGATGCACCACATGGCAGGTGAACTGAAGTATTCTCGGTTGGACTGAGATGATTCAGATGCATTTTGTTCAGCTGAGTTGCAGGCCTGATGCAAGGTGCGAGATTCGAGTAACCTTTACTCTGGTGTGGTTTGTGTAACCAGCAGCCCGTGTGTTATATGATCTACAGCGGTGCAAAACACTGGCTGTGTTTCAGAACTCTGTGCTGCCTACCAAGACACGACGAACGAACAATGCATAAACATTTAAACTCATGGACCAGTGTGTTTAACTTAAAGGGGTCCTTGATTCTGATTTCACTTGTTTAGCTTGAGTTAGTGTGTGATGTTGCTGTTTGAGCAGAAACAACATCTGAAAAGTTACAAAACTCAAAGTTCAATGCGAAGAGAGATATTTTCTTTTACAGAAATCGGCTGGTAGGAACTACAACGAGCTTCTTCCTGGGTTTGTGACATCACAAACCCTAAAATTTACATAAACTCCGCCCCTGAGAACACTCAACAAAGGGGGCGGGGCCATGTCGGGCTGCTTTAGAGTTGTTGTAGTCGAGTGTTGTCGACGCCGTCATTTTACGCCACAAACGAGGGTCGATTCGAGGACAAAAGACGAACGTGACGACACACGCTAGTGACGAGTCGATCAACTCCACAGCAACGACATCAATTTATCCACTAACCGTTCAGAATCGTCTTCCTGAGTCTCTCCATCCGTTTGAACGCTTTCCTCATTTTGTCTGCGTGAGATTCTCCAGCTTTGTTGTTGTTGTTGAGCTGTTAAAGCTCCGACCTCTTCTGGAGCAGCAGCTCATTTGCATTTAAAGGGACGCACACAAAAACGGCGTGTTTTTGCTCAAACCCAAATTTGACAAGCGATAATAAATGATCTGTGAGTGAAACTTCACTGGAGACACCAGAGGCTGATATTACATCTTGTGAAGAGGCATTATAGGACCCCTTTAAATGTATATTCTGTGTAATATATCACAGACTATATATATATATGCAGCCAAAAAAAGCAAAAAACTTTCTTAGTGTTAAGAACATTTAATAATGTTTAATAATCTAATAATAGGGTTGTTTGTCATGTGTTTAAATTAGTGCTGGGCGTTCAATTAATGGCATCCAAAATAAAAGTTTGTGTTTACATAATTTATGTGTGTGTACTGCGTATAATTATTATATATTTATAAATACACACATGTATCTATATATTTATATATATAAAATATATTATATAAATATATCTAATATACATGCAAATATATATCCACGAATGTGTGTCTTTATGTAAACGTACACGCACATAAATGACGTAAACACAAACTTTTATTTTGGATGCGATTAATCGAAAGCTCAGCACTAGTTTCAATGCATTATACTTTCAAAATGAATAGATAAGTGCATTATAACTGTGGTTACAATTATTCATGAGAGGCATAATGAATGCACTCAAAATACTTTCAAGTAAAGTGTAACCAAATCTCCACTATGAAGAACCTTTTGTGCGTGTTAAAGGTTCTTCATGGAATCACATAATAAGCCATAAAAGTGCACCATTTTATTTATGCATCTACATTTTGCACGCATTTGCAGCTGAACGGACGCGAAACCTTGTTTTCATCTGCTTCAGATTGCATGCACCGCATGTCCTTCAGCAGAGCAGAATACTCAAACGTCGTCACCGCTTTCAGTGGCTTCCAATCCGCCGTTTTTTTTTTGTTTTGTTTTGTTTTTTTGGAGCGTTCGAGCGAACTAGAGACACTGGTGCATGTAGGGTTTGAATCCCCAAGACAAAAGCCACTGAGTGATTCAACATGTGTTTGTTTTCCGCAGCTCCCACCGTCTGTCGTTCACTGGAGCCTTGCATTATGCAACGGCGACTTTTCGAAACAAACTCGTGCATATTTTACAAGCCCAATACTCCACGTCGGTCAGTCGAACGCAATCCGTTCCACATGCTGCATTAATTCCCCAATTTAGAAAGTTCCCACGATGCGAGATGAACGCGTGCGCGCCGCATCGAGACTACTGTGTGTGAACGACGAGGCCGCGATTAAACATCTGGAGCAGCTGCTGAAATGTGCATCGATGCGAATGCCTTTCCCGTCACGTCAGTATCGGTCAGCGCCGGGCACCTTACGCGTCCACGTCGAGAGCAGCTCATCCTCTGCGTTACGAGGACTAGATTGGTCATGCGGGGGTTTGTGAAGGTAATGCTTCATCTAACATGCTCTTGACCAGCGTATTGTCACAGGGTTGCTCAACATGCAGCTATGTGAGTAATTGAAAACAGCTCGCATTGCAATTGAACTGACACCATGTAGTTGTTCGGACATGCATTCTGACTTACATTGTTCCTCCATGGAGGTGTGTTTTTGGTTGGTGTTTTCAGGTTGGGAGTCAATGACGGGGTCCAGAGCGGGGCTCTCTCACTGCGGACCGCAGCTCTTCTGGACGGCTGCAGCTTGTGGAAGAGGGGACGTGCGGAAACGGAGCTCAGGAGCAACAAACACGTGGCTAGAATGTCCCATAACTTCATTTTAGACTCAGTTCCTTTGAGGGAAGCTGCAATGGTGCAAAGGCAAGCATGAGTATGTGCAGAAGAACATGACACAACGCTGAAAAAAGGACCTTTTGCATGTGCTAAATGGATGGATTTGTCGTGGAGCTACTGAGACGGTTCAGTGACTGTGACTTGATTGTGAAAAGTGCAGAATTAAATATTCTGATGCGGGCTCTCTGTGAAATGTGTTCTGTAGGCTGAAGCCCAGTTAATGCCGAACAGATTTCAGTCAATAATACAGTGCAGAAAAAAATGCGCCTTTTCTGCCAGAGTTTTTCCCCATTCCGGATCCCGAAACTCCTGTCGATGCAAAGGCACACGAAATCCAGCAGTTTCATGATGTTTACAGCCACTTTTATGACGCTTTCCTTCGAATAGCACCAATTGTTGATCATGAAAACCTGCTGTTTCTATTCAATCATTATATTATCTCGCGCTTTTTGATATTTTATAAGTCACAGAGTCGAGATCAGGTGGTTTTAGTGCATCGTTCCGTTTTATACGCCACTTAAATCCCACTTTTCAGAATTTTAGCTACTGAAATGAGTCAGTTGCGGTGAAGTGAAAGATAAAAAAAAATCCTGACTTAGGAGGTCGGAGAACCTTTTCAGGTTCTTCATGTGGTGCTTCATGGAATCCAGAATGTATGAGGAACCTATAATGAAACTTTTTTTTTTTTTAAATGACCAAGAAATCTATCGAATGACCTTCATATGTAAGTGTGTATGAAAAAAAAAAACAAAAAAAAAAATCAATAAACAAGCCCTGCTCGAGTCCACATGCAGATATAAACTCACCTTAAATGGGGTCCATACAGACCAGAGCTTCAGAAGAGCCAAATTCTCAGCAAATCGGGAAACATGGAAAGATCCAACAGATAAAATCCGAGAGTTATCCCCAAAATATCACGATTCCAGGTCCATTCGCAACATGTTATCCACTAGATCCAAAACGAAGCGCGCGCAGAAGTGTCCAGAGCTTCAGTGTGCCACACCGACGCGCCGCGCCACTCAGCTCACCGTGCGCAACGCGACGCGCGAGACTGTGATGCTGCCGCGCGCCGCGTCTGTAAGAGAGAAAAGCAGCAGCAGCGGGTCAGATGAAGACATCGGGATGTGGATCCCAACTAACTGTAATAGTTTCCCGTGTCTATCAGAACGCGCCGCATTCTGCCTCCGAAACGCACCGCGCAGGTGATGAAATCCAGGTGAATGCTTGTAAATATCCGCTCTGATCAGGTAAAGCTGCGGTCCGACGGTGTGTGTGTGTGTGTGTGTGTGTGTGTGTGTGTGAGATCTGTCAGCGCGCAGCAGTCATGATCCACACGCGCGTCTGTGAAACGCGTTTGACGCTCACTCTGAGCTCTGAGCGCGTTTAAATACGCTCACGGGTTCGAGCGCGCTGACGTCACGACGGCCCCGCCCCTCGCATTTCTTCACAGATCCATCCATCACCGTTTCCATCCACACTGATGTTCGTCAAAACACAAATAACACGAATTGACTGAGAGTTTGAGTTGGGATTTCACAAAGCAAAACCTCATTGCTCTGAAATCTCTTATAAAATATCCAAAAAGACACAACAGGAGCTATTACTGTTCTTTGAAGAACCTTGCAATGTCTATTATAATAAATATAATTATTATTAATCAGGTTTTGTAAGGGAGGTTTGCGTGTCGTTCCATATTAAAACGATCTTTACTAAATCAAAGGATCAGTGACAGCAGTTTGTTTACATTTTAAAAGCCGTTATAAATTAAGTCTTATCCTAAATATTTCTCTTATTTGTAATCCTCATCCTGAATGCATCTTTTTTTTTTTCCTTCGCAGATGCATGAGCGACTTACAAATGAGAAGTACAACAAAGTGATTTAACTCGAAATTGAAATGAGGAGGAGGAGGAGGAGGAGGAGGGTTTCCCCAGCTGAGCCTTCGTCCCTCCCAAGATTCCTTCTCATCTACTCATCTGAGGGAGTTTTTCTTGCTACTGTCATCTCTGGCTTCCCTGAGGGAGTGTGTGAGGCTCTATTCATCTTTAAAGCTCGCTGGAACAATTGGCATTGTGAAGAGCTCTATACAAACAAATTGAATTGAAAAAAACATGAATTGAATTAAAGCTGCGTGGCATTATGAGCGAAGCTCTAAATATCCTGCCATGAGTCTGAGAGCACATCCATGCTCACTTACATGTTTGAGAAGTAATGCTTATTAGAATGTTGTTAAGCCATTTCTTTAAATTAGTATATATGCTGTTCCTATGTATGGAAGCTTGTACTAAATAAAAAAAAAAAGGTAATTGAGACTTTTTAATCTCGCAATTCTAACTTTATATCTCGCAATTCTGACTTTATATCTCGCAATTCTGACTTTATATCTCGCAATTCTGACTTTATATCTCACAATTCTGACTTTATATCTCACAATTCTGACTTTATATCTCACAATTCTGACTTTATATCTCACAATTCTGACTTTATATCTCGCAATTCTGACTTTATATCTCGCAATTCTGACTTTATATCTCACAATTCTGACTTTATATCTCACAATTCTGACTTTATATCTCACAATTCTGACTTTATATCTCACAATTCTGACTTTATATCTCGCAATTCTGACTTTATATCTCACAATTCTGACTTTATAACTCACAATTCTGACTTTATATCTCACAATTCTGACTTTATATCTCGCAATTCTGACTTTATATCTCGCAATTCTGACTTTATATCTCACAATTCTGACTTTATATCTCACAATTCTGACTTTATATCTCACAATTCTGACTTTATATCTCACAATTCTGACTTTATATCTCACAATTCTGACTTTATATCTCACAATTCTGACTTTATATCTCACAATTCTGACTTTATATCTCACAATTCTGACTTTATATCTCGCAACTCTGACTTTATATCTCACAATTCTGACTTTATATCTCACAATTCTGACTTTATATCTCGCAATTCTGACTTTATATCTCGCAATTCTGACTTTATATCTCACAATTCTGACTTTATATCTCGCAATTCTGACTTTATATCTCGCAATTCTGACTTTATATCTCACAATTCTGACTTTATATCTCACAATTCTGACTTTATATCTCACAATTCTGACTTTATATCTCACAATTCTGACTTTATATCTCACAATTCTGACTTTATATCTCACAATTCTGACTTTATATCTCGCAATTCTGACTTTATATCTCACAATTCTGACTTTATATCTCACAATTCTGACTTTATATCTCACAATTCTGACTTTATATCTCACAATTCTGACTTTATATCTTAAAATTCTGACTTTATATCTCACAATTCTGACTTTATATCTCGCAATTCTGACTTTATATCTCGCAATTCTGACTTTATATCTCACAATTCTGACTTTATATCTCACAATTCTGACTTTATATCTCGCAATTCTGACTTTATATCTCGCAATTCTGACTTTATATCTCGCAATTCTGACTTTATATCTCACAATTCTGACTTTATATCTCACAATTCTGACTTTATATCTCGCAATTCTGACTTTATATCTCGCAATTCTGACTTTATATCTCACAATTCTGACTTTATATCTCACAATTCTGACTTTATATCTCACAATTCTGACTTTATATCTCACAATTCTGACTTTATATCTCGCAACTCTGACTTTATATCTCGCAATTCTGACTTTATATCTCACAATTCTGACTTTATATCTCGCAATTCTGACTTTATATCTCGCAATTCTGACTTTATATCTCGCAATTCTGACTTTATATCTCGCAATTCTGACTTTATATCTCTCAATTCTGACTTTATATCTCGCAATTCTGACTTTATATCTCGCAAGTCTGACTTTATTTCTCGCAATTCTGACTTTATAACTCGCAATTCTGACTTTATATCTCACAATTCTGACTTTATATCTCGCAATTCTGACTTTATATCTCACAATTCTGACTTTATATCTCACAATTCTGACTTTATATCTCGCAATTCTGACTTTATATCTCACAATTCTGACTTTATATCTCTCAATTCTGACTTTATATCTCTCAATTCTGACTTTATATCTCGCAATTCTGACTTTATATCTCGCAAGTCTGACTTTATTTCTCGCAATTCTGACTTTATAACTCGCAATTCTGACTTTATATCTCACAATTCTGACTTTATATCTCGCAATTCTGACTTTATAACTCACAATTCTGACTTTATATCTCACAATTCTGACTTTATATCTCTCAATTCTGACTTTATATCTCGCAATTCTGACTTTATATCTCTCAATTCTGACTTTATATCTCGCAATTCTGACTTTATATCTCGCAATTCTGACTTTATATCTCGCAATTCTGACTTTATATCTCTCAATTCTGACTTTATATCTCGCAATTCTGACTTTATATCTCGCAATTCTGACTTTATATCTCGCAATTCTGACTTTATTTCTCGCAATTCTGACTTTATATCTCGCAATTCTGACTTTATAACTCGCAATTCTGACTTTATATCTCACAATTCTGACTTTATATCTCGCAATTCTGACTTTATAACTCGCAATTCTGACTTTATATCTCATAATTCTGACTTTATAACTCGCAATTCTGACATTATATCTCGCAATTCTGACTTTATATCTCGCAATTCTGACTTTATATCTCACGGTTCTGACTTTATATCTCACAATTCTGACTTTATATCTCACGGTTCTGACTTTATATCTCGCAATTCTGACTTTATATATCACGGTTCTGACTTTATAACTCGCAATTCTGACTTTATATCTCACGGTTCTGACTTTATATCTCACAATTCTGACTTTATATCTCACGGTTCTGACTTTATACTTCGCAATTCTAACTTTATATCTCGCAATTCTGACTTTATATCTCACGGTTCTGACTTTATATCTCGCAATTCTGACTTTATATCTCGCAATTCTGACTTTATATCTCGCAATTCTGACATTATATCTCGCAGTTCTGACTTTATATCTCGCAATTCTGACTTTATATCTTAATTCTGACTTTATATCTCGCAATTCTGACTTTATATCTCTCAATTCTGACTTTATATCTCAATTCTGACTTTATATCTCGCAATTCTGACTTTAAATCACGCAATTCTGACTTTATATCTCGCAATTCTGACATTATATCTCGCAGTTCTGACTTTATATCTCGCAATTCTGACTTTATATTTTAATTCTGACTTTATATCTCGCAATTCTGACTTTATATCTCGCAATTCTGACATTATATCTCACAATTCTGACTTTAAATCTCACAATTCTGACTTCATAACTTGCAATTGTGACTTTATATCTCAAGTCTGACTTTATATCTCGCAATTCTGACTTTATATCTCAGAATTCTGACTTTATATCTCGCAATTCTGCCTTTTTAATCTCACAATTCTGACTTTATATCTCGCAATTCTGACTTTATAACTTGCAATTCTGACTTTATAACTTACAATTCTGACTTTATAACTTGCAATTCTGACTTTATATCTCGCAATTCTGACTTTATATCTCGCAATTCTGACTTTATATCTCAGAATTCTGACTTTATATCTCACAATTCTGACTTTATATCTTGCAATTCTGACTTTATATCTCGCAATTCTGACTTTTATCGCAATTCTGACTTTTTATCGCAATTCTTACTTTTTATCGCAATTCTTACTTTATATCTCACAATTCTGACTTTATAACTTACAATCCTGACTTTTTAATCTCACAATTCTGACTTTATAACAATTCTGACTTTATATCTCACAATTCTGACTTTATATCTCGCAATTCTGACTTTATATCTCACAATAATGACTTTGTAGCTCGCAATTCTTACTTTATAACTAGCAATTCTGACTTTTTAATCTCACAATTCTGACTTTATATCTCGCAATTCTGACTTTATAACAATTCTGACTTTATATCTCGCAATTCTGACTTTATAACAATTCTGACTTTATATCTCACAATTCTGACTTTATATCTCGCAATTCTGACTTTATATCTCACAATAATGACTTTGTAGCTCGCAATTCTTACTTTATAACTAGCAATTCTGACTTTTTAATCTCACAATTCTGACTTTATATCTCGCAATTCTGACTTTATAACAATTCTGACTTTATATCTCGCAATTCTGACTTTATAACAATTCTGACATTATATCTCACAATTCTGACCTTTGATCGCAATTTTTACTTTACATCACGTGATTCTGACTTTTTAATCTCACAATTCTGACTTCATAACTAGTAATTCAGAGAAAAAAGTCAGAATTGTGAGATAAAAAGTCACAATTACCTTTTTTCTATTCTCTTTTTAAAAATTCTAAATACTTTTTTTCAGAAAACCACTTGTGCATCTCATATAAATGTATCTTGATTTAAGATGTTTAGATATTTGTACAGGAAAACAAGACATTTGTTTATTTTTTTTCTCAGTTTTTTTGCTAGTGTCTGTATTAAAGTGAATTGCAAAAACAGCTAAAATGGGATTAAACATGATATAATTACCCCCCATGTTTTCTTGTCTTGTACTTTCATAGACAGTTGTTGGAGTGTATTGTGAAGGTAAAAGCGCTGGATGTCATTATGATTTCCTAAAGAAATCTGTCATATAATACATGAAGGGCCAAACCCTTAAATTCAACACTCAAATCCTGAAAGGCAGGACAAGGCATGTTTTCTTTGAATAGGTATTAAGGAGAATATTCAGGACTTGGACAGGTCTATAAAGCATGTTCGCTTTTAACCTTCTGTTGAGAGTGTTTTCATAATGCAGGGATGATGTTTTTATGCTCTTCCCATCTGCGGGTTTGACATGATGCTCCTTCTGAACACTGTGCATTTAATGAATAACATTTTTTCCCCCGAAGTTTCCCAGTAGCTTTTGCACTACATTTGCACTACAGCAAACAGTTCAGGCATTCAGAACACGATAGGAAATCGTTATATACTTAAACTGTACAAACAGGCCACATTATTTGTTAATAGAAATGTGCATTAATGTTTGCAGGACAGCAAGCAGATGCTGTGGAAGTCGGTTGCCCGAGTATCCGGTGTTCTTCAGCTGTGACATTGTGATCCTGTCGTTCCGTAGTGAAGTCCGATCTCCTGCTCCTGCATTTAGATATGTGAGTGCAGTTATATTTAAGCAATTTTGTCATAATTGGCCGTAAGCCCAGTGCTTCTGCTTTAGGTTCTTCATTGATCTATTTTCTCACTCACACTTTCACAGCACAGCACTGACACTCACATTTTTTCTCGTATTGACTGTGAGTTTGACACTTTGAGGTGCAAACGGCTAGTCTAGCTCAGTTAAAGCTGGCTTTATGGAATATTGCAGTGTTTATTATAAATGATTTATCCATACACAATATTCTTGTTGTAAATTCATGTCCCTGTAATAATCTTGAATCCGAATAACGTTCTCTGATGACGAGGGCGGGGCAACCTGTCACTCACATGAGATCCACCAATAGCAAACCACAACCATCCAATCAATTCCCCACAGATAAAATCAAGCCCCGCCCTACAATTGTTCTTGTTCCAGAAGCGTTTTAGTCGGAAATGTCATTATAGGGAAGAAAAGACGAGAGCAACTTCCATTTCATGATGACTTGAAGAAATCATCAGGATGATGGTGCCTATGAGAGTTGCACATATGTATTATATTAACTCTTTCCCCGCCATTAAAATGGAATTTTCTGGCAAGCTGTGTTTTCACAATTATATGATAGGGGGCGCTATTTCACATCTTCTGAAAAAATGCAGAATCTCTGGATCAAAACATCTCTGGAGAAGCAGCAGAAACAAGTGATTAAAGCATTGCTGACGCACATGAATAACACGATCATCAAACATTAATTGGCATATACAATCAAAACTGCGTAAAGTTAACGAATGAAATGTTGAACCCATGGAGAGGAAACAGCTATGAAGCTTTGGGAGTGTTGATGGATCTGTGTTTTGATCATCGCTCTGAATCCCATTCGGACAAAGTCTTTGACAAAACGTGATCTTCTCAGCTGTTTGTTCAAAATGTTGCTTTTTATGAAACGTACCCACATTCGAATGTTTATTTTAAAATGCATGAAGCTAGAATTAAATGTATTTTGTTGTTTAAAAGCAAAGGCTCTGTTTTTTTCCTTTTGATGTATTGGCATGAGAATTGTGTGAAAAGGGTTTTATTCAAGTTAATCTAAATTTAGTTTTGAAATTTTTCAGAAAATGACTCTTAAATATCTTATTTAAATTTTGTTTTCAATTGTGATAACTTGCATAGAATTTTTCCTTTTAAAATAGCCAAGAAAGCTGGGACGGCGTTCAAAACAAACATTGGTAACACTTAAGTAAATGCATGAACTACCAATAAGCAATATATTTGTTACAGTATTTATTAATCTTTGTTAATGTTAGTTATCATATTAGCTGACAATATTAACAGATACAACTTTTAATTTTAACAATGCATCAGTGAATGTTCACAAATGTTACCCAAACATCAATTCTGCATTTGTTGCAGTCAACACTGAATTCACGTTTTTGAAATACAGGCTCTGTTGCAAAACTTCTGCAGGCAGCATGTTAATTCATTAGTTGCAATCTATTTAGAAATATCATATTTTGCTCACTATGAGTATGAGGTTATCAAAATCCTTATTTGAGTGAGAATGCAGACAGTGAAGCAGCTCACTTGGTTTGAAAGCGTGTCGCAGTTTAACACGAGTGTCAAACACGTTAATGACGATGTGGAAAACATGCGTGAGTAATCAGAGATCACTGCTTGAATGAAACGCTCAGGATAATGGAATTACAGCCATGTGGGTGCAAGGAACAAAGATCAGAGTGCCACAGTGTGAGATGGGTGTTTCCCTGATTGAGAAAAGATGTACTCACCGCAACTCACTACGGTAAACAATTAGATAAAATAAATGTTATTGCAGAACGCCAACGATAACATCTGCCGTGTTGGTGAGGAACCAAAGTACACACTGATGATGACCCAGTAACGACATGCTTGCATGCATAATTGTGTGGCCTTTTGAATTACACATTTGAATCCAACAATACAGAGTCATGTATACTTTTGTATTCCACATTTCATTGGATCTGTCTGCAAAGCTGGCAGCGTGTGTCTGCTACTGCAGCATCAGGTATTATTGTTTGCAAACCCTTGAACACGTGATTTTGGTGGTCCATAAAACACTATTTTGGGCTTCAACATTTCTGGTCAGTTTTGAAATTTTATAGGATCTTTTCATAATGTTTTGTTTCAGACTAGTGGAACAAAAATAAATGCTATTTTATTGCACTTTATCTATTTGCGTCTGTAGATTTCACTTACAATACATATCTTTAAAGAGTTTTTTTCTCTACTTCAGCAGTGCTTATATACAAGAAAATTTACAGAATTGTTCCTGTATATATTCTGAAGGTTTTTACTGAGGGATTTGTTCATATGTCATTCGGTTTCTGCTGATGCGGCATCAGTTTTTGGACAGACGCTTGGACACACGTGATATTGGTGATCCTGTAGAAACAGTGGGCAAAAGCACAAAAATGGCTCAGGTTTTCTCTGATGGGAAGCACTGGTGTTAAATGCATGTAACAAAATGCATTTATGCAAGTTCATGCATCTAATCAAACTCTATTTTTGGCATTGTGCTGGATGAGTTTCATGCGCATGTGTTTATCTTATGGCACTATTTGCATCTGTAGATTTCAATGACAATACATATCTTTAAAGAGTTTTTTCTCCACTTCAGCAGCACTTATATACAACAAAATTTACAGAATTGTTCCTGTATATATTCTGAAGGTTTTTACTGAGGGATTTGTTCATATGTCATTCGGTTTCTGCTGATGCGGCATCAGATTTTGGACAGACGCTTGGACACACGTGATATTGGTGATCCTGTAGAATTAGTGGGCAATAGCATAAAAATGCCTCAGATTTTCTCTGATGGGAAGCACTGGTGTTAAATGCAAGTAATAAAATGCATTTATGCAAGTTCATGCATCTAATCAAACTCTATTTTTGCCGTCAAATGGAGCCGCATGAGCTACATGCTTAAGCGTTTATTTTATTGCACTATTTGCATCTGTAGATTTCAATGACAATACATATCTTTAAAGAGTTTTTTCTCCACTTCAGCAGCACTTATATACAAGAAAATTTACAGAATTGTTCCTGTATATATTCTGAAGGTTTTTACTGAGGGATTTGTTCATATGTCATTCGGTTTCTGCTGATGCGGCATCAGTTTTTGGACAGACGCTTGGGCACACGTGATATTGGTGATCCTATAGAAATAGTGGGCAAAAGCACAAAAATGGCTCAGGTTTTCTCTGATGGGAAGCACTGGTGTTAAATGCATGTAATAAATTGCATTTATGCAGGTTCATGCATCTAATCAAACTCTATTTTTGGCATCAAATTGTGCTGGATGAGTTTCATGCGCATGTGTTTATCTTATGGCACTATTTGCATCTGTAGATTTCAATGACAATACATATCTTTAAAGAGTTTTTTCTCCACTTCAGCAACACTTACATAAATCAAACTTTACAGTTTTATTCGTGTCTATATTCTGAAGGTTTTTACCGTGGGGTTTGTTCATATATCATTCACATGGTTTATATAACATTTTATTCCTGGGGAAACATGGTGAATGTGTATTTTGACTGTATAAAATGAGTGATAAGAATCCCATACTTTAACTCTATGTCAGCAAAATGAATTTTTCAACTGTTCTGGAAATGTATGCAACTAGTGCATATTCTATTATCCTTATTTACTTTATTATTTGTGATATTTCATAGCAATTTCAGAGTGAAAATTGTTTTAAAGTCAATCCTACTCCAAACTTAGTTTTAGAGGGTTGATCAAATGACTAACACTGTAAGTGCTTGTAATAGTGATTTTGAAACCGATCTTGCATGAATTGTGGATGACACTGTTAAACAATCTAGGACAGGTTACATTTGGACACACTGATTTGTGTCTTGCATATTATTCCACTAAACAGAAGTTGCATTGGCGTGTCAATGGGAACATTCTGCAGGTAAACACACTTTGTTTACTAGATAAATGCTGTTATCTTGTAGGTGTTTATAGTTTAGTTGACATGTTGCTTGCTCCATTGCACCTTTCCCACTCTCTTCACAGGATTCTGACCAGCTCCACCTGTGTTACAGGTGATTATGTCATGTTGTTGGCCTGTTACTATCTTACAAGCATGTGCAAAATGTTGATCTGCTGGCGAGTCAATGGCCGTACTGTCAGATATTCACTGGGTGTGCTGCTTCAGGTGATAAATGGAGATAAGAAATGTATAAAGTTAAAGAGCAGAGATATGTTTGGACTTTCATCACCATAGAAGGACGGTATTCAAGGTTGTGTGTCAAATTAATGACGGTCTGCCTTACTATTTTTACCGCAGAAGTCCAAAAGCCAGTGCGATGAAAGGTCGGTCAGGTGATGATGAAAGAGAGTCGCTTGGAGAATTAAGTGGTTCAGGCGAAATTGAGTCAGTATTTTTTCCCAGAGGAAAATGTTATTGCCCGGCTCTTACGAGTTATGAGTCATTGAAGTATCAACTTTGTCTCAGATGTTTCTTGAAATAAAAATAGACACAAATGAATCAATAGTTCTCATTCAGCTATAAAATAAATGTGTAGCAGCTCAGATCATTTGATGGGAAATGCCTGAGATTTCTAACTTTTGATCCCAGACGTTGGTATCTTCTGGATCTCTTCTGAAACTCTAGATGAGACCAAAGATGTCACTGCAGTCTTATTCTCAGGAGAAACATTTGAGAAGCTGGAGATTTGCATTTTATCTCCTTTTAATGTCATTGTTGATATATAAATGAGATCTCATTTGTGATCTCCTCTTGTTCTGACAGGTTGTTTTGACTCGAATGCGTCACTGAGAGAGCTTTGCATACAACTTTTATGCAAGTGACTTTTTTATTTAGATCTTTTTGCAAACGACAGGATCTTTTTGAATTTTTTTTTTTTTTGCAAATGATCTTTTTAAAAAAAAGTTCTTAATTCTTTATTTACTCTTTTTATCTTTCTAAATTGTTTTTGCAAATAACTATCTTTTTTCTTTTCTTTTTTTCCCAAAAAACTTTTTGAATCTTGACATTTTTGGCAAACAACTACCTTTCTGAATTATAATTTTTATTTATTTAAAAAAAAGAAAGAATTGCAAATAACTGAAGGCCCTGATATACTTAAAGCGAAATTGAATAATGAACTTGTGTGATGTCATTTCGAACATTATCAGATCAAAACAAAGTTAAGTTCATTTGGAGTTTGCTTCAGGCGTACGAAACAGCTTGCTAAAGCGATCTTTCTGGAAAAGTTCACTCCACCTTCGAACTACCATTGGTCCGTGGTGATGATGTAATAGGTAGGTGTGGCTCTTTTTACCCATAAACAAACAACACAAAAGAACTTCTCTATGGGGGGCTTTAATCTTAGATTTCATGCAGGAAATAGAACAATAAAATGAATGTGGAGTCGTGGCATTTTATCACCTACAATTTAGATATATTAGAGGTTGTTTCTTACAGGTTGTTTTGACTTGAATACATCATGGAGAAAGCTCCTCTGTTTCATTAGAGATGTTTTGCTTGTTGGCAGCTCTTGTTCTGCTAATTGATCCAGTAGATCAGCGTTGGAGGATCTCCAGCACACTGAATGCTTACAGGAGTCGTGATGTCCAGCGGCCTGCATAACCAATCTGGGAATGATGCAGGGAATTCGAGGGCGTTTCATTCCTGTCCGTGGGTTTGCACAAGACAGACGTGCTGTGGTCGCCTAAGTGCTGGTTCACAGGCCTTGCGCCGTCTGTATAAGCCCCGAACGGCACGTCAGCACCCGCCAGCAGCTCTCTGCGGTCAGGCCTGATTGTGTTTGCAACCCTTTGTGACTCCACCAGACATGAACTCATAACATGCCAGCGCTTTGTTATGGTACCTGTGAGCTTTGAGCCCCACCAGCTGCTGGTCATGACAGCTCCCGCAGGAGGAGGTGTGGTGCTCACTGACATTTGCTGACATTCCATATTACTGCCTTAGAAATGGCTGGGGGTTTATTGCGTTTTGACAGAATCTTCACAATTAATGCATTTTTTTGCAAATCATTTTTTGAATTTTTTTTCTTTTTTGAATTTAAAAAATGCAAATCACTCGATCATTTTAAATTTTTTGCAATTAACATGATAAGATTTTTCATTTTTTTGCAAATAACTTGATCATTTTGATTTTGTGCAAATAACTTGATCTTTTTTAATACTTTTGCAAATAACTAGTTTGTTTTTTGCAAATTACATTATTTTTTCACTTTTTGCAAATAATATGATAGTTTTGAATTTTTGGAAATAACAATATTTTTTTGCAAATAACATGATCTTTTTACATTTTACAAATAACTTGATATTGATCCATCCATTGTTCATGCGAATAGCAAACAACTCTTTTAAAAATGGTGGTTGAAATAAAATGCTTTGAGTCAACCAATCAAAATGCTGCGTGAACTCTACCAATCAGCATGTTCAGCGCCCAAGTCCCATCCCCGAAAGTTCCTGAACTTTGAAAAAGTACTACCTCGTGAGCAGGGACTTTCTGAGGGGGAAACTTTTACCTAATTTTAAAATTATTTTATTTTTTCATTTAGATCTTGATCCCTGCGATCGAAACGCACCAACTACCACCCCAAGTCCCTAGTTCCTGTGGAAAGTTCCTGCAGTGGAAACGTGGCTTTAGTAAGTCATGAAATGACCAAAAAGTACCAATGAATGATGCAACTGGCATGTTTTGTGTAATACAGGTATGATTCTGTTCATCAGCATCAGTGTTTTATTGTTTGATCAGTGTTTTATTGCTTTTTAACAGTTCATGTTAATATTGAGTATTTACCAGTGTAAACCTTGATCCAAAATACTTTATTTTCACTTTGTGTGGTTTTCTGTTTTTTAGATGACTCCAACTTACTAACTATGTTTTAACAAAAACTAGTTTGGGATGTCTATTTAATAGCCTAAACTTATACTGTTTATTCATCAGTGTTAATGAAGCTCTTACAATCGTGTTTTTTCAAGATATAATATCAGTCTCTGGAGTCTCCAGAATGTGTCTGTGAAGTTTCAGCTCAAAATACTCTACATATCCTTCATTATAGAATTTTTGAGTGACAGGAAAACATGCTGTTTTCTTGCATGTATCTTTAAATGTAAATGAGCCAGAAGAGGGCGGAGCCTCGTGCCTTGGATAATCTGCTAAAAACTAATGAAACATCTGTTTGGTTGCTATTATCATCTCTAACGCGTTTCTTCGTCACGAAAGTTAATTATTTGCATGAGTTTTAAAGCCATTATCAGTCTAAACTTCTGCTACATGGTTTTCTGAGGCACGCGCACAGAAAGCTGCCTGTCAGACGGCACGTCCCGTGAGTATCAAACTAAGATCTCTTGCACATCTTATTGTGTATAAGCTGTCAAATACACACAAGATTATCTAAAAACACACAAAGTTCACATGAACACAGTCGGTTTTGTCTGTGAATCTGTGTATTAAAGTGACAACAGCGTAATATACAGTACAATACTGTTAATATGAACCAAACAAAAGAAAAACAGAGAATCACGCACTGCTCTTGATTAGATTCTTTCTTCTTTTGAGCTTCTAAATTGAATGTTTAATGCACATAGTAGTTTGATTGATATTGAACTCTTATAGATTGTGAAGTGAAACCAAAGATGAACGAGAACATCAAAATCAAACTGAATCTAGACTTAGAGTTGATCGTTTTGGGTTGTACGTGGCAAAAAATTCAGCATCTCATATTCAAATTAAAAACTCTACAAGTCCAGTTTGAGTCTGATGTTGATGTTCTCATCGTCCTTGGTTTCTCTTGGCCTGTTCATATTTCCTGAGTGCTATTTTGATGCTAACCTCTAGCATTCAGCATGGCCCGCCGGCACGGCAAAAGCATGGAGTACACGGACTTAGTCTTGACTTACATGTAACAAGGTTGCACTAATTGGAGGAGGAAGTGCCGGAGATGTTTAGCGCTGACGGGGCTTGAGGACCCAGGACTTGATCTGAGCCCGAACTGGATCCTGTTTCGGCCTCCAATTCCTCCAGTTAATCCGGCAGCGGCCGTAGGCTGCAGAGAAGCAAGCGTGCATCCGACCGCAGAGCGCACAGAGTTGGCAGCACCTGCAGCAGGAGGATCAAAGAGGCCAGAGTTAAGCCACCTACAGGATCCGTGTCACACTATATCCACAGGATATTATGTCGCTCTCAGTAGCCACAGCAGCTGGTCAGCTGGACACCAGTGGATCATGTTTGGCTGTGAGATCCTCTCAGAAATCGAGGCTTCTCAAGGTCAGAGATGGTTCTAGATGGTCCAAAACATGATGTTGCACAATGTGTTCACACCTTCAATTTTTCAGGAGATATTCAAAACTGCATGCCGTAATGTGATGTATAATTAAAGGCACAATGTGTACGATTTTTAGATAAAAATATCCAAAAACCAATAGAACAATGTTATATATATATATATTTTTTTTTTTGGTTGTTCTAACTCAGCGAATTGGTTTTTTTTTAACCCAGCGAAATAGGTGTTTTACTAAGGGCCAGATTTACTAAACTCCAAAAAAAGCACTGATTGGACTGTAAAGTTCCACATGTGATCTACTGATGACCGCAAATTAAAATACCCAGACGAAGCCATAACGACACACACAATCTACCAAGAGCAGCGCCAATGAGCATCTGGGTTAATCCTTTTTTTTGGGTGGGAAACGATGGCGAAATTACCAGTAAATTGACTAGCGCAAACCTTAGTAAATCACCTTGCATGATTTATTTAAATACTCTCCTAACATTAATTTAACGTCAGAAAAGGAAACTCCTATAAAGGCATTTTCGATAAGGTCAGCCGCAAAAACAACCCTGTGACGAGCAGGGGGTCGAGAGCCGTGAGGCCGGTGACGCGAGTGATAATGAGCGTCAGCTGCTCGCTACACCGGTCTCGTGTCTCTCACTGAGGAGCTCCAGAAGCATAAAAGGGGAGCGACTACAGGGAAGGACGAGAGAGGACCAGGCCTGGACTTTATGTTGTGTTTTATTTTGTTTGTGTGGGCGGCAGTCGCCGTGAGGAACTGCCGCCCTTTTACTTTCGTTTTATTTTATTACTAAAGCATGTTGACCGTTCGCCGGTTCCCGCCCCGTACTTAAGAACTCCGTAACAAACCCTGTCCATGCCTTTTCGGTGCTAATCTTTATCTTTAGTAAATTTAAAAAAGTAGATTTTTAACGCCAAAAGAGGGTTTGTGCTGGCGCATGCTGTTAATAAATCTGTCCCCGAATCTTTTACTTATAACATTCTTCAATAAAAATTGATCAGTTATTTGTAATGTAAAATGTCACTGTAAAAAAAAATTCAATGTAGCAACCTGTAGTGTAGCTAATTACTTTTTCAGAAGAGTAGCTTGACGACTTAAACTTTTAAGTACTTTAACTCGTAAAGTAGCTTGTCAAACTACAGTTTTCAGAGTAGCTTCCCCAACGCTGATGTTTTCTTCTGAAGGTGTTTTTCTCATCGTCGTGTGGAGCAGTTTTGTGCCTCAGATCAAGCTGTATAGCATTATCTGCGTCTGAATGTAGTGTCTGTCATAATGGAGTACAGTATCAGTGACACTTGGTGTAAAGGTGCAGTGGAGCACTCGTGTCTGTTTGTGTTTCTAGAGTATAAATCAGCAGCAGCTCCTCCCCTCTGAAAGCAGCATCAAAGCAGCACGACCACAGATTGCAATAAAGCCGCCTTTCGCTCTTTGTGCTGCTTGGCTCGCCAACAGATGTCCTGGAAGCTATCCGTTACCTTGATGTTATTCTACCTCTTCAACACAACGAATGGCCATTACTAATAATTAAGACTGCATAATCTAAAAATAGCACCGCAATTAGGCTGAATATGTACGGCATGTCAGATCATTTTGGCTGGATTAGAGGTTAATGATTACTGTGTTTGTGTTTTTGCGAAGGAAAGGAACATTCGAGTGCTTCATAGCTCTCATATTACTAAAGGTTCTGTTTTTATAGCCGTATTTCAGTGCCATAAGTGGGACGTGATCAGTCCTTGAAATTTTGATTGGTAACAATCACAGACGATGGCGTGATAGTAATCGAAATACAGCACAACAAACATCTACTGTTGACGATTTGCTCAAAATGAGCAGAGCAGAGTTCTGTCTCTGGCCTTGACATTCAGTGTTGTTAGAATATAAAATTGTCATTCACATGCCAAGGTCAGAGGAAGTGAAGAATAAAGCCGTTTCCACATTGGCCGTGTTCCAGCAGTATTACCGTGGTACTTCTGCTGCGGCGGCGGTGTGAATGATCCAGAGTCTTTCGGGACGGTCGCTATTTAAAGTCCTATCAGATGTGGCCCGCTGCCAAAGCTTTTCTGTGACCGGTATATAGAGCTGGAGAAATGGACTCATAATCCTCTTAGACTTATGTTTGGGTAAATATTTGGACACACAATTTCACAATCATTAGTTTAAGAATAGACACAAGCACGTGGAAAATTCATACGCCTATATTTTACACTAGATTTTTACATTCTGTGCTATTTATTTTTTACAAGTGGTGCTCAACTTTGATAAAGTGTTCTGAGCGTTTTTTAGTATGTAGCTATTTGGTTGCCAGGGTGTTCTTTGTGGTTGCTAGGCATTGTTATGTGGTTATTAGGGTGACTGGATTTAGACTGTATCATAGTACTGAGACTGCTCTTATTATCCAAGCGTGGTTGTATCTCTCTATTAGTATTACTGCATCTTAGTGCTGCATTTGATACTATTGACCACAACATTGTTTTTAATAGACTCAAAGAATGCGTTGGCATTAATGGAATTGCACTGGCATGGTTCAAATCATACTTGTCTCACTGGTATCAGTTTGTAGCACTAAATAAAGAGGCATCATATCAATCACAAGTGTGGAATACCACAAGGCTCAGTACTAGGACCGTTGCTTTTCATCCTGTACATGCTACCTTTGAGAGATTTTATTAGGAAGCATGGCTTTAGTTTTCACTGTTTATACTTCTTTGTGACTTTTGTGGCATTTTTGACTGCTTCTGAGTATCCAGTTTAATTCACATACATTTTGTACATTTGTTGCAATTTTGCTCAGTCAGCTAGAGATAAAGACTATATTTGAGTATTATGTGGATAGTTTACAAAATAAAATAATAGGTTACTCTTTGAAATCAAAATTGTATTTCATTATGTTGTTTTAAACCTTAAGGGCCAGATTTACTAAACAGGGCAATTTAGCGTGAGCCCAATTCTAAAAAAGTGCTGATGGGAGTGGAAAGTTCTCCACAAAATCTACTGGCGACGTGCAAATTAAAATACACAGATGCAGTCGGATCATTTCCAGAATGACAAAAGCAATCTACCAGGAGCAGCACAAATTAGTGTCTGTTTTAAAACATGTTTTTTTGGTGTGCAGTAAATAATCGTGAAATTAACAGCCAATGTATCTTAGTAAATCACCTTGCATGAGTAATTTAAATAATATTCTCCCATAAATTTTGCATCTGAAAAGGAAACTCCTTCAAATGCATATGCAACAAGGTCAATACGGTATGCAATAATGTGACGAAACACACCACTTCACAAAATTAAGGCATTGCAAAATTGATATATAAAAAAGTGGATGACTAGTAATTTCTCTCTGCATGTAATGACCTAGAATATGTAATAATAACACTCCTCGTCATCAATTAGCAACCTGGGTCTGCTCTTTAATACCAATCTTTCATTTAAAAGCCACATTTCTAGCATCTTTAAAACCACATTTTTCCTTCTTAAATATATATTAACTACAACATATGCTCTCAATGACAAATTCAAGGCTAGATTACTGGGTGGTTGCCCTGCAGGCTTAATAAACAAACTCCAGTCGGTCCAAAAATGCAGCTGCTAGAGTTCGTACTAGAACCAGGAAGTATGACCATATTAGGCCGGTTCTGTCAACACCGCATTGGCTCCTTAAACATCGTATAGATTTTAAAATCTTGCAGTCCTACACGTCTATTGCTATCTCAGCGTTCTGGACAGGAAGTGGATCCTTTTCCTATTTACCACCCAAACTCTGGAACAGTTCTCCTAATGTTGTTCTGGAAGCAGACACACTCTGTCAGTTAAATCTAGCCTAAAAACAACACTTAACATTTTCAATTTATATTTTAAAATCCGTTAAAGGATTGTTAGGGCACATAAAGTAGATCAACCGGAAACGGGAACACTTTCTGTAACACCCGATGTACTCGTTACATCTTAAGAAGAATGGCATCTATGTTAATATCACTCTCTCTGGTTATCTCGAGGTTGCAGAAGTCAGCCGGATCCGGTCCGTATCCAGATTAAAATCCGATCTTCAAGTAAAAGAAACTAGATTAGAATTTGAGTGTTGAATTGCTTTGTGGTTGCTAGGTCGTCACTATGTGGTTGCTAGGGTGGTTGTGAGGGTGTTGTGTATGGTTGCTGGATATTTTGTGAAGCACAAACACAACAGTGTTTCTAGAAGGAGAATATTGACTAATGGTAATCGTTTCAGTGTAGGTGTGTCGAACAGTTATAGTTGATTACTGCAGTTCATTTGCTGGAATTCAGGGAATCAGTTTTTTGATAGCATATCAAACAGATACTCGTTTCCACGGTAACGTGGGTTTGTAGCATAAGCAGTGATAGAGTTTGATAAACAGGGCAGGCTGTTGTTTTTATGATTGTTCCAGAGAGAGTTTGTGTGTCACCCCCGTCATTATTTAATCCAAACACATGAATGAGCTGAATACTGAGTGTGTCCGTCCTCTGGCACACATGTGAACTTTATCAAACTTTGACCGTTACCACATGTGAGGAAGACCCCACGTTCAACATGCTGCTTTAGATTGTGTTCCTTGTGTGTTCAATACGAACCCTGACCCAGATCAACTTCCTGAAAAAAAAACCCCATAATATTCTCAAGTATGTATCTTTATTTACATTTTGTTTTATATATTGTACTAACAAAAATACAAATCATTTTTTGGAGTGTGTAAATCAATATATAAGCCTATTTTAAAACAAAGACATTTTAGCAGCGACTGCTTACACTGAAAAATTCAGATTCATTTCCACGTTTGAAAGTGGCTCAGTCATTTTTGTTGTTCACACGGGCTCTTTCAGCTTCCTGTGTAGGCAGTATTTTAAGGGATCTCAGGGTAGCGTCTTTTCCTACAGATCCCTTGTTTTTTAGGTCTAATTCAGCTTTGTGTGTATCACTATTTTTATGCTTATGCAGCCTGTGTAAGTAGGCAGCTTCTGTCAAAATGTCACATATAAGGGGAAACTTGTTGGGTTGGGTTAATGTTGGGTTAAAACAACCCAATTCGCTGGGTTAAAACAACACAATTGCTGTGTTAAATCAACCAATCACTGGGTTAAAACAACTCAATTGCTGGGTTAAAACAACCTATCACTGGGTTAAAACAACCCAATTCGCTGGGTTAAAAAAACCAATTCGCTGGGTTAAAACAACCAATCACTGGGTTAAAACAACTAAATTCGCTGGGTTAAAACAACTCAATCGCTGGGTTAAAACAACCCAATTGCTGTGTTAAATCAACCAATCACTGGGTTAAAACAACTCAATTGCTGGGTTAAAACAACTCAATTGCTGGGTTAAAACAACCCAATTCGCTGGGTTAAAAAACCAATTCGCTGGGTTAAAACAACCAATCACTGGGTTAAAACAACTCAATTGCTGGGTTAAAACAATCAATCACTGGGTTAAAACAACTAAATTCGCTGGGTTAAAACAACCCAATTCCGTGGGTTAAAACAACTCAATCGCTGGGTTAAAACAACCCAATTGCTGTGTTAAATCAACCAATCACTGGGTTAAAACAACTCAATCACTGGGTTAAAACAACCTATCACTGGGTTAAAACAACCCAATTCGCTGGGTTAAAAAAACCAATTCGCTGGGTTAAAACAACCAATCACTGGGTTAAAACAACTCAATTGCTGGGTTAAAACAATCAATCACTGGGTTAAAACAACTAAATTCGCTGGGTTAAAACAACCCAATTCCGTGGGTTAAAACAACTCAATCGCTGGGTTAAAACAACACAATTGCTGTGTTAAATCAACCAATCACTGGGTTAAAACAACTCAATTGCTGGGTTAAAACAACCTATCACTGGGTTAAAACAACCCAATTCGCTGGGTTAAAAAAACCAATTCGCTGGGTTAAAACAACCAATCACTGGGTTAAAACAACTCAATTGCTGGGTTAAAACAACCAATCACTGGTTAAAACAACTCAATTCGCTGGGTTAAAACAACCCAATTCCCTGGGTTAAAACAACTCAATCGCTGGGTTAAAACAACCATTCGCTGGGTGAAAATGACCTCTAAATAATCTCTTAAAACATTAAGAACAAATATCTGCCATTGGGGTTAGAAAAAATCAATCGAAATCAATGTCAAAATCAATCCTATGTCACATATGAGGGGAAACGATCAAATTAAAGCCTAATTCAGTGCATTTATTGACCGGAGTAAAAGCTGTCCCACTGTTGTACATGTACGTGTGTTTGCACCTGTCCGTCCAGCCGATGACCCGTTCACTCAGGATGGGTGACTCGTCCATGCCTTTGAAACATACTCTCATCATGTTACTAACACTTGCCGTCTAACGTGTGTCCACAAACAAAATCTGATGCAGATAGAGATGTAGTTCTACCACACAGCTGCTGTGAATGTCTACGGACAGCTGTTCAAACTCGAGGAGACCCGTCTGTGGCAACGTCTTCACCTTCGGATCGCTGAGGAACAACTGGACACCATCCCTGCGGACTTTACTTGTGCACTGCAAAAAACACATTTTTTGAAGAGGATTATTTTCGTACTTCGAAACCACTGAAATTTACAGTGGAAATTGTTTCTACATCATTGTTTCCCCCTCACTTAGTCAAACCTCTAAAAAGTGACTAAACACGGTGTATTTTCTTTGTACGTGCTCTTTTATGTGTAATGTGGATTTAACGCAAGTTCATGGACTCAAAAATAACAAAAAAAAGGTTTTCTTCTTCAGTATATTTGTCTTGTTTTCTAGTACAAATATATAAACATTCCTAAATCAAGATGCATTTACTTGAGAAGCAAAATTACTTGATATTAAGTCTTGTTTTCCGGTCAAAATGAAGTGAGTTTGTGCTTAAAACTCATTTTAACCAAGCAATAGTCATTTTTAAACAACAGTTGGGTTAAATAAAACAACCCAGCAGTAGTTTTATTTAAACCCATTCGCTGGGTTAAAACAACCCAATGCACTGGGTTAAAATAACCAATTTGCAGGGGTAAAATAACCCAATTTGAAACAACCCAATCGTTGGGTTAAAACAACCAATTCGCTGGGTTAAAACAAACCAGTTCACTGGGTTAAAACAACCAATTCTTAATTTTGACTCATTTTTCAGAAAACAACATTTAATGTTTTATGTCTTTTTGCTTCTCAAGAAAAAGTAAGTTTTCACTCAAAAATGACAAGTAAATTTCACAAATAATTACAAAGAATTGGCAAGTATCACTAGCCAATAGTACAAAAGTACAAAGACTGAAAAACTGATCTTAATTTAAGAATCATGGCAAGATACAATTACTGAGGAAGAACATCATTTATTTTCACAGACTGAAATCTTCCCTGCAAGATACTGAAAGGGTCAATCAGGGGGTCAATTACCCACCTCAGCAAGAATCGCAACATATTTTAGCCTTCTATTCTCTTTCTTCTCCATCTTCTGGCTGTTTTTCAGGAGCTGGATTGGTGTCGCCGTCGCCCGAAGGTGAATATCGTGTTGACGGACGGCTCTAGATGCCGTGGTGAAACCCTCAATCATTTTTTACACATCACTTTAACAACTGAAGGCACGGCTGTTCACCACGGCACAGAAGACGAGGCAGAGAATAGAAAGAAAGAGAAAGAGGGGAAAGAGGTTTCAAAAGAGAAACGGGATCCCTGCGCTTCACAAAAGGGAATTCGCTTAAAGGTATCATTATTCCGAGAGAAAGAACTGAGTCTCCGAAAGCAGATGAGGCTTCAGCGTCATCGCCTGGGGCGAAACGCACAAAAAAAGACCACAAGAAGGTGTAGATGGGCCGGATCGGGACACATGTCCCAGCTGGGCCGCCTTTGCTCGCCACGCTTTGGTGTCTCATCCGATTACATGCGGCTCCGTAACAGCATTGTACTGTACGTGGGCGAGAAGATGAAAGATTTAAGAGCGATGACGATCAGTTTAGAGGTTTTGAAGGTAGTTAGAGATGCTTTATGGTATTGATGGATCGTTTTGCTGTAAAGGGGAAGATAAAGCTTATCAAATGGCTTGTGCTTTAGTCACACGTTTATAGAGCGAGTTATCGGTTCGTGTGGCCTGTGTGATGTGGTGAAAATTATTATAAAATGCGCATCCAAAAGATTATTTTAAAAGAAGTGTCCTCTGCTCATCAGGGCTGTATGTGTTTGAGCAAAAATGCAGTAAAATAGTGATATATTTTTACGATTTAAAATAACTGTTTTCTATGTGAATATGTTGTAAAGTGTAATTTATTTCTGTAGATTTTCAGCATCATTACTCCAGTCTTCAGTGTCACACGGTCTTTCAGAAATCATTCTGATGCTGATTTGCTGCTCATTTCTGATTATTATCAGTCTTAAAATTTTTGGGGGAAACAAAGATATCCTCTGTATTATAAATGTCTTTACTGATCCCAATTCGCTGGGTTAAAACAGCCCACTTCTCTCAGATAAAATGGCCATTTGCTGGGTTAAAACAGCCAATCTCTGAGTTAAAACAACCTAATTTTCTGGGTTAAAACAGCCCAATTTGCTGGGTTAAAACAACCAAATTCTTTGGGTTAAAACGGCCAATCGCTGAGTTAAAACAACCTAATTTGATGGGTTAAAACAGCCCAATTCGCTGGGTTAAAACAGCCCAATTCTCTGGGTTAAAACAGCCCAATTTGCTGGGTTAAAACAGCCCAATTCTCTGGTTTAAAACGGCCAATCGCTGAGTTAAAACAACCCAATTTGCTGGGTTAAAACGGCCCAATTTGCTGGGTTAAAACAGCCTAATTCGCTGGGTTAAAACAGCCCAATTTGCTGGGTTAAAACAAACCAATTTGCTGGGTTAAAACAACCCAATTTGCTGGGTTAAAACGGCCAATCGCTGAGTTAAAACAACCCAATTTGCTGGGTTAAAACGGCCCAATTCTCTCAGATAAAACAGCCATTCGCTGGGTTAAAACAACCCAATTTGCTGGGTTAAAACGCCAATCGTTGAGTTAAAACAACCCAATTTGCTGGGATAAAATGGCCAATCGCTGAGTTAAAACAACCTAATTTGCTGGGTTAAAACAGCCCAATTCTCTCAGATAAAACAGCCATTCGCTGCGTTAAAACAACCCAATTTGCTGGGTTAAAACGGCCAATCGCTGAGTTAAAACAACCCAATTTGCTGGGTTAAAACAGCTCAATTCTCTCAGATAAAACAGCCATTCGCTGGGTTAAAACAACCCAATTCTCTCAGATAAAACGGCCAATCGCTGAGTTAAAACAACCCAATTTGCTGGGTTAAAACAACCCAATCTGCTGGGTTAAAACGGCCAATCGCTGAGTTAAAACAACCCAATTTGCTGGGATAAAACGGCCAATCGCTGAGTTAAAACAACCTAATTTGCTGGGTTAAAACAGCCCAATTCTCTCAGATAAATCGACCATTCGCTGGGTTAAAACAACCCAATTTGCTAGGTTAAAACAGCCAATCGCTGAGTTAAAACAACCCAATTTGCTGGGTTAAAACGGCCAATCGTTGAGTTAAAACAACCCAATTTGCTGGGTTAAAACAACCCAATTTGCTGGGTTAAAACAGCCCAATTCTCTCAGATAAAACAGCCATTCGCTGGGTTAAAACAACCCAATTTGCTGGGTTAAAACGGCCAATCGCTGAGTTAAAAAACCTAATTTGCTGGGTTAAAACAGACCAATTCTCTCAGATAAAACAGCCATTCGCTGGGTTAAAACAACCCAATTTGCTAGGTTAAAACGGCCAATCGCTGAGTTAAAACAACCCAATTTGCTGGGTTAAAACAACCCAATTTGCTGGGTTAAAACGGCCAATCGCTGGTTAAAACAACCCAATTTGCTGGGTTAAAACAACCCAATTTGCTGGGTTAAAACGGCCAATCGCTGAGTTAAAAAACCTAATTTGCTGGGTTAAAACAGACCAATTCTCTCAGATAAAACAGCCATTCGCTGGGTTAAAACAACCCAATTTGCTAGGTTAAAACTGCCAATCGCTGAGTTAAAACAACCCAATTTGCTGGGTTAAAACGGCCAATCGCTGAGTTAAAAAACCTAATTTGCTGGGTTAAAACAGACCAATTCTCTCAGATAAAACAGCCATTCGCTGGGTTAAAACAACCCAATTTGCTAGGTTAAAACGGCCAATCGCTGAGTTAAAACAACCCAATTTGCTGGGTTAAAACAACCCAATTTGCTGGGTTAAAACGGCCAATCGCTGGGTTAAAACAACCCAATTTGCTGGGTTAAAACGGCCAATCGCTGAGTTAAAAAACCTAATTTGCTGGGTTAAAACAGACCAATTCTCTCAGATAAAACAGCCATTCGCTGGGTTAAAACAACCCAATTTCCTAGGTTAAAACGGCCAATCGCTGAGTTAAAACAACCGAATTTGCTGGGTTAAAACAACCCAATTTGCTGGGTTAAAACGGCCAATCGCTGGGTTAAAACAACCCAATTTGCTGGGTTAAAACGGCCAATCGCTGAGTTAAAACAACCCAATTTGCTGGGTTGAAACAGCCCAATTCTCTCAGATAAAACGGCCAATCGCTGGGTTAAAACAACCCAATTTGCTGGGTTAAAATGGCCAATCGCTGAGTTAAAACAACCCAATTTGCTGGGTTAAAACGGCCAATCGCTGAGTTAAAACAGCCCAATTTGCTGGGTAAAACAACCCAATTTGCTGGGTTAAAACAACCCAGTTTGCTGGGTTAAAACAGCCCAATTCTCTCAGATAAAACGGCCATTCGCTGGGTTAAAACAACCCAATTTGGATTTTTTCAGAGTGCATACAACTCAGATCTCTCAGTTTACAAAATCTTACTCTGATGTTGCAATAACTGCCGCATAATGTTAATTGAAAAAGTTACTGATTTTGATTTGTCCTTAATTCATAATTCCATAAAGTGCTGTTAGCATAGAGCAAACCGGAGATGTTTATAGATTTTAGTGTCAGTAATATTCATATTTCATTAATGCAATGAAACTGGGGAATGCGTGATCAGATGTGTAGGTACATTGAATGCAATATAAGCGGCCGTTCACACAGAATGTGTTTCCATTGTTTTTCAGTGTAAACAGGTGCTAGATGGATGCGTTTCACCTCCGACAGGACAGGGATTTTTCTCTCTCGCTTTTAACAGCACAAATGCATTCATGCAAAATGTTAAACCCGTATCATTTTTGACTAAATCACGAATGTTATGGAAAGTTGCCCATTGCGAACAAGTTGCTTACACCACATGTATCTAGTGTGCAGATCCTACATTCCATCAGGAATATTTATATTTATACTTTTTATGATGAGAGAAACAACTCTAAGCAAAATGTCAAATAAATAAAATATATACAACAATGTCTTTTCAACAGCACTAAAAGCTTTAATACAGTTCTGCGGCTGATGCATAAAATTTATTTGTGTGTCCGTTTCAGTGATGGTCGGCTGTTTAATGAGGGAAGTAAACAAGACCCGGGCGTCCCATTGCCAGCGCAGGGCGGCTGTTCCAGGTGGAGATGCCAAGCTGTGTTAATCTGAGGCACACACACACACACACACACACTCCCCTCGGTGTTTTTCACAGCTGTGCTGAATTATATCAGACCACCAGCACATGCTGTTCCTCCACGCACTCGTTTGCCGTGTGTCCACAGGAGGGCAGTGAGAAACGGTTGAAGGAAATCCATCGCTAGTTTTCCTGTTTATGGCTCCGTTCCAAAACATGGAGAGACGACTGCTGACTACATAGGCAGCTGCCTTCAAACTGAAATAGAGCCTCATATTTTTTATTTAATATGATAAATAAACAATGGATTTACTTTTAAACAAGTATCACTCAATAATTGCTTGTAAATTTCATGAATGATTACAAAGAAAAAGCAAGTAATGCATTAAATTAAACATAATTTTGAAGTACAAAGATTGAGATAGTATTTTCTCAAAAAGTGTTTAAAAAAAAAAACATGTATTATAAATTACCATAATATAATAAAATATATTTAAAAAATATATTTTGGTTTGAAAAAAGTATATATATATACATTCAGTCAAACAAAAAATTATTCAGACATTTTGACCTGACCATGTTTTGCATAGGTGACATTATCAATATTAATTTTTTCTCACACAGTTCTTGACATATTTTTTTTTGTTTTTTAAACTATCGTGAATAAACTGAGATAATATGTCAAATGAATGTGTCTGAATAAATTCTGCTTTGACTACACTTTTTTCAAACAAATATATTTTATATATTATATAATTTTTTTTGATCAATTTGATTTTTATTATTAATACAGCTTGCATTTTGTCTTTTCTGACAAGTATGCATGGATGCATGAATATATAATTTTGGAACAGTCAACAATGGAACGATGCTGCCTATGTAGGGAGCTCACTAGGTTTTAGAACACAGACACATTCTTATGGTGGTCCACCTGTAGTCTCAATAATCTGTTTTTGATTATCTGTTCATGTATAACAGATGAAATGTATTTTTGTCAATTGTTTTATTGGTTCAGCTCTAAGCTTTTACATTTTAAACAAAAGTTCAAAGCTGGAAGTTTAATTAACTGTGGACTTTTTGATTTTTACTTCAGGTGTAATTGGCATTGGCAATTCTCTGTCATAGCGTGTGTGTGTGTGTGTGTGTGTGTGTGTGTGTGTGTGTGTGAGTGAGTGAGTGTGTACTTGTTTTCCTACATTTCCAGAATGTACAGTTTGTACACTATAAAAACCATTACGCCTATGGAAAGTCCCCACAAAACACATAAACACAACATGTGTGAGTGTGTGAGTGTGTGTGTGTGAGCGTGTGTGTATTCCCTACGTTACTGGGACCAAATGTCCCCACTGGTATAGTAATACTAGTAAATTAGTATAAACTAGTATAAAAACCATTACGCCTATGGAATGTCCCCATAAAACATGAAAACACATTGTGTGTGTGTGTGTGTGTGTGTGTGTATTCCCTACGTAACTGGGACCAAATGTCCCCACTGGTATAGTAATACTAGTAAATTAGTATAAACTAGTATAAAAACCATTACGCCTATGGAATGTCCCCATAAAACATGAAAACACATTGTGTGTGTGTGTGTGTGTGTGTATTCCCTACGTTACTGGGACCAAATGTCCCCACTGGTATAGTAATACTAGTAAATTAGTATAAACTAGTATAAAAACCATTACGCCTATGGAATGTCCCCATAAAACATGAAAACACATTGTGTGTGTGTGTGTGTGTGTGTGTGTATTCCCTACGTTACGGGGACCAAATGTCCCCACAGGTATAGTAATACTAGTAAATTAGTATAAACTAGTATAAAAACCATTACGCCTATGGAATGTCCCCATAAAACATGAAAACACATTGTGTGTGTGTGTGTATTCCCTACGTTACGGGGACCAAATGTCCCCACAGGTATAGTAATACTAGTAAATTAGTACAAACTAGTATAAAAACCATTACGCCTATGGAATGTCCCCATAAAACATGAAAACACATTGTGTGTGTGTGTGTGTGTGTGTGTGTATTCCCTACGTTACTGGGACCAAATGTCCCCACTGGTATAGTAATACTAGTAAATTAGTATAAACTAGTATAAAAACCATTACGCCTATGGAATGTCCCCATAAAACATGAAAACACATTGTGTGTGTGTGTGTATTCCCTACGTTACGGGGACCAAATGTCCCCACAGGTATAGTAATACTAGTAAATTAGTACAAACTAGTATAAAAACCATTACGCCTATGGAATGTCCCATAAAACATGAAAACACATTGTGTGTGTGTGTATTCCCTACGTTACGGGGACCAAATGTCCCCACAGGTATAGTATTACTAGTAAATTAGTATAAACTAGTATAAAAACCATTACGCCTCTGGAATGTCCCCATAAAACATGAAAACACATTGTGTGTGTGTGTGTGTGTGTGAGAGAGAGAGTGTGTTTTAGGTTTAGATGAAATGGAAACATTGCCCGTGACCTCTGGGTTCATGTGGATGTCAGGGTTCACTGCGGGTCACGTCTATGGTTGATGTTTGGGTAAGAGTCGTGGAATGTGTTCGAGTCGCCCCGAGCTCAGAGTACAAAGGTTCAGGATCTTAAATATGTCATTCATATAGTTTAAATAGTGGAGGCCGTGTGTGCAATTTGAGACTGTCATCTCCAATTCTGCTGCTGTGAAGAGCCTCGATAACAACAGACGGCCACTAGATGTCTCTGCTTACACTGTTCTAACCAAACATCCATCAAACGACTCACGTTATCAATGGAATGATTTATTTTTACTATTTAAAAAACTAAAGTGTCCCAACTGAGATAAAGGATGCGCAGTTGAATTAAAAGTTCAAGTTATATAGTTTTGGTTGCATTTGTGAGCTAATAAAAATGCATTGGGTGAGTAAAATAGGCACATAATATTGAATGAATTATAATCGTTTCACAGAATATTTTGAGGGATCAGCACATATTGTATCGATGGCTAGTAAGAGAATCGATATCAGATTGTATAGCGTCGACACGTCCGATTTACACCCCTAGTTCTTACAAGAATAAACATTCTCTTCCATTGTGATGTTGCTTCGCTATGTCATTATTTCAATTTAACGTTATATTGATTATGGATTAAATGCACTTTTCAGTCTCAATGTTGTTGCAAAGACAAACTTCATACACTGTAACATATATATATATATATATATATATATATATATATATATATATATATACATACATACATATTAAATTTTCTCTGTTACCTTTGCTCTTTGATTGACACACATCACATCAACTGGTTTATTAGGCTGCTGTCACTTTAAGAGCAGACACTGCCGAACATGACGCGCATCTCATTTCCTCACAACTCTTTAAGTTCATTTTAGACTGCTCTTATGAGGATCCTCGACAAAACAGGCATTTTAGCATAATTTTGAGTTTTATTGTTTGTTCAATTGGCCTTTCACCAGCAGTTTGATTGACAGGCGATCTGACCAATCATAACCCCGAATCCTTCATTTTGTGGGTCAAAGCGGTCAGGGGAGTTAGTAGATTAATGTTGGTGAACTTGAATCGCGTCTTGAAACAACATTCCTTCTGATGTTCATTCATGTTTATTTGATGCTGTAAATGAACTAGTATGAAGAGACGATCGAGGAGCGACAGCGACACATTAAACACACACTAGACGCTGTTTATTGATTAAATATGAAACAGTTTCATATGTTTCAGTGTCCTCTTTGCTCCGCGATGTATTTTTCACTGCGGGAGAACATGATGTGTGGCGCGAGAGCGGACATAGCAACAGTAACTAAAGGGGGCGGGGCTTCGCGAAGGGCGTGTTTGTCACAAACAAGACATTCAGAGTATGGAAGGTCAAAAGGTTCAAAAACACGTGAATTTTATCACATCAACTACACTTAAAATGTGCGTATTTCACGAGTTAAACACATTTTGAATACGCGTAATTCCACTGATTTTCCACGCGCAGACAACATGTATTTAATAGACATATTAACATTCACATGTTTTTGAATATTTCTGCCATGAAATGTAACGCTAGCCAAATTATGACAATAAAAAACATTATTTGCATTAAATATTTGAACGCGTTAGATGAAAAAAAAATCGCAAAATTTTATTTTGATTGACCTGCTTTTTAATGCTTAAGTATTTACTCAAGTATTTTTCACGGAGCTTGTCACAGTGCCTTAAAATCAAGTTAATAAAAACTAAAAATGTTAGAAAGCAACAAATCAAAGCATATCTGTATCTAAACACGTGACCTTGCTGTACTTTCTAACTGGCTGCACAATTATAATTGCAAAGAGTTCAGAAAATCAATTCAGAATATGACAGAATGAAACTAATCCTACCATGGTTATGCTTGCATTCACACATGGAAATATGATTATGAATCTGGCACATGTGTTTTTTGTGACATCTGCATTTATTTTGTTGTTTGTTTAATTCCTAAAATAGATTTCTCTTTGGCCTCGCTATCAGGTTTCTCTCCAGCAGCGTTTGTTCTTTTTTCCTGAAACATATTTGAGTAACTGTAGTCTTTGTTCTGTTCTGGTTCAGTCCTTTACAGTAATTAGTTCAGGATAAATAGGTATTTGGACTGTATTTCTAATGGCGTGTGTAAAACATGAGCTCAGGCATTAGAAAAGATAAACACAGATGGTTCGTCTGTGGCGCGGCGCATTTAAGTGACTCAGACCCAGCAAACAAACATATGTTCGAAGAACATTTTGTTAACGTTCCCATTACGTTGTCGAAACGTTTCGTTCCCTCCAGTTTTTGAATGTTTTAAAAAAACGTTGGAACGCTGAGGGAACATTCCATTTGCGATCATTTTGCAAAAATGTTACTTTTGAATGTTCTCTGGAAAAGTTGTAACATTTAATAAGGTTAGATGAGCACGAATGATGTATAACTAAAGTTTTGAGAACATTATTAAAGACCTGCAACAAAGTTCTTACCTAAATAAGTAAAGTCCACTCTAGAGGCTGCTAGCAAGTTTATAATCAACTCTGTACTTCATTCAGTTGCACTATTTGTTCTTAAAGAGGACCTATAATGCCTTTCCACAAGATGTAATATCAGTCTCTGGTGTCTCCAGTGAAGTTTCAGCTCAAAATCCCCCAGAGATCATTTATTATCGCTTGTCAAATTCGCCCCTATTTGGGTGTGAGCAAAAACACGCCGTTTTTGTGTGTGTCCCTTTAAATGCAAATGAGCTGCTGCTCCCCGCCCCCTTTCCAGAAGAGTGCTTTGCGTGTATTCTGCACATTTTGCCTAATTATACATTGCAATTGTTATACAATATTAAATATGCGTATCTATTTATACTGTAAATATTTATACTGTAGAAATACTGTAAGTTGCATGATAGTTTTGGGACATAGCCAGGGCTTCATTTCGTTTTTTTTCACTAAGATGTACACTAGATGACTCGTACTTCCGTACGCCACTCTATTGGTTGGTTAGGGCGACAGGGATTAACCAGAGTTTCCATGGTTTCAGAGTCTGTCAGTCAGCGGGCGGGTGATTGACATGCGGCCGTGGCCCCGGGTTCGAGCCCTCAGCGGGGCTGATGTAGGTGAGTCATGTGCGTGACCTCTGACCTCTCACCTCTGCAGGCTCAAGTTACTGTGATTCAGAGGAGTGAACTAGAGTACTGCACTGGAGGTACTGTATACTACTTTATATATAAAGGATATACTGTATACTACATGTATATTTATATTCTTAATAGTATAAACCAGTATGGAACTGTGCAACTGAATCTGCTGTTCTCAGATATTTGTAATAATGATCATGATAATGCCGTCTAGTCTAGGCCTGTAGTTTACTCTAGTATTTCAAATTCAAATATTTTGCAAACATTACCATCTAGTGGCTGTGACTGGTATTGCAAATGCTTTTGCACTTGGCAAACACTGATAATAATCATAACTGTTTCAAATCAGCATATCAGAGTGATTTCTGAAGGATCATGTGACTCTGAAGACTGGAGTAATGATGCTGAAAATTCAGCTTTGATCACTGGATATAAATTATATTTTACTATATATTCACAAAGAAAACAGATGATTTACACTGGAATAATATTTCACTATTTTTACTGTATTTTTGATCAAATAAATTCAGCTTTGATCACTGGATATAAATTATATTTTACTATATATTCACATAGAGAACAGGTTTTTTAAGTTTGTAAAAATATTTCACTATTTTTGATCAAATAAAAGTCTTTTAAATGATTAAAAAAACCGTTTTGATTTAATGTCCTAAACATGCCATTTTGCCTTTAAGTGCTAAATTCAGAAATGTAAGACATGTTCATATTAAATGCCTGCATATGCATTGCATTACGTAATGGTTTTGTAAATGAATTAAATAGACAAAGTATTAAAAATGGGTGTCCGATAATTAAGATCTCCTTTTTCAAGAGGCACTTGGTCAAAATGACAGCATAAACCATAACAAAGATAAACAAAACAAACAGAAAAGCACAAATGTGCTCAAACCAAAACTTTTTAAAAGGGCTTCAGAGGTTTTAGGACTTTTAGATGTCAGAGTTCTTCTTTCTTTTTCACATTATATAAGAGCTTCTTGACGCATTTTTGGTGACATACAAATGCCACCTTGTCACATCCGTCTCCAGCCCGCAGCAGAATCTGTGCGAACACACTGACGGCCTTTCAGTACCCGAGAATGATTCGGGACTTAATTAGGATTCGTTAAGAAGTGTGTGATTGAGTGTAGACTGGTGAACGGCGGACGCTCTGTGACCCTTCTGAATACCACATCCATTAACCTGTCAACCGTCTGTGACTCTTTTTTCTATATAACAAATTTTAGTAATGATCCTAAATTATCATTCGAAAGCTTAAACACTCAGAATTCATCCTCTGAAAATGCAAACAGAACTTTAAAGGAAGTTGCACTTGTCATTTCTGTCCAAATGTGACGTATATCCGAGTGAAACGCTTCTCAAACGAGAACAAATGTAGGGCGGGGCTTGATTTTGTCTGTGAGGAATTGATTGGATGGTTGTGGTTTGCTATTGGTGGATCTCAAGTGAGTGACAGGTTGCCCCGCCCTCACCATCAGAGATGTCGCAGCTTGATTAAAGATTATGAGGCACACGAACGAACATGAATGAAACAACTTTTCAACAATATCTAGTGATGGGCGATTTCAAAACACCCATTGTTTCGAATCAGTGGTTCGATTCACGTATCAAACTGTGAACTATTGAAATTGCGAATCACTGATGACGTAACGGAACCTCGTTTACTGAAATCATGTGACTTTGGCGCTATGAACCACTGATTCGACAGAAAAGATTCGTAAGCTTCATGAATCAGCGTTTTGAAATCAACCATCACTAGATATTGTTGACTTTTTTGGCGCACAAAAGGTATTCTCGTCGCTTTATAATATTAACGTTGAAGCACTGTAGTCACATGACCTGTTTTAAATATGTTTTAGTATCTTTCTGGGCATCTGAAAGTGTAAATTACCTCACTAAGCGATATGCATCATTTGCATTTGCATACTTTTTGTGCGCCAAAAAAACAAAGTAATGAATTTATTCAACAATATCTAGTGATTCAAAACACTGATTCATGAAGCTTTACGAATCTTTTGTTTTGAATCGGTGGTTCGGCGGGTGAATGATGCAACAAAGCCTCGTTTACTGAAATCACGTGTTTATGTAATATTGTATAATAATTACAATGTATAATTAGGCAAAATGTGCAGAATACAAGCAAAAGCACTCTTCTGGAAAGGGGGCGGGGAGCAGCAGCTCAATTGCATTTAAAGGGACACGCACAAAAACGGCGTGTTTTTCCTCACACCCAAATAGAGGCAAATTTGACAAGCGATAATAAATGATCTGTGGGGGATTTTGAGCTGAAACTTCACTGGAGACACCAGAGACTGATATTACATCTTGGGCATTATAGCTCCCCTTTGACGTATTACAAATCAGCAACAAAATCAGACTCAAACTATCCTATACGTGTTGTTTCCTATGCTCTAATAGCGTTATATTAATAGCAGCTGCAGTTTCGTGATGAGTTTACCAACCAGTGATTGGCTCTTTTATTCAGAAGGCGGGACATACTCATATTACTGCCTGCTGCACTTTCTCCCATTCATAGTAATATGAGAGCACGTCTTACTACATCACTCTGTCCTTCACGCTGTACAGCTGAGATTTAACGTCCCTTGTTCAGTAATGGTTTAATCGCAGCCGAATGTCTTTCCAGGGTTGGCGTGTGATGCTGTTGTGTGTTTGAGATCCTGAAGGCTTTTAATACAGCTGTCAATGACATGATTTGTCAAGTTAATTAAAGCCATTGGGCTGTTCATTACTGACCCCATTGATTTCCTGTGTGCACTTTCTTTTCCCTCACAGAAGCTGCAACTGTATGGAAATGTCTGCATTCAAATAAACAGTTGAAGAACAAGATGAAGAGTAGCTACAGGCTTGTATTTTACACTAGGCTACTCAAAACTCCACCGTATTTTCTGGCACTAGCGAGTTGTTTTGCCGTGATCCGCCCTCAGGGAAGGACAAGTGGCATGTGCTACAATCGTACAATCGATTTAATGCGTCCTCGCTGAATATAAGTATTGAAGTGCCGCTATCGTCCATGTCTCTGTTGAGTCGACAGGTGCTCTGCGATTGATCATTGGGATGTTTTAGGTGCAATCACAGATCCATCACGAGTCCACGATAAGAGTCTTCTGTTTCAGTAATCGTCCTCCATTCACTTAGAGAAGTCATCGGCACATATTGATTAATGGAAAATAGCAACATGCTGTTACTCTAAACAACTCATTGCTTTTCTATTGAATGCTCAAATGAGGGTACGTTGAAATGATATACATCAGTGAACGTCAAAAGACATGATCATGAGAAAAGATCAGTCTGCCATATGAATGATATCTACATTTATGAGGTGTCAACTTATAATCAACCACACTATACAAACAAACTGTAAACAAACTATACACTCTTGGAAGAAAAGATTCTATATAGAACCTTAAAAGGTTCACTCTAAAAAATGCTGGGTTAAAAAAAACACGAGTTGGGTGAAAAATGAACAAACTGAGCGATTGGGTGCTTTTGACCTAGTGGTTGTGTTAAATGTTTGCCCAACGTGCTGGGTTGGGCTATTGCCAATTGGGTTGTTTTAACCCAGCGAATTGGCTGTTTTAACCCAGAGAATTATGTTGTTTTAACCCAGTGAATTGGGTTGTTTCAACCCAGCAAATTGAGTTGTTTTAACCCACTGAATTGGGATGTGTTAACCCAGTGAATTGGCTGTTTTAACCCAGTGAATTATGTTGTTTTAACCCAGCGAATTGGCTGTTTTAACCCAGCGAATTATGTTGTTATAACCCAGTGAATTGGGTTGTTTCAACCCAGCAAATTGAGTTGTTTTAACCCAGTGAATTATGTTGTTTTAACCCAGTAAATTGAGTTGTTTCAAACCAGTGAATTGAGTTGTTTCAACCCAGCGAATTGGTTGTTTTAACCCAGTGAATTGGCTGTTTTAACCCAGCGAATTATGTTGTTTTAAACCAGTGAATTGGGTTGTTTCAACCCAGCAAATTGAGTTGTTTTAACCCAGTGAATTGGGATGTGTTAACCCAGTGAATTGGCTGTTTTAACCCAGTGAATTGGGTTGTTTTAACCCAGTGAATTGGGATGTGTTAACCCAGTGAATTGGGTTGTTTTAACCCAGTGAATTGGGTTGTTTTTACCCAGCGAATTGGTTGTTTTAACCCAGTGAATTGGCTGTTTTAACCCAGCGAATTATGTTGTTTTAACCCAGTGAATTGGGTTGTTTCAACCCAGCGAATTGAGTTGTTTCAACCCAGCGAATTGAGTTGTTCTAACCCAGTGAATTGGGATGTGTTAACCCAGTGAATTGGCTGTTTTAACCCAGTGAATTATGTTGTTTTAACCCAGTGAATTGGGTTGTTTTAACCCAGTGAATTGAGTTGTTTTAACCAGGCGAATTGGCTCTTTTACCCCAGTGAATTGGGTTGTTTTAACCCAGTGAATTGGGTTGTTTTTACCCAGCGAATTGGTTGTTTTAACCCAGTGAATTGGTTGTTTTAACCCAGTGAATTGGGTTATTTTAACTCAGCGAATTGGATTGTTTTTACCCAGCAAATTGTCTATTTTATCCCAGCAAATTGAGTTGTGTTAACCCAGTGAATTGGTTGTTTCAACCCAGCGAATTATGTTGTTTTAACCCAGTGAATTGGGTTGTTTTAACCCAGTGAATTGGGTTATTTTAACTCAGCGAATTGGATTGTTTTTACCCAGCAAATTGTCTATTTTATCCCAGCAAATTGAGTTGTGTTAACCCAGTGAATTGGTTGTTTCAACCCAGCGAATTGAGTTGTTTTAACCAGGCGAATTGACTGTTTTACCCCAGTGAATTGGGTTGTTTTAACCCAGTGAATTGGGTTGTTTTAACCCAGTGAACTGGGTTGTTTATACCCAGCAAATTGAGTTGTTTTAACCCAGTGAATTATGTTGTTTTAACCCAGTAAATTGAGTTGTTTTAACCCAGTGAATTATGTTGTTTTAACCCAGTAAATTGAGTTGTTTCAAACCAGTGAATTGAGTTGTTTCAACCCAGCGAATTGGTTGTTTTAACCCAGTGAATTGGCTGTTTTAACCCAGCGAATTATGTTGTTTTAAACCAGTGAATTGGGTTGTTTCAACCCAGCAAATTGAGTTGTTTTAACCCAGTGAATTGGGATGTGTTAACCCAGTGAATTGGCTGTTTTAACCCAGTGAATTATGTTCTTTTAACCCAGTGAATTGAGTTGTTTTAACCCAGTGAATTGAGTTGTTTCAACCCAGCGAATTGGTTGTTTTAACCCAGTGAATTGGGTTGTTTTAACCCAGTGAATTGGGTTGTTTTAACCCAGTGAATTGGGATGTGTTAACCCAGTGAATTGGGTTGTTTTAACCCAGTGAATTGGGTTGTTTTTACCCAGCGAATTGGTTGTTTTAACCCAGTGAATTGGCTGTTTTAACCCAGCGAATTATGTTGTTTTAACCCAGTGAATTGGGTTGTTTCAACCCAGCAAATTGAGTTGTTTCAACCCAGCGAATTGAGTTGTTCTAACCCAGTGAATTGGCTGTTTTAACCCAGTGAATTATGTTGTTTTAACCCAGTGAATTGGGTTGTTTTAACCCAGTGAATTGGGTTGTTTTAACCCAGTGAATTGAGTTGTTTTAACCAGGCGAATTGGCTCTTTTACCCCAGTGAATTGGGTTGTTTTAACCCAATGAATTGGGTTGTTTTTACCCAGCGAATTGGTTGTTTTAACCCAGTGAATTGGTTGTTTTAACCCAGTGAATTGGGTTCCCTTTCAGTCGGTCACGTTCGACGTACGTCAGAACTGAACCGACGAATTGGGATATCGCACGAGAGCCCTATCATCTTCGAGTGTAAACTAAACGAGCCAATGAAGATTGGCGTGCGAGCTTTCGCGTGCCGCACTCCGCCCCCGCGAGCGGGCATAAATACGGAAGCGGCAGCGCTCGCACTTTGTCTTTCGCTTCGGAGCCGTGCAGTTCTCAAGCTGCAGCATCGGAGAGTGTACGAGAGCTTTGAAGAGTGGTGTTGGTGTGAAGGCGCGTCAGCGATCCCGCGATTTCAACGGCCAAAAACAAACTGCTGTTATCACAGCAACCTGAGCAGAAAGAGAAAGTAAAGGTTGCGATTTGGGCCGGATTGAGTGCGCTCTGCTGGTCTGCTGATACCTGCAGCAGCGCCGCGGTGATTCCCTGTGCGCTTCAGCACATTCCAAAAGAGCTTCAATTTCCTTCACGAGCGTTGAGTGCGTCTTTTTCAAGATGTCATTCCGCTCGTGCGCTGCTGGATGCGGTCGTTCCCTGTCACCAGCTGACGGGCACAATCGCTGCATCACGTGTTTGGGCGTTCAGAACGCTGAGGCAGCTTTTGTGGATAGTTCATGTTCTCATTGTGGGAACATGACTATCGCGGTGTTGAGATCGCGGCTTGCTTACCTTGGTTCTCAAGGCCAAGCCCCCGTCCCTATCCCCCGATCTAGCGCCCCCCAGAGGGTCGCTACTTCCGTGGATAGACCGGGAGATCTGAGGATCACGGTCAGGGCTTCCCCGCCGAGCCAGTCTCCGTGGGCCCCTGGTCCCTCATACACGCCGCAACCCGTGGTGATGCCAGAGGAGCGCGTTGGTCCCTCTCTTGAGCGACCAGCCGTCTCTTTTGGTGCGCCGGCTGATGATCAGATGTCGATCGCGGCATCGGAAGGCGGGTTTGAGTCCTCTGGGGATGAAGGCTCGGATGCGCTGCCTCCTTCTGGGAGAGTGGCGTATTCCGAGCCCGATCCAGAGTTGACAGCCATGCTTGCCCGGGCCGCCGGGAGTATCGGGCTCGAGTGGAACCCTCCACCGTGTCCCGAACCCTCCCGGTTGGACGATTGGTTTCTCGGGGCAGCCCGTGCTGGTTCTCAGCGCTCTGCCCCGTTCCTTTCTTTCCGGAGGTGCATGAGGAGGTGACTAGATCGTGGAGGACACCTTTTTCTGTCCGAAACCGGTCGGGTCCCTCCTCCGCCTTCACCGTCCTGCATGGCGGCTCAGCCAAGGGGTACGTGGGGATCCCCCCAGTCGAGCGCGCCGTTGCGATGCAACTGTGTCCGGCGGCCGCCAACTGGCGGGGTAACCCGCGCCTCCCGTCCCGGGCCTGTAAGTTCTCGTCCAACCTAACGGACAAGGCTTACAGAGCCTGTGGGCAGGCTGCATCTGCCCTGCATGCCATGGCGTTGCTGCAGGTCTACCAGGCCAAGGCACTTCGTGACATGCCCCAGGGCGGTCTTGACCAACAGCTCGTGGAAGAGCTGCGAGCTGCCACCGACCTCGCCCTCCGGGCGACGAAGGTGACTGCACGCTCGGTTGGTCAGGCGATGGCCACGCTGGTGGTTCAGCAGCGCCATCTCTGGCTCAACCTGGCGGACATGAGGGAGGCCGATAAATATCGGTTCCTGGACTCCCCTGTGTCCCAGGTTGGGCTATTCGGCGACGCGGTCGAGAGCTTCGCCCAACAGTTCTCGGCTGCACAGAAGCAGACGGAGGCCCTGAAGCATGTCCTGCCCCGGCGTGCAGCTGCTGCCTCCACCCAGCCGCCGGCGGCGGCCTCTTCGTCTGCTCGTCGCCGAGGGCGCCCGCCTGCGTCGTCCTCCACCCCTGCGAAGTCTGCAAAGCAGCAGCCTTCACCCAGCAGACCGCAGGGAGCCGGTCGCAGACGTGGTGCCCAGCCCGCTCAGCCTGCAGCCAAGCCAGGTGGCAAACGAACCAGAAAGCGGTCCTGAGACGGGCGACCCGGAGGAAGTTGGAGCTGCTTCTCGGGAGACGGTGAAGGCACCGCTCCCTCCCCCGGAGGAGGGCCGGGTGGAGAATCTTTTGTTCCCTTTTCTTTCTGTTCCGCCGCTGGCTCCCCGGAGTCCAGCGGTACCCACATTCTCAATAAAAGAGCAGTTTCCACTTCCTCCGGGTCACAAGAGGGCGCGTCTGGCGGTGTGTCACGCTATGCCTGGCCACCCTCAGCCCCCTCTCAATTCGCCAGCAGAGGGCAGTGTGCTGGTCGAGGCCGCCCTCGTGCCGTCTCCCACGCGCACTGTCACTCTGCGGAGCCAAACCTCACTTCGGGCCGCTCTGCCGTCCGAGTCAGGTTCCCTGGCTCCGCCTCGCTGCCCCCCCGCGGGTACGTCTGTCGTGCCGTTGGTCCCGCTGGTGCGGAGTCTGGGAGCCTGGCAAGCGCTTCCCAGCCCGTCCCGCTGGCTCATCCGCACGATCAGACTCGGCTATGCGATTCAGTTCGCCCGGCGTCCCCCGGTGTTCAGGGGCATCCATTTTACTCGCGTGAATGCGAACGATGCTCCTGTACTTCGGGCGGAGATTGCAGTCCTACTGGCGAAGGACGCAATAGAGCCGGTCCCTCCAGCCGATTTGAGGTCAGGGTTTTACAGCCCCTACTTCATTGTACCCAAGAAAGGCGGTGGGTTACGGCCAATCTTGGACCTGCGAGTCTTGAATCGGTCCCTTCACAGGCTGCCGTTCAAGATGCTGACGCAGAAATGCATTTTCGAGTGTATCCGTCCCCAAGATTGGTTTGCAGCGATCGACCTGAAGGACGCGTACTTTCATGTCTCGATTCTTCCTCGACACAGACCCTTTCTACGGTTGCTTTCGAGGGTCGGGCATATCAGTACAAGGTCCTACCCTTCGGGCTGGCCCTGTCGCCCCGTGTCTTTACCAAGATTGCGGAGGCGGCCATTGTTCCGCTCAAGGAACAGGGCGTTCGCATCCTCAACTATCTCGACGACTGGCTGATCCTAGCTCACTCGCGAGAGCAGTTGTGCGAACACAGGGACCTGGTGTTAGCTCACCTCAGCCGGTTGGGTCTTCGGGTCAACTGGGACAAGAGCAAACTCGCCCCCGGGCAGAGGATCTCTTATCTCGGTATGGAACTGGACTCGGTCAACCAGACTGCGCGTCTCACCGAGGAGCGCGTCCAGTCGGTGTTGAACTGCCTGAGGACGCTCAAGAGCAGGACAGCGGCCCCACTGAAATTATTTCAGAGGCTCCTGGGGCATATGGCATCCGCAGCCGCAGTTACGCCGCTCGGATTGCTTCATATGAGGCCGCTTCAAACACTGGCTTCATGGCCGAGTCCCGAGATGGGCGTGGCGACGCGGTACGTTCCGTGTGGCAATTACACCGAACTGCCGTCGTACCCTCACTCAGTGGTCCGACCCCTCGTTCCTGCGGGCTGGAGTTCCCCTGGAACAGGTGTCCAGGCATGCTGTGGTCTCCACGGATGCCTCGTCCACCGGGTGGGGGGCCGCGTACAACGGACATGCAGTTTCAGGTCTGTGGACGGGGCCTCAACTGCAGTGGCATATCAATTGCCTCGAGTTGTTAGCAGTGCGTCTTGCGCTGGGCCGCCTCAAAGGGCTGCTACTAGGCAAGCACGTACTGGTCCGTACGGACAACACTGCGACCGTAGCGTACATCAACCACCAGGGCGGTCTACGCTCCCGTCGCATGTCACAACTCGCCCGCCATCTCCTCCTATGGAGTCAGAAGCATCTGAGGTCGCTTCATGCCATTCACATCCCAGGCGTGCTCAACCGTGCAGCCGACGAGCTCTCACGGCAGCCTCCGCTTCCGGGAGAATGGAGACTCCATCCTCAGGCGGTCCAGCTGATATGGCGTCGCTTCGGGACCGCTCAGATAGATCTGTTTGCCGCCCCGGACTCGACCCATTGCCAGTTGTTTTACTCCCTGTCCGAGGGCACCCTCGGCACGGACGCACTGGCACACAGCTGGCCCCGGGGCCTCCGCAAATATGCGTTTCCCCCAGTGAGCCTTCTTGCACAGACGTTGTGCAAAGTCAGGGAGGACGAGGAGCAGGTCCTGCTAGTTGCGCCGTATTGGCCCAACCGGACCTGGTTTTCAGAACTCATGCTCCTCGCGACAGCACCTCCTTGGCCCATTCCTCTGAGGAAGGACCTTCTGACTCAGAGACGGGGCACCCTCTGGCACCCGCGTCCGGACCTCTGGAATCTCCATGTCTGGTCCCTGGACGGGACGCGGAGGTTCTAGGTGGCTTACCCCAATCAGTGGTAGACACCATCACTTCCGCTAGAGCTCCCTCTACGAGGCACCTCTATGCCTTGAAGTGGAACCTGTTCGTCGAATGGTGTTCTTCTCACCAGGAGAACCCCCGATCTTGCTCGGTCAGGTCAGTGCTTTCCTTCCTGCAAGAGGGTCTGGAGAGAAGGCTGTCTCCCTCCACCCTAAAAGTGTATGTTGCCGCTATCGCTGCACATCACGATGCAGTTGAAGGTAAGTCGCTGGGGAAGCATGACCTGATCGTCAGGTTCCTGAGGGGGCGAGGAGACTGAATCCGCCTCGCCCACTCTCTATACCCTCTTGGGACTTGTCCCTGGTGCTTACAGCTCTCCGGGGACCCCCCTTTGAGCCTTTGCAGTCAGCAGAGTTAAAAATTCTGTCACTTAAAACAGTTCTCCTGACTGCACTGGCCTCCATCAAGAGGGTAGGGGACCTGCACGCTTTTTCGGTCGACGAATCGTGCCTGGAATTCGGGCCGGCCAACTCTCACGTTATCTTGAGACCCCGGCCCGGATATGTGCCCAAGGTTCCTACCACTCCCTTTAGAGATCAGGTAGTGAACCTGCAAGCGCTGCCCTCGGAGGAGGCAGACCCAGCCCTGGCTTTGCTCTGTCCCGTCCGCGCTCTGCGTCTGTACGTGGACAGAACTCAAAGCTTCAGGACCTCAGACCAGCTCTTCGTCTGTTACGGAGGCCAGCAGAAGGGAAAGGCTGTCTCCAAGCAGAGGATGGCCCACTGGATAGTGGACGCCATCGCCTTGGCTTATCAGTCCCAAGGCGTGCCTTGCCCGCTCGGGTTGAGGGCTCACTCCACTAGGGGGGTAGCTTCTTCCTGGGCGCTGGCTCACGGCGCCTCGCTGACAGATATATGTAGAGCTGCGGGCTGGGCGACACCCAACACGTTCGCTAGATTCTATAGCCTTCGTGTAGAATCGGTATCTTCCCGTGTACTCGCCCCTACTGGCCGGTAGCGCGAAGAACCCTTTCTAGTGTCCGCTTGCATACGCCACTCCCGCCCGCTGGGCCGGATACGTGCGTCTATTGCTCCAGTAGAGTTCCCCAGTTGGCGAACCCTGTTGAGTCCTCCGCCACCCCTTGCGGCTCCGGACATTGCGGAGTGTCCGTTGCTAGGCTTAAGCACGCATACTGCCTCTGCTAAGCTGGGTTCCATATGTTGTGACCCCTACGGCGGTCCCATATGTGTAATGTCCACGGTAGCCTTCCTATGTAAGCCCGTGTCTTTCCCTCAGCAGAGCCCGCTCTGCTGTCCCTGCTAGATGTGTCTCCCCCCTACCTAGGCCGGAGCCATCCCAGGGACTTCATATGTGCACTGCCCACGGCCAGTCCATATGTACATTCCCACGTAAAGTTCCTCCCTTCGGGTAGGTTGTGGTCTCCGCAGCGTCCCCAGTGGGCACGCTTTCCCAGTGTTATCCAAGTCTTACTGAGTGGGTCATGCGGAACAGCAGTAGACTTCCCTGGCGTAAGTCCGGTCCCTTCTCCGTCCCTAGTGCGCGCCGGGATGCTGCGACTTACGTTGGGCGCTGGAGGGGGTCAGTAACTGTGGCGTTTTATTAGGGATCCCAATTCGTCGGTTCAGTTCTGACGTACGTCGAACGTGACCGACTGAAAGGGAACGTCTCGGTTACGTATGTAACCCTCGTTCCCTGAAGGAGGGAACGGAGACGTACGTCCCGTCGCCACAGTTCCTGTACCCCGCTGAGCGCGGACCACTGCTCGTCTCCTCAGCGAAAAACAAAGTGCGAGCGCTGCCGCTTCCGTATTTATGCCCGCTCGCGGGGGCGGAGTGCGGCACGCGAAAGCTCGCACGCCAATCTTCATTGGCTCGTTTAGTTTACACTTTATGTTGTTTTAACCCAGTGAATTGGGTTGTTTTAACCCAGTGAATTGGGTTATTTTAACTCAGCGAATTGGATTGTTTTTACCCAGCAAATTGTCTATTTTATCCCAGCAAATTGAGTTGTGTTAACCCAGTGAATTGGTTGTTTCAACCCAGCGAATTGAGTTGTTTTAACCAGGCGAATTGACTGTTTTACCCCAGTGAATTGGGTTGTTTTAACCCAGTGAACTGGGTTGTTTATACCCAGCGAATTGGTTGTTTTAACCCAGTGAATTGGGATGTTTTAAACTCGTGAATTGGCTGTTTTAAACCCAGCGAATTATGTTGTTTTATCCCAGTGGATTGGGTTGTTTTAACCCAGAGAGTTGGTTGTTTTAACCCAGCAAATTGGGTTGTTTTAACCCAGTGAATTGGGATGTTTTAACCAGTGAATTGGCCGTTTTAACCCAGCGAATTATGTTGTTTCAACCCAGTGAATTGGGTTGTTTTTACCCAGCAAATTGGGTTGTTTTAACCCAGTGAATTGGGTTATTTTAACTCGGCGAATTGGATTGTTTTTACCCAGTGGATTGTCTATTTTATCCCAGCAAATTGAGTTGTGTTAACCCAGTGAATTGGTTGTTTCAACCCAGCGAATTGAGTTGTTTTAACCAGGCGAATTGACTGTTTTACCCCAGTGAATTGGGTTTGTTTTAACCCAGTGAATTGGGTTGTTTTAACCCAGTGAATTGGGTTGTTTTAACCCAGAGAGTTGGTTGTTTTAACCCAGCAAATTGGGTTGTTTTAACCCAGTGAAATGGGATGTTTTAACCCAGTGAATTGGCTGTTTTAACCCAGTGAATTGGGTTGTTTTAACCCAGTGGATTGGGTTGTTTTAACCCAGAGTTGGTTGTTTTAACCCAGCAAATTGGGTTGTTTTAACCCAGTGAATTGGGATGTTTTAACCCAGTGAATTGGTTGTTTCAACCCAGCGAATTGAGTTGTTTTAACCAGGCGAATTGACTGTTTTACCCCAGTGAATTGGGTTGTTTTAACCCAGTGAATTGGGTTGTTTATACCCAGCGAATTGGTTGTTTTAACCCAGTGAATTGGGATGTTTTAACCCCGTGAATTGGCTGTTTTAACCCAGCGAATTGGGTTGTTTTAACCCAGTGGATTGGGTTGTTTTAACCCAGAGAGTTGGTTGTTTTAACCCAGCAAATTGGGTTGTTTTAACCCAGTGAATTGGGTTGTTTTAACCCAGTGAATTGGCCATTTTAACCCAGCGAATTATGTTGTTTTAACCCAGTGAATTGGGTTGTTTTTACCCAGCAAATTGGGTTGTTTTAACCCAGCGAATTGGGTTGTTTTAACCAGGCGAATTGGCTGTTTTAACCCAGTGAATTGGGATGTTTTTAACCCAGCGAATTGGTTGTTTTACCCCAGTGAATTGGGTTGTTTTAACCCAGCGAATTGGGTTGTTTTGACCTAGTGAATTGGGTTGTTTTAACCCAGAGAATTGGGTTGTTTTGACCCAGCGAATTGGTTGTTTTAACCCAGTGAATTGGGTTGTTTTTACCCAGCGAATTGGGTTGTTTTGACCCAGTGAATTGGGTTGTTTTTACCCAGAATTGGTTGTTTTACCCCAGTGAATTGGGTTGTTTTAACCCAGCGAATTGGGTTGTTTTGACCCAGTGAATTGGGTTGTTTTAACCCAGAGAATTGGGTTGTTTTGAGCCAGCGAATTGGTTGTTTTAACCCAGTGAATTGGGTTGTTTTTACCCAGCGAATTGGGTTGTTTTAACCCAGTGAATTGGGTTGTTTTAACCCAGAGAATTGGGTTGTTTTTTACCCAGCGAATTGGTTGTTTTAATCCAGTGAATTGGTTGTTTTAACCCAGTGAATTGGTTGTTTTAACCCAGAGAATTGGGTTGTTTTTACCCAGCGAATTGGGTTGTTTTAACCCAGTGAATTGGGTTGTTTTAAGCCAGAGAATTGGGTTGTTTTTACCCAGCGAATTGGTTGTTTTAACCCAGTGAATTGGTTGTTTTAACCCAGTGATTGGTTGTTTTTACCCAGCGAATTGGGATGTTTTAACCCAGTGAATTGGGTTGTTTTAACCCAGTGAATTGGGTTGTTTTTACCCAGAGAATTGGTTGTTTTAACCCAGAGAATTGGGTTGTTTTTACCCAGAGAATTGGTTGTTTTAACCCAGTGAATTGGGTTGTTTTTACCCAGAGAATTGGATGTTTTAACCCAGTGAATTGGGTTGTTTTTACCCAGAGAATTGGTTGTTTTAACCCAGTGAATTGGTTGTTTTAACCCAGAGAATTGGGTTGTTTTAACCCAGTGAATTGGGTTGTTTTTACCCAGTGAATTAGTTGTTTTAACCCAGAGAATTGGGTTGTTTTAACAGTGGTTGGGTTAAATGTTTGCACAAGCTGCTGAGTAGTTTTGTTTACCTCAATTATTGTTCAGAAATGACTGTATTTCTCGCTTAAAATGAACCCAAAATGGAAATTGACATTTATTAATGTTTAATGAATAATAATTAAAAAAATTTAATTATCACAAATTTTTAAACAATAGTTGGGTTAAATAAAACTACCCAGCACATTGGGTCAAAAAATTTAACCCAACCACTGGGTTTGTCCATGTTCAACCCAACAGCATTTCCATCATATCAAGGACCTTTTCCCATCATGGAATCATTTTGTGGATTTAGTTTTAATTATTATTTTTTAATTTTAAATAATTTTATGAATTAGGCAGCTTGTAAGTATATAAAAAAGTGAAATAACTAGTTAACCATGAAAGTATTATGCAAGACATCATTTTCGTTATATAGAAATTCTTTAAAACTTTTTTTCTTGTGATACAACTTGTCAGTTTGAAGTGGTTTGTAGTGTTTGCTGTGCATTTGCTGGGATGTTGTGTGTGGCAAAAGAGCTCGCCTCTCCTCAACGAGACATCTGAACAGTGGTGAAGTAATGCTTCAAATTTTTCTTTGTCGTCAGAGTGAGTCTTTGAGAGAAGGACCAGAGTGGATGCATCAGTGAGCGCTTGCAGCAGATGACACACGCTGATCCCAGCGGCTCAAACACTCTCATCCTTTGACGTCTGAACATCTCGGGATGTATTTTAGTTCATGAGCTGATCTGAACCGACTAGAGCTTATTATTGAGAGGTTAGTTTGCATATACCACTTGTTATTTTACTACAATAAGTTTTAGATATCACTGTTTGTTCTGTTGCTCTAACAATGTGATTGTTTTGATCAGTATGTTCATTGTCTCTTAAAAAGAAAGTGTTTTTTTTCGCAATGATGTCATAGAAGAACCATTTTTGGTTCTCCAAAGAACAGTTCTTAAAATATATATCATTTTTAATCATCTAAAGAACTTTTTTCCGCTATAAAGAACGTTTTGTGGAATGGAACGATTCCTTGAATATTAACTCTTTCTTTGAATATTAACTTTTTTTTTTTTTTTTTTTTTTTTTTTTTTTAGAAATTTGCCAGTCAGCCGCAGCATTTTTGTTCATTTTCACAAAACTTTCATGTATGAATATCTGAATACACACTATATCAAACAACAACAACAAAACATTTGAATCTAGCTTCATGCATTCTTTTTATTAAAGACCCTCTGCAGTGAAAATCAAGTTTTTAATGTTGTTTATATGTCTGTTTGGTGTTTTTTAGACAAACTATGTGCAAAATTCATAAGACAACACCATTGCTGAGTATTTTCTCTTTGACCAAAGGCACGTGGATTGAAATCGCTGGAGTTTCTGACGTCACAACCTTGTGACCAATCACGTGAAAGTGTGATTGTCAACGAATGGATCTCTGAGCTGGTTTGAGTGAGTGGAGGCGGGGCTAATTTGCATATTCATAGAGCTGCGTATATTAAATGAGGCAAGCGTGTAGAATTAGACTATTTTTTCATTTTTTTCATTTAAATATGTGATTTTGGTGAACAAAGATTAGTTTTAAGGGAGAACAGGGGAACTTTAATACTTGAATGTGGGCAAGTTTCATTAACAGAAACAACATTTTGAATAAAAAAGCAGAGAGAAAATACCTTTTTTTGTCAAAGACTTTGACCGAATGGTATTCAGATCATGTCCATCAACACTCTCAAAGCTTTACTGTCGTTTCCTCTTCATGTGTTCAACATTTCGTTCATTAACGTTACGCAGTTTTGATTCATGCTTCAATGCTTCAATCACGTGTTTCTGCTTCTTCTTCTCCAGTGTTTTGATCCAGAGATTCTGTAGATGCGTAATAGCGCCCCCACCATGTAACAATGAAAACATGGATTGTGGCTGGGAAATGTGGCTGATTCATGGAACCATCGATGCAAATAAAGAAATTTTATTTTTAAGAGTGTATGTTGATCGGATCAGAATAATGTTTTCAGGTTACTCAAAGATTACAATCGTAATTTTGTAGTATATATTTGCAATTTTGTTTCATTTCTAGATAAAATGTTTTCAAAAGTTCAAGACATGGAATCATGCTGGAATCCTTGGGAAAATGTTCCAGCGATTGGCCTAGAATACGATGTGTTCCCAGAATATCCACACAGACAGTGTGCAGATTAATATTAATATGTTAAACTCCACGTCATGTTTTTCAAGTGACTGGCATCTGAATGCAGACACATTAATGTGTTTTTGAACTTCAGCCTAATCCTGTGTCACTCCTCCTCCGTGTTCAAATTCAGTGTAACTTTGTCGATTTTCATCCCGCTTTTTATTGTTACAATGTTGGTAGGATATGTAAATGCACAATGTTTACTCCAATTCGTTGTTAAATTAGTGGCCATCATAACTTGTTTTCAGGACAGATTTATTTAAACATACATTAAATGGTCAAATATAATGAATATATAGGCTAATATAGTGCATATTAGAGTAAATTAACAAGCTGTGGACACTGAATGACTTGCCTGAGGTAAATACTACGTGACATATTTTGTACACGCTGATTTATTGACGTCTTTCCGCAGTTGAAATGCTGATTGAGCGATTGCACAAGATACGTTTCAATAAGTTGTACTGCATCTTTCAACATACCTTCACGTTTATTCTGTAAGAGGAAGAGATGGTCACGTCAAAATGTGATCAAATGGACAGAATTGGAGTGATTAGGCTTATTGAAAGTAATAAAACACAGATCTTTTATTGGTGTACCGAACCGAAAGACACATACCGTAAATTTTAGTTACACCCCTTTCTACTGTATTTTAGGCAGCCGAGTTTTATCGAAAGCTCATTTTGAAATCGCTTTGCAATTGTTTAATAAAATCATACACGGTTTCGGTTGCATAATAGAGCTGCAAGCTGCAAAAAAATTACATGATTTCTGGGCTAAAATCTCGACAGTTTCCTTTAAGAATGGCTATAAATTGTAAGGAGGAGTGGCACTGAGAATGATTAGAAGTTGTTTCTGATGAAATATAGATTTATTTACATGATCAAAAAAATTTTTTTTTACATGATTCATTAAAAAAAAAAAAAAAAAAAAAAAAAAAAACCTTTCCTTCCCTTTTCCCTTCCTACTCCAGCTTATGGTACTGAGCAATGCATGAAACTTGCATGAAACCAATTCATGAAGAATCGCTTGTTTGTTTTCCTCACTTGTAAGTCGCTTTGGATAAAAGCGTCTGCTAAATGACTAAATGTAAAATGTAAATCGAATCCTAAAATTAGGGCTGGGTATCGAGTTTGATACTTTTTCGGAACTGCCTCGGTACCGTTGCGTATCAATGCGCTCGAGGCACTCCCTTACAAAAGATTACTGCAGTTTTTTAGAAGTAATACTACAGTTTTTGTTACATATAGAAAAATGCAGTTTTTTGGACACGAAAAAACTGCAGTATTGCAGTATAACCTAAAATGTCTGTAGTTTTACTGGAGTACAACTATACTGCAATACATCTAAAGTACTAGTAAAATAAAACTGCAGTTATACTGTTTTTATACCTCATGCAACTTTCAGTTGTACTTCATTTTACTGCAGTTGTACTTATACTACAGTTTTACTGCAGTTGTACTTATACTACAGTTTTACTGCAGTTGTACTTATACTACAGTTTTACTGCAGTTGTACTGTGACTATACTACAGTTTTACTGCAAATCTATGGTTGTGCTTCATTAAACTGCAGTTAAACTACTTGGTACTGCAGTTTTACTGCAGTTCTACTTCTATATACTGCAGTTCTTTTTTGTAAGGGCTATGAGGGTGTTGTGCGCGTTTTGCACTTATAATTCCTGCAAACATTTATTGTTCACATGATGAACGCACAGTGGTGTTGTTGGGTGCTGTTATTCTTTAGTAATGTGACAAATTCGTGATTCGTTCAAGTTAAAGAGCCTGTGATATTTTAGCATTTCCTCGTGCTTTCAGGCACACGTCAGTCTCCACCGCTAGTCGGCTGAAATGAAGCCGTGGGAAGGGTGAATGAGCAGCAGGTAGTGCTTGAAACCGAAGCGTGATCCGATCGGTGTCGGTAAGCTTTTATCTGTGCGAGCGTTTGTCTCTAAGGAGTCTCTTCACACATGGATGCTTATTTTAAAAGCTCCCAACATGCAGCGTTTTCTGGCCAGTTTCCTCCTTCTGGCCCAGCGAGAGTTTACCGATGGGACACCCTCGTGACGTGCTAAAAGACTTTGCGCTCTATTCATTGAGATTTTCTAGGAATTTTAGTTGTAAACTGTGTTTTTTAAAACTTTAGAGTGAGGTCTCATTTGTTTACAGAGGTCATATTAAGTCTTGATGTTGTTTTTGGGCTCTATTACAATTTAATGGTCATTATTCTCCATTGTTGCAGCTCCTCTCTTCTCAGTCTGTCGGTAACGTTTTGTTTAGTTCCTGTCTCTATGAAGCCCCTCCTTCTGAAAAGCATAATGTGCTCTGATTGGTCGGCTGGAGCTTGGTGGAAATAAATGTTGTGATGACATTTTCATCAAGAGGTGCATCATTTTTGGTTGAAAGAAAATGCAAGAGTCAAGCACTCTGCAAAGTCTCCTCCAGCACATCCCAAAGACTGCAAGAATGATCCAATCATGGACTGGTTGAGTATGATTTCACTTTTTTAACTTTAGTTAGTGTGTGATGTTGCTGTTTGAGCAGAAACAACATCTGGAAAGTTACGACGCTCAAAGTTCAATGCGAAGAGAGATATTTTCTTTTACAGAAATCACTGGTAGGAACTACAACGAGCTTCTTCCTGGGTTAGTGACATCGCAAACCTCAAAATTTACATAAACCCCGCCCCCGAGGGCTGCTTTAGAGTTGTTGTAGTCGAGTGTTGTCGACGCCGTCATTTTACGCCACAAACGAGGGTGGATTCGAGGAAAAAAGACGAACGTGACGACACACGCTAGTGACGAGTCGATCAACTCCACAGCGACGACATCAATTTATCCACTAACCGTTCAGAAACGTCTTCCTGAGTCTCTCCATCCGTTTGAACACTTTCCTCATTTTGTCTGCGTGAGATTCTCCAGCTTTGTTGTTGTTGAGCTGTTAAAGCTCCGCCCTCTTCTGGAGCAGCAGCTCATTTGCATTTAAAGGGACACGCACACACACAAAAACGGCGTGTTTTTGCTCAAACCCAAATTTGACGAGCAATAATAAATGATCTGTGGGGGATTTTGAACAGAGACTTTATTACATCTTATCCCCTTTAATGTTAGTTAATAAAAATGTTCAAGTTTGTCCACAATACAAACTTAAAAAATGCATTAGCAAATGGAAAAATTAACATGAACTAAGTTCATTGTTAGTTCATGTTATAGTTTCTCCGAATGTTTTTGAATGTGATGAAGAGCAGTGTTTCAGTAGCAGCTGCAGACCTTTCTTTGCTTCTCTGCAACATCCCAATGTTTGTCAGACCATATAATTTCTTGCATAATACAGTGGCTTTGGTGAATAAGAGGTTTACGGTTGAATTTGCATGTGCACTCTGTATATATATATATATATATATATTCATTAAACATGCAAGGCACTGACATTATAGTCATCTTATCAGAAAAGATGAACAAGCTGTGGGCAATTGAAAGTGACAGTAGCATATAGAAAATCAATTGAGCGTGTGCATCAGTCTGCAGCCGCCGGTGGAGTCGATCTGTGTGTCCGTGCGCTGATGCTGACTGTAAGACAGTAGTAAGTGAAGCTCCACCTCACTGCTGGCTGGATTAGAGCACAGCCGCAGCCGCTCACATTTAAAACCAGCCTTAAATACACTGATAAACGCCGCTGCGCTCATGTCAACAGATTTCACTGCAAACGCCACAGGCTCACACACAGAGAGACGCAGCACAGCAGGTACAATCTTCACATTTATTCTGTTGAATTGTTGCAATAAGTTCTGTGGATTTTATTTGTTAAAATATATTTTGGTCTTTATATTAGACGTGAAGTACATACTGATTTTAGGATTTCATTTCAATTAAAAAAAGATTATTTTATGTCTGTGTTTGTGCACTTTTCATTTAGTCTAATGCGTTAGGCGCCTTTTTGTATAGAGAATATCTTTTATATGTTGAACATTATTTTGTGCATCCAAAAATCACTTTATAGTAGATATAAAGTAAGTTTTATTTCAATCTGGCAGAGCTTGCTGTGGTTATTTTCTGTCTGTGTTTGTTATTCTGCTGAATTTGGAATCAATTCTGATTTTATTTACCATTTTATATTTAAACATCATTTTTGGTGCCAAGTACCACTTTATATTAGATGTAAAGTACAAAATAACCACGATTTTGAGCTATTAATATCGTGAGCTTGTTGTGATTGTTTCTGTCTGTACATTTATTCTGTTGAATCAGGAACAATTTCTGAAAAATATATATATATTTTTTCAACATTTTATGTGTTAAAACATTATTTGGGTTATTATTATAACTGAAACTAAAACTAAATATGTATTTGTACACACACATTTTCATTAACTGAAATGAAATAAATGTAAATATTGAAATAAAATACTGAAATAAAATAAAATGGTCACACTTTACATAAAGTTCATTAGGTAACATTGGCTAACAACATTAGTTAACATGAACTTATAATGAACTGCACTTCCACAGCATTTATTAATATATATTTAAATATTAATATATATTTAATATATCTTGTTAACATTAGTTAATGCTCTGTGAACTAACATGAACAAACAACGAACAACTGTATTTTCATTAACTAACATTTACAAAGATTAGTAAATACAGTAACAAATGCATTGATCATGTTAGTTCATGTTAACTAATGTTTCACTAATGAACCTTATTGTAAAGACTTACCAATAAAATAAACCGTAACTTATTTTTTTCAGCTACTTTCCAAGTAAAAAATTTCATTTAGTTTAGTTTGTTTAAACTGAAATCAAATGTATGATTATAAACATAAAAATATTAAGAAAACTATAATAGTATCTCAGCGAAACTGAATCCAGATAACAATTGCATGACGTTCCAAGAAAGTTTTCCTAATGTTTGCATTGAGTATTTGGGAATGTTCCTGAAGGTTTAAAACATCCAGTGTTTGTATGAAAACGTTTGAGAATGTTTCCCTTAATGTTTTTAGGGAACGTTTCAGAAGTAGTAGCATTTTAGCATCTGAATGTTTTTTGTGCTGACGTTTTGGGAACGTTATTATTAAAGTTTGTTCAGAACGTTAAGAGAACGTTAGCCAAAGTTTTGAGAGCATTTCCTGTTTGCTGGGTAAAAAAAACTTTGAGTTTTGACATAAAGTACAAAAATAGCCATAAAATGATTTGAGTCATAATTTTGAGCAATTTTAATTGAATCACTGAATCAGAAATAAAATCTTGCTGTGATCATTTTCTGTCTGTGTTTGTTTTTGTTTTGGTGACGTCTGTCCGCTGTTGTTCCAGTCTGCATGACGCCTTTGGCTTGCTATTTTAAAGTCATGAGATGGAAAAAATGTATTTTAATTTCCCAGATTTTAACATAGTCAGACCTTTTTGAGCATCTTTAGTCTATTTGGATGCATTTGGGGTTTATGTGATCAACTCATGTTGAGTGTTACTGTTGTTTGATTTGCCACTTAACATATTTATATAGACTTATAAAAACATCATTGCATTAAGTTGTCAAAACCTGCACTCAAATGCTTTCAAAACTATTGACTCTTGGCACTTGTTTTGATATTTTGATTCGATATTTTGCATGCAATTCAGTGACTTTGCAAGTGAAGTGTTTTTGGCAAAGTCTTTTCGGTGAAGCTGCTTTTACGGAAGCCTTTAACTTGAATGACTGTTGATGGTCTTGATCACATTAACATTAAATTAATAAATAAAAATAAATCCTCTTATGGCACCTACACAGATGGGTCATTTAATCACTCTCTCTCGGGTTTAATTACTTCCTTTAATCGTAAGGGTCACTGTCTGTGCCCAATTTAAATTATTACAATTATAAAGCTTTCCTGCAAAACATATTTTATGGAACTAGTGACTTAACTTAATATTCGCTATTATCCGTTTCCATAAATAGGGTTTTGATGTTAGCATAATGCTAAGCTAATGCTCAGATCATATGTTGGCAACTCTGCTTAAATGTAGCTTCCCACAGATCTGATTGACGTGAATGTGTTTGATGAGATGACGCAGAGACGTCCACCTGAGCGCAGGGTTTTTCAGAGGACATGTTCTTTACACCTTTAGACAGGAGCCGTTAACGGGAACTAATCAATACTCAGAGCCACAGGACGCTTTATCAGCTTCACTTCATACGGCGAAAGATAGAAATGTTCGATAACACTCCAGGACAACAGACGTTAGGAGAGCAAAAAGTGTTTCTTTATAAGTTCTTGTTTTTAATATTTATAAGCAGCACAAACATGAGCAAGAGTGCCGTTTTCCCGAATATCGGCACGTTTGGAAATGCGATTTTATCAACAAGAAGTTAGTATGAGGTGGCTTACATTTTAAGCTCAGAATATCATCTGTTGTACTCTATTTTGCCAATGAAAATAGTTCCAAATAAATCCACATGCCTCTGAAATATTTAAGTCTAGCTTCCTTCCGTCTCACTCGGTTGTACGTTATTTCTTACGTCGCATGAGTGTCCTCCACTGGCAGAACCCTTTAAATGTGTTTAAATAGAGCGACTTCAGTCCTGAATCTCTTGGAGTCGGCTATGGAGCTGATTCATTACTTACAGTTTATGAATTTGTTTTACGCACCATTCTAACCCTGTATAGATGCTTGGGCTGTTAAAAAATGAAATGTCAAACAAATATTAAATATGAAAATTAATGCATTAAATATAGAATGTGACCCATGGCAAAATGAGTCGGGCAAATTGCGAGCTACAGGCGGACCAAGTGAAAAATGTAAAGTTTGGTCGAATAGTGGTTCAACCTTAATATTATGAAGTGACGAGAATACTGCGCCAAAAAAGATATTGTGCGCCAAAAAAACCCCAAAATAACGTCTTTTCAACAATATCTAACGATGGATGATTTCAAACACTGCTTCGAAGCTTTACGAATCTTTTGTTTTGAATCAGTGGTTCAGAGCGTGATTTCAGTAAACGAAGCTTTGTTATGTCATGAGTTATTCGAAATTTCAACAGTTCATTGGACTTTGGCAGGTTGATACGCGAACCACTAATTTGAAACTAGATTTGCAAAGCTTAGTGAAGCAGTGTTTTGAAATCGACCATCGCTAGATATTGTTGAAAAGTTATTATTTTGTTTTCTTGGTGCACAAAAAGTATTCTCGTCGCTTTATAATATTAAGGTTGAACCACTGTAGTCACATGAATTGTTTTAAATATGTTTGGCATCTGAAAGTGTTCATTATCTTGCTGTCATTAGACACTCACTCAGACACTCACTAAATATCTTAATTTGTTTTCTGAAGATGAATGAAGGTCTTACAGGTGTGGAATGACATGAGGGCGAGTAATTATTGTCAGAATTTTCCTTTTTGGGGGAACTAACCCTTTAAATGTGGTTAAATATCAAAATAACACCAATATCATACACTGGAGTTGTGTGGGGTGGTGGTAAATTAAGTGCAATCTGCTGTGACGTCAAATTGATGGTGCATTATGGTCTATGAATGTGCCTGAAGTGAACAAATAAACTTCCCTCGTCCACTTGACGAAGCTAAACACACTTCAAAATGGCTCACGAGTGAATGTCTAACAGTGGAGTTAAACGCACTCCCTGAATGAATCGTTTGAGTGAACGATTCAATGACTCCTACTGACGTGTTTAGGCGTATACGTAAAAATTTAGAATCGTCCAGACGAGCTATTTTTTGAAATCGCTAATACGTATATTTTGTGAAACATTTAGCCTATTAGCTTTACTAAAGTTTGCGCAAGGTTTATGCGCAAGTCTTCTTCTCAATTTTTAGTGTATCTCTGTGGCAGAATTACAGCGCCACATACTGGTCCGGCATGCATACTACATCGTTTTGAGTTGGTTTGAGATATTTCTTGACACGATGCTGTGGGGGTTTTTTTACAATGAGGGAAAAAGAAGAAAGCTCTGGCTTCGTGTGGATGTGGCCTTAGTTTTATATTTAAAAGAATCATTTCATCCCCTGAAGGGCCGAGAGAGTGAATTTTTTTGTCGTGAATGTTGGGTGAAGAAAAAAGATGGGTAAAAATGCATGGGTAGTGGTAGATATTTATAAATATACTATATGGAGTGAAATGTGAGATGACGTTAAATAAAACAGAGATAATAAACTGCAGTCAAAGTATTCAATGATTTTGTGATCAGGAAACTAACTAAATAAAACTAATTATTATTATTATGAATTATATTAAGTAATATAAATAAACAAGTTAGGGGAAAGGAGATAAAAATAACTTGGGCTTGATTTTGTCTGTGAGGAATTGATTGGATGGTTGTGGTTTGCTATTGGTGGATCTCGTGTGAGTGACAGGTTGCCCCGCCCTCGTCATCAGAGAACGTTCTTCTGATTCAAGATTATGGGGAACATGAATTTAACACAATAATAATGTGCACCAATAAATAATTTATGATAAACTCTGCCATATTCCAATAAAAAACAGTCCATTTTGATTTCATGGTGAGCTGAAACCACTGATCAAATGTGGAAAGTGTTGTTGAACTTCCATCCTAAAAGCTACAGGTCTGTCAACCCATCATCACATTCACCATGTGCTTCAAAGTCAACGTTATTTTACTATGTTTTTAAAAGGAGGAGTATTTTTTAGCATATCTGCGGCATGTGTTATTGCTTTGTCCATATTTCGAGAGCTTGAGGCGATCCTCCGTTTGGCGTCGCAGTACAGGAAGGTCAAGAGCACAAACAGAGCATGTTCTTATTTCCCTTAAGCCTCTCGCATCACATGCGCCGCAGTTCTTGGATCCTTGTACAACAGATAAGGGCTCAAAGCAAAAAACACTGGTATATAACCCCACTAAACCGAGCTTTTGCATCAGCCACAAAGTGTTTTTCACATTGCGAGAGAGGTCACTGCGAAGAGGTTCTCCTGGAGAACGAGTCAGAACGCACTTCATGAACTCAATGAGGTTTGATGGAGTCTGAGTAACGTTTGCGCTCTCGTCGTCACAGGTATGGAGGAGCCAGTGGACATGGATCGTGGCTTCTTCAGGAAAGTGGACGTTCCCGATCATGCACACTACATAGTGGCTTTTTTCGTGGCGATCATCGGGGCTGTGGGAGTGATCGGGAACATGCTGGTCATGTACGCCTTCTTTAGGTAGGCCTATGGGTCTCATATTCTCAAAATATTAAGGTGTGTTTATACTTATAAGGCTTTTGACAGAGAAAGTGTCTAGTTAAGCATTAAACACAAGTTAAGGAGTTTTTTTTTTAATTCTATATCATTGAAGCATTAATTTGGCCTCCTAAAAATTTCATAGGACAATAGTTTGTGTGCAATTTGAGTTTGGGAAGAATTAAGATTCTTTAATGTTTTTGACAGAAGTCAAAAAAGTCATTTATTTCAAAAATGCAGTAAAAATGGTAAAATATATTACAATTTGAAATAACTGTTTTCTATGTGAATTTAATGTCAAATGTCATTTATATCCAGTGATCAAAGCTGAATTTTCAGCATCATCACTCCAGTCTCCAGTGTCACATGATCCTGATATGATGATTTGATGCTCAAGAAACATTTATGATTATTATCAGTGTTGAAAATGCTTGCTTCTGCTGCGCCAAATGTTTGTTTTTCTTTCTCTTAATAATTATGAGTCACTGCTTGTGCTGATTTTGTGTCATTTTTTTTAATTACTTGTACTGCTGTATACTTGAAGTCTGCCAGTCTTGACGTGGTTTTATACTGACAGGTTTATTTTAGTCTTTGCTGAGAGGGATGGCTTGCCATCAGTAATAGATGATGACAGCGGACGCACTGCAGCTGCAACATTTTGGGTGTGAAACCACATTTAAATATGAAAGTGAACATGTTACAGAGGTCCTACTCTGCTTTTTTACATGTTCAGCTTGGTGTGTAATGTTGCTTTCTGAGCATGAAAAAGTCCCTCCAGCGGGAGTTATTCTGCATTTCAGTGTCAGTGTTTCGATTGTAGTCTTGAGTTTTCTTATTCCTCATTTAAATAATTCATATGCAGAATAAAGGGGCGGGGCCTGGCTGAGTTTGTTAGTTGTGTGTTGAAACTGGCGGTTATGGTAAGGGGCGGGACTTTTCCCAAACACCAATCAGAACGCACCGCTCCAGCCGACCAATCAGAGCACATTGTGCTTTTCAGAAGGCGGGGCTTCATAGAGACAGGAACTGAACAGAGCGTTACTGACAGACTGGGAAGAGAGGGGCTGCAACAATAGAGAACAATGAACATTCAAGCATGAAATAGAATTGATAGTTAAGACTTTATAATTGCGGATCAAGTGTTTTTTGCAGTGAAATCTTTACTGATTTTAAGTAAAGAAGTAAACATAAGAATAACTTTGATATTGTTATTTCTTGAAATTGATATTGTAATATTTTAACTGGATACAAGCAGGTTTGCTTGATTATCCAGACATATTTTTTTGTTATAAAAATCAAATCGGATATTTTGACGAAGGTTTATTTGTTCATCTCTCAATCATCATTGTATTATATTGCATAATGTTTTATAACTACAGAGCTTTGATCATAAAAATATTATCTTACTAAGACAATATTCTATATTATTGGCAGATATTGATATTTATATGCATTTTATGCAAATATGTGCTAAACTGTTACACAAACATATCAAAATTTCATCTCTCTTTGTCCATATAAATATTAGCATCTGCAGCAAATTGCATATTTTTGCTCAGTTTAATGAAATTGAGCCGTTTTTTCCTTCATATTGTCACTATTTCAAACTAAATGTGCAGTAAAAGGCTGATGTATCAAATATGATAACTGCAGTGTGACTGTGGAGTCATATATTGCAGGTTTGGCGTGTGTTTTCAGTACTTACGGACTGAAGTCATGAAGTAGTGCCCGTAACTTTCTCTGTCTCGGATGATATCTAATGCTCTCTGCGACTCGTTCAGCCTAAATCCTCAAGGGCCGCAAACACACTTTTTACATTTAGTTCAGCTCTCACTCTCGCTCTCTTCAGTCCCATGACGGTTTCTTGGATTACATCTCTAAAGACAAAACACAGTCTTATGAGCGCAAACGTCTGTGACACTGAGAGACGGACCTGCATTCACATGTTGAATTATGAAATTTCATTTACCCACTCTCATGTCGCTCCAACCTGGTTTGTCTTTCTGCTGTGGAAAACAAAAGGAGAATTTGTGAAGATTTATTTCATAATATTTTACTATACGTCTGTTATTTTGGCTTAAAATATTGAGCTATCCCTTAATGTTTATTTCTGCATGCTTTATTTATTTATATATAACTAAATGAACTTACTAGTTTTTATTATTTTTAAGTCATGTTAATTTTAACATTCACTAATATGTTTTTGAGTTAAAAGTTACGCGTTAACATTAGTTAAGGCACTGTGAACTAACATGAACAAACTATAAATATTTGTATTTCTATTAAGGGCAAGACATTACAGACAAATATATTGTTTTTTCATTTTGAGATTTTGGACCATTTCGGATTAGTGGAAGAAAACATCCAAAATGTGTTTATTTTATCGCATTTTATCTATTTGCAACTGACAATACATATCTTTAAAGAGTTTTTTCTCCACTTCAGCTGCACTTACAAACACCAAACTTTACACATTTATTCCTATTTATATTCTGAAGGTTTTTACTGAAGGGTTTGTTCATATACAATTCGTCTGATTTATAACATTTTATTCCTTAAAACATAATGAAAATGGGTTTTTTTCTGTCTGTTGACAGTATTTTCGGATTTCTGGAGCGATAAAAAGAGATATCCAAAATCCCTTCTGTAAAAACCTTCAACTCTGACATGTCAACAAAATAAAACAAGAATTTCCAGCCTGGCTTTATCCAACGTTGAGATTTATGTTTTGGAAATGAATGCAAATTAGTGCATATGTAATTAGATTCGGCATATTTAAACAGAATTTAGAAAAAGTACAAAAATTGTTTTCAATTCTTAATGTGAGCATGGTGAGATCTATTAGTTACATTTTTATGGCTTATTCACATGGGCTGACTTGCCTAACTATCATTTATCAATATTAATAAATGCTTTAAAAACTATTTTTCTCATTGTTAGTAGATAATGCATTAAATAAAGCTAACAAATGAGACCTTATTGTTACTGTTTATTTTAAAGTTATGTCTTCTAGAAGCTGCTGTTTGCAATGGTCCGCGAACAATGTGATTGCATAATGTCATGAAACGAAGCTACGCAATTATATAACAAGTTGCACACTGAGTGTAAACAAAGCAAAATGTTTTTGACCATAATTAATCAGACGCACATGAGGCCTGTAGGATTTGGGAGTGAAGGGGTGAAGGGTGACAGTGGCACATGATGGCATGGAAGTGGAAAACAAACCATCTGTTTCTCAATGATCATTGACAGAATTCAGAAACAAAGCCACTGACCGCCTGTTTAATTTACCAGAGCCATTGCACATGACAGGAATCAATGTCCGACCTCATTAGAACACTTTCTCATTTATTCTAGCAGTCATCTCGATTAACTTTGCAGAGTGGGGAACCGAGTTTACTAAATGTGGTTTACAAATGTTTAAATGAATTTTGAAAACACTTTACTAGAAGGTTTCATTAGTTAACTACATTAAATAACATTAACTAACAATGAAAACACCAAAAAGAAAATTATATTTGTCTGGTTTTCCAGTACAAACCTTAAATCAAGACACGTTTACTGGAGAAGAAACATTACAGTATTTTTTTGCAATGAATAACACTAGTATTATGAAGCTAAAGCATTTATTTACTTACACTCTAACAAAAAAAGGGCTTGGTTAAAAATAACCGAAGTTGGGTTGAAAATGGACAAACCCAGTAAGTAGATAGTTTTAACCCAACAAATGGGTTAAATGTATGCCCAACCTGCTAGGTAGTTTGACTTAACTCAACTATTGTATCAAAATTACTGTATTGTTTGCTTAAAATAAACCCAAAGTATGTTGGAAATTTGCATTTATTAATATGTTTAATAAATTAACATTTATTAATAAGTGTATTAAATAATAATAATGATAATTAAATAATAAAAATTGGCAACACTTTATTTTACAGTGTCATTGTTACATATGTTACATGTATTTACTATAGTAATAACTAGAAATTATGCATAATTACATGCAATTAACCCTAAACCAAACCCTCACCCTATAGTAAGCACATGTAGTTAATTGCCATTATTCAGTACTTAAATGTATAATTACACTGTAATACTGACACCTTAAAATAAAGTGTAACCTAAAAATGTATTAAATTGATTATTAATAAATGTTAACATTATTGTTGCCTGATTTTTAATTTCCAACCTATTTTGCGTTCTTTTTTAAGCCAGCCATATAGTAATTTTTAAACAATAATTGGGTTAAATAAAACTCCCCAGTAGGTTTGTCCATTTTCAACCTAACTTGGGTTGTTTTTCATCCAGCGTTTTTCTGGTAAATTTCAACATTTACTAATATCTGTTAATATTGACGTGAACTAACAACGAACTAACTTTTTAAAAAAAGATTAATAAATACTGTATCGAATATAGGTAACACTTTACAATAAGATTCATCAGTTAAACATTAGTTAATGTGTTAACTAACATGAACTTACCATGATCAATACATTTCTTACTGTATTTACTAATCCATATAAGCGCAGTTCATTATTAGTTCATGTTCACTAACGCATTAACTAACCTTAACTAACGGCACCTAATTGTAAAGCGTTACCGGAATGCGTGTTAAGAAAGTAAATAGAGTAAGTTGTGAAATTTTAATAAGGATAATGTATTTTTTAATGTTCAAGTTAACTCGCTTCATGCATCTGCATATTAATATTGTCCGACGTGTGCACAATCCACATCCCTCGAGGATTATTTCTAGTGTCACCAAATTACTAAGCATGACTGCTGTTAATCACACATCGCCAACAGACTCTCATCATACGTGTGGATTTTCTCCCTAACTGAGAAAAGCGTCTCTCTGGAGGTTGTCTGTCGGCTGAGAGCTTTCTAGGAAAGGCTGTTGATCCTGTGAAGTGCTGATGCATCGAGGGCAGCTAATGCCTGATGGTTCAGTAGGTGAAGCCGGGCCACTTCCAATCAGAGGAAATTGCGTGAACCGTGACTGTACAATTAATGAGATGACGTGCAATCACAATGATTGTTGTGCGATGAATCATCTCCGACTCCATGTGTTGAATCAATTAACCTTTTTAAGTGTGAAGAAGTTTCTCCCTCTCTATATGTTTGTATCATATTTGATACTCTAAGTGATCAACATGATCAAAAGTTTGCTGATAAACCTGTCACACCTAATCTTCTACAGTCTTTCTGTCGTCTGATTGATGCTTTACACTTTTTAGCAAGTAAGAGTCCAACGTCCACCTTCGGCTCGTGCTTCACGTGTCTTTCTGCCGTGCAAATCTTTACTATTTTCATCAAGTAAACAAGAATAACTTTGATATTGTTAGTAATAATTAAAGATGAAGACATACTGAACTGAAGCAACTTAGTTACTTAGCAGTTCACTTTTTGTGCATATAAATATCAGCATTCAAATTGCGTAATTATTGGTCAGTTTTGGCCTCTGAATAAAATTGTGGGTTTTTTTTTCCCATATTCTCACTATATCATACTGTATGAGCCATAAAAGCCTGTCAAATATGATACTTTTGTTTTTTAGATTTAAAAAAAATATTTTGTCTGAAACTTGCATTTAAAATAATTATGCCATTTCTGGCTATTTCTTCGTGTCAGGCTTTACAGGGTTAAGGAAGAGCTTGTTTGATAATCCATCATGCAGAAATGTCTAATCTAAATCTTTATATACATTCTAAAAAATGCTTGGTTAAAACAACCCAAGTTGGGTTGAAAATGGACAAACCCAGTGATTAGGTTGATTTAACCCTGCAAATTAACCCAAAGAATTGGGATGTTTTAACCCAGCGAATTGGGTTGTTTTAACCCAGCGAATTGGTTGTTTTAACCCAGCAAATTGGTTGTTTTAACCCAGCGAATTGGGTTGTTTTAACCCAGCGAATTGGTTGTTTTAACCCAGCAAATTGGTTGTTTTAACCCAGCGAATTGGGTTGTTTTAACCCAGTGAATTGGGTTGTTTTAACCCAGTGAATTGGGCTGTTTTAACCCAGTGAATTGGGTTGTTTTGACCCAGTGAATTGGGTTGTTTTAACCCAGCAAATTGGTTGTTTTAACCCAGCGAATTGGGTTGTTTTAACTCAGCGAATTGGTTGTTTTAACCCAGAGAATTGGGTTGTTTTAACCTAGTGAATTGGGTTGTTTTGACCCAGTGAATTGGGTTGTTTTAACCCAGCAAATTGGTTGTTTTAACCCAGCGAATTGGGTTGTTTTAACTCAGCGAATTGGTTGTTTTAACCCAGAGAATTGGGTTGTTTTAACCCAGTGAATTGGGCTGTTTTAACCCAGTGAATTGGGTTGTTTTGACCCAGTGAATTGGGTTGTTTTAACCCAGCAAATTGGTTGTTTTAACCCAGCGAATTGGGTTGTTTTAACTCAGCGAATTGGTTGTTTTAACCCAGAGAATTGGGTTGTTTTAACCTAGTGAATTGGGTTGTTTTGACCCAGTGAATTGGGTTGTTTTAACCCAGCAAATTGGTTGTTTTAACCCAGCGAATTGGGTTGTTTTAACTCAGCGAATTGGTTGTTTTAACCCAGAGAATTGGGTTGTTTTAACCTAGTGAATTGGGTTGTTTTGACCCAGTGAATTGGGTTGTTTTAACCCAGCAAATTGGTTGTGTTAACCCAGTGAATTGGGTTGTTTTGACCCAGTGAATTGGGTTGTTTTAACCTAGTGAATTGGGTTGTTTTAACTCAGCGAATTGGTTGTTTTAACCCAGAGAATTGGGTTGGTTTAACCTAGTGAATTGGGTTGTTTTAACCCAGCAAATTGGTTGTTTTAACCCAGTGAATTGGGTTGTTTTAACTCAGCGAATTGGTTGTTTTAACCCAGTGAATTGGGTTGTTTTGACCCAGTGAATTGGGTTGTTTTAACCCAGCAAATTGGTTGTTTTAACCCAGCGAATTGGGTTGTTTTAACTCAGCGAATTGGTTGTTTTAACCCAGAGAATTGGGTTGTTTTAACCCAGCAAATTGGTTGTTTTAACCCAGCGAATTGGGTTGTTTTAACTCAGCGAATTGGTTGTTTTAACCCAGCGATTTGGGTTGTTTTAACACCATGAATTGGTTGTTTTAACCCAGTGGTTGGGTTAAATGTTTGCCCAACCTGCTGGGTAGTTTTGTTTAACTGAACTATTACTTAAAAATTACTGTATTGCTATCTTAAAATGATCCCAAAATGTATTAATATGTTTAAGAAATTAACATTTATTAATTTTCCTATCAATAAATGTTCACGTTTTGATTATTATCGTTGCCTCTAGTAATTATGTATCTGATTTTCAATTTCAAACCTATTTTCGGTTCATTTTAATCCACCCATATAGTAATTTTTAAACAATAGTTTGGTGAAATAAATCTGCCCAGCATGTTGGGCAAACATTTAACCCAACCGCTGGGTTAAAACAACCCAATCGCTGGATTTGTCCATTTTCAAACTTTTTTTGTTTTTTTTGTGTATGATTGCATATATGTACATCTTTAAAACTGCAACAAAAAGAGTGTGGTCATATGAAAGTGCAAATAAGTGTATTTTACATCCGGGGGAAAAATCTGTGTGTTTAAGGTTTAAAGGGGTGTCAGGTGGAGCATGTGTTTGAATGGTCAAAGTCAATCAGTTTACTAATGTATCAAGAAAATGGCCATAAATAACATGCTTTCGAAGCTGGGATTGTAACAAACTGCAAAACTGTATTTTGTGTTTCAGTAACAAAAAGCTACGAACGCCTCCAAACTACTTCATCATGAATCTTGCTGTGAGTGACTTCCTCATGGCCATCACTCAGTCGCCGATCTTCTTCGTCAACTGCATGTACAAGGAATGGGTGTTCGGTGAAATGGGTAACTAATTTCCCAATCTTCTCATCCAGACATACTCATTTGTGATCTGTGTTCCATGTCCCATGTGCTCGTATCTGCTTCTCCACGCAGGCTGTAAGATGTACGCTTTCTGTGGAGCTCTGTTCGGGATCACATCCATGATCAACCTTTTGGCCATTTCCATAGACCGCTACATCGTAATCACCAAGCCCCTGCAGGCCATCCGCTGGACGTCCGGACGGCGGACGCTAATTATCATCCTCGTGGTCTGGATCTACTCTCTGTCCTGGAGCCTTGCACCCCTTTTGGGATGGAGTGAGTGTCATGTACTTCCTCTGCCTTTGAAAGAGAAAAGAATCAATTCTCTTATGCATCACGATTCTCTCTTCAACAAGAGAATTTTTAATTTAATCTTTCTTTTTGGTCATATAAACATCAGAATCTGCACACACATTTGCTCAATTAGGCCCTATAAAAATTTATTAAAAAAATACTTATAATGAGTAAATGTATAAATTAAATAAGTAATTTAACAAAAATAGGTCGATAAACTCATTAACCCGTTAATCCCAAAGTGTACTGAGAAACTGAACTTTACAATAGCCAGTTTGATTAACTTTAATTAATTATTGAATTAATTATTCGCTGATAAATAAATAAAAAAAGTTTCCATAATTTATTAAATATTTTATTGTATTATGTACAAAAATATTATACAGATGAGATATTGAATTGGGTTGTTTTAACCCAGTGAATTGGGTTGTTTTAACCCAGCGAATTGGCAGGTTTAACCCAGCGAATTGGCGGTTTTAACCCAGCGAATTGGTTGTTTTAACCCAGTAAATTGGCGGTTTTAACCCAGTAAATTTGGTTGTTTTAACCCAGCGAATTGGTTGTTTTAACCCAGCGAATTGGTTGTTTTAACCCAGCGAATTGGCGGTTTTAACCCAGTAAATTGGGTTGTTTTAACCTAGCGAATTGGATGTTTTAACCCAGCAAATTGGTGGTTTTAACCCAGCGAATTGGGTTGTTTTAACCCAGTGAATTGGTTGTTTTAACCCAGTGAATTGGTTGTTTTAACCCAGCGAATTGGTTGTTTTAACCCAGTAAATTTGGTTGTTTTAACCCAGCGAATTGGTTGTTTTAACCCAGTGAATTGGTTGTTTTAACCCAGAGAATTGGCGGTTTTAACCCAGTAAATTGGGTTGTTTTAACCCAGCGAATTGGTTGTTTTAACCCAGCGAATTGGCGGTTTTAACCCAGTAAATTGGGTTGTTTTAACCCAGCGAATTGGTTGTTTTAACCCAGCAAATTGGTGGTTTTAACCCAGCAAATTGGGTTGTTTTAACCCAGTGAATTGGTTGTTTTAACCCAGTGAATTGGTTGTTTTAACCCAGCGAATTGGTTGTTTTAACCCAGTGAATTGGTTGTTTTAACCTAGCAAATTGGCGGTTTTAACCCAGTAAATTGGGTTGTTTTAACCCAGCGAATTGGTTGTTTTAACCCAGCGAATTTGTGGTTTTAACAGCGGTTTGGATCAGATCATGAGATGCCTAAAGATTCCCACTTTACAAAATGATATTTTGAAGTTTCTCCACAATTTTTGACACTGTGTTGTAATCGTTCTTGGATAGGTTCCTATATCCCAGAAGGCCTCATGACATCTTGCACATGGGACTATGTGACATCCACACCAGCAAACAAGAGCTACACCTTGATGCTCTGCTGCTTCGTGTTCTTCATCCCTCTTGGAATCATCTCTTACTGCTACTTCTTCATGTTCCTCGCCATTCGTAATGCAAGCAGGTACAATAAGCACACACTCTTGCCTATATTGGCATGACCATGATAAACAATGAATTCCCCAAGTAGAACAACAAGGATGTTGATCCTGGAACAGCATTCCAATCAACCAGATTTAAGGGACTAGTTTACAGTTAGGATGTGTTCAAAGTTGGCAGGTTTGGTTGTATTAAAATGAACTCTGGTGCGATTACTCTTAGTTCGGTTCTTGAATAAGACTAGACATCAAACTAGCGGACCGAGACCCCTGAAATTCTGCGTCTCAGTCCGCTTCCAAGCAAACTGCGGTTTGGTTTGACTGAAATATGAACTCAACATGGACCAAAGACATCAAAACAAACCAAAGACAGGACGTGATGTCACAAGATGCAACCCTAAAACAGGATGCTCAAGTTTCTCGTTATTAGTCACGATGTTGCTTATTACAGTTCGTCATAAGAGCCGTTTTAATTTTTGGTATCTTCAGGTTCAGTATTAATGCCAAGGACTAAATATATCATTTTATTTTTTAGTCTGGATCATAAGAACCAAGAGAACCGAACTACAAGTGTGAACACAGTCTTAATGTCAAGTTTAGGCTTCAACATCATTATTTGCCTTTGATTTTTTTTTTAGGAATACGTTATGAGTAGAAATATGAAATATTTGAAACGCTTCCCAAACTCATTTTGTGCAGATTAGATACACGATACCAGCTGCTCTTTCTCATCTCTCCGACAGCGAGTTGACATACCAACCCAAATCCCTTCACTCACTGATTTAATTTGCTCTGGATGAATGTTGTTGGTGTGTCAGGGCTTGTATTTCGGCGTGGGATCGCGCATAATTTTACTCATTCCTTCATGTCCCTCGGCACTAAATTGAGTTCAGCTTATTGCGCTTAAACTTTCAAATACACACAAAATAATATCAAAATGCCGGTTTTCGCGTACAGTTGTTTGACGTGAACATAAACAGTTGAGAAAGAAAACGAATTTAATGGATCCAAGCGTCAGGTCTTAAAAGTGTCAGCAGTCGAAATTATGATGAGATGATATTAAAAACATCTACATGGCAATTTTTCAATGTCAAAATTGTGGCCGGTGAAAATGCTGAGTGGCTAGAAACCACAAGCCGCATCGGCTGGTGCGCAAAGCGTTCACAGCAACCATGAACAATCAGAAGAGGTCAACGTCATGGCAGGTCATCTCAATTGGAGCATCTACATGTCATTCTTGGAAAAAAACTCTCTTCTTCCTGTGTGTTCAGAGATCTGGAGAAGATGGGAAGCCACGTGAGGAAGACCACCCTCATCCAACAGCAGTCCATAAAGACCGAGTGGAAGCTGGCGAAGATCGCGTTCGTGGTCATCATTGTGTTTGTGCTGTCCTGGTCTCCTTACGCCTGCGTCACGCTCATCGCCTGGGCAGGGTAACTATCAGCGTGGGAATCATTTCTGTCAATAATTTTTGTGTTATTGGTTGATGTATGCACGCTCTTAAAAATGAAGGCATCGATGAAGAAGTACGGTGGCCGAGAGAGCTCAAAGCGCTGCAAATAAGAAAACACATGCAAATCAAAAAAGCACATGCAAATCAAAAAAGCACATGCAAATAAAAAAAAACACATGCAAATAAAAAAAGCACATGCAAATAAAAAAAAAACATGCAAATAAAACACACACCCATCAGTTTGACAACACATGTGCTGCAAATCCTCACAACACATGCAAACACAAAAACGCGCTGCAAAGAGCACAAAACACAACGGAAATGTTTCAAGGGGACCCCAAAAAGTGACGGACCCTACTAGGACGTGTGTCCAAAACCAGTTGAACTCCCCCTTCACTCATTCAATGATCCCTATATAGTGTACGGCATTTGAGTGCACAATGTGTTCACAATCATGAAATATTATAAAAACTGCAAACAAAAATAAACAACTGTACATTATTTCATGTATTTATTATTTTTAATAAAGTGTTTTTCAGTTCAGGCGGCCGTTACCATGACGTCACATTAGTACAGATGATTAACGAATATTTTTAAATCATCCACTAAATGATCTTCTCTTAAAGTTGAATGAGTGAACAACAATGCCACATATTAAAACTGTTAGTGAAACACATTACATGGTGTTAATGCCTACATAATATATTTAATATTTTTTAGTTTGTGCTGTTGTCTTGTAGGTCCGTCACTTTTTGGGGTCCCCTTGAAACATTTCCGTTGTGTTTTGCGCTATTTGCAGCGCTTTTTGTGTTTGCATGTGTTGTCAAACTGATGATCACGTGTTTTTTTTATTTGCATGTGTTTTTTTTATTTGCATGTGTTTTTTTTATTTGCATGTTTTTTTTGTATTTGCATGTGTTTTTTTAATTGCATGTGTTTTTTTATTTGCATGTGTTTTCTTATTTGCATGTGTATTTTTTATTTGCATGTGTTTTCTTATTTGCATGTGTTTTTTTTATTTGCATGTGTTTTTTTATTTGCATGTGTTTTTTTTTCAAGTGTTTTCTTATTTGCATGTGTTTTTTTAACTGCATGTGTTTTTTTATTTGCATGTGTTGTTTTTAATTTGCATGTGTTTTCTTATTTGCATGTGTTTTTTTTTTAATTGCATGTGTTTTTTTATTTGCAGCGCGTTGAGCTCTCTCGGCCACTGTAAAGAAGCCGTTTCATTCCACAAAAGAGATTTTCAATATGTTTTTCACACTCTTTTAAGAACTCTTTGCTTTGAGAAACCAAAAATAGTTCCGCCATCACTAAGCGTCAACAAACTCTTCCAGTTTTCATGACTTCAAGACGACGGAGCTAAAATGGGAGGGTTTTGGCCTTCAAAAAAATCCATCATCGCTTAAATTTGAATTAAACACACATACAAACTTTTGCTTTGGGCAGTTTTGGCCCTAAACTGGGATGGCCGTTATCGTGTAGATCATCTTAGAAGTGTTCTGATTCATGTGTACTCTATTAAAGGGAGTCAAACCATGCAGAAGATCTGAGACTTTCTGAGAATTCCAGGGTAGAAAAACGTCCTTTTATAGAAGTACTGTCCAAAGTGAAAGACAGTGTTTGACAGCTGAAGTGAGGGCTGCTGGGGTTCACGTAGGGCGAGCCTGCTTGATGCTAACACCTTTATAAGAGCGGACGGGAAGCCTTGGAGTGCAGTCTGCTGGAGGATAGACATAACCATCCATGTGATTCTTTCCATTCAACCAACAACACCTCTAGGTCACTTCCATGTCATGTAAACAGCCACTGCAGGGGTCTTCAGCTTTATTTAGTCGGCTCTCAGCTTGGTTCCAGCTGCGTGTTGCTTCATTTGTCTTTTTTTCTATAGATTTCCAGTACAAATGCACTACAAAAAACATGTTCGTTCACAATATTTTTGTCTTGTTTTCCAGTGCATTTTTAAATCAAGACACACTTACTAGAGAATCAAAATGACTTGATGTACGCTGTAAAAAATGACCGTGTCAGGATAAGACAGAGCTTTAGATATGAAAATGGCGGATTCGGGGTTACGATTGGTCAGGTCGCCTGTCAATCAAACTGTCGGCTTAGGAACAATTTGCATACTATCCATCCTAAATAGAATTCGAAATTAGAATTAGTGTGTCCCAGATTGTAGTATGTTGAAATGAGCATTCCAAAGAAACACGGATGGTCTACTTTTTCCGGGTTTGAATCCAAAGTGCAGATCTTTTACAATTCACATTTTGTTCACATATTTGTCTTTTTTTGCATAGATTTCCAGTACAAATGCACTAAAAAAAAACATGTTCATCCACAGTATTTTTGTCTTGTTTTCCAGTGCATTTTTAAATCAAGACACACTTACTAGAGAATCAAAATGACTTGATGTACGCTGTAAAAAATGACCGTGATTTTAAAGGAAAAAATGCTACGGTGAAAAACATTTTCTATGCTAAAAGTACATTTAATGTAATTTTGCGGTAAAATACCATTAAATTTACAGTTTTTTTTAAGTGAAAAAGTCGTATAATTTACAATTATTGACATCCCCACAATTCCCTGCGTGACACTTCGCATTTGATGTATTTTCGCTGAAATAGTTTTTTCTAATCAATTATGCGCATAATAATGGTTTTATGTTACATAAAAATGTTACATTTAAAATCGAATGCATGTTACCATCATGTGACTCTCATCTCCACTGTGATTGGTGATTGTCACAGTGTTACAAAGGTACGAAACAGATATTAGCGCTTCAATAGGTTGGTAACAATTTTTTTATCCTAAATTTATTCATTTTTTTATATTGTGTAAAATAAACAGTTATGAATCCCAACAATATAAACCTTTAAATTATACGGTTATCAACGTTAAAATAGACAGCTGTCCCGTAAAAACCTAAAATGTTTTTTTTTACGGTATACTGGCAACTTACTGTAAATTTTACAGGTTTTTTTTTTTACCGTTTCTAAAGTTTTATCAATATGAAGTGAGTTTATGCTTAAAACAAGGGAAAAGTTATAAATAAAAATAATATTTAGATACTTGTACTGAAAAATAACAAAAATACTAAGTTAAAAACGAGTTTTTCGCAGTGTATCTCAACTTTCTAAAATCAAGATACACTGTACACATTTTCTTGAGATATTAAGTCTTGTTTTCGGAAAAAAAAAAAAAAGATAAGTGTTTATGCTAAAAATGAGAATCTTAAACTTAATCTTTTTTCTTAAAACGACTTATTATTTTACACGTTTTTCTCCAGGGTACACATTACAGGAGGTTTTATTTCACAGCACAAATCGCAATTTTAACCAGAAAAATCAATGCAATTAGATTTTTTTTCTCCAAATGTATATTGATTTAAGATTTTGTTTAGTATAGTTGGATAAACCTTTTCACCAGTAAAGGAGAGACTTCATTAAATACGTATTTTTGTGTTTTCATTTGAGCAAACAGCAAAAGAAAAACTTCACGTTAATGTTCTCACAACTGTCAAAAACATGATAACGGCAGTCATCGCAGTCTGTGAAAAAGGTCTGAACAAGACAAAAACACATAATAAGATTTTTTTGCGGCTGACATCAACTGTGGGTATCATCAGGGCTGGGTCGGTTACTTTTAAAATGTATTTCACTATAGATTACAAAATACATGCTTTAAAAAGTCATTTGTAACGTATTTCGTCACATTACTCAAGTTTAGTAACTTAATCTAAATACTTTAGAATACTTTGGAATACTAATAAGTGTGAAACAAACACAAAAAAGATCATTGTGAGTTTTTATCTCACAATTCTGACTTTTTCCCTCAGAATTGAGTGATATAAAGTTGAGATTGTGAGTTATAAAGTCAGAATTATGAGATATAAACTCACAATATTGAGAAAAGTCAAAATTATGAGATATAAACTGAAAATATTGAGAAAAGTCAGAATTATGAGATATAAACTCACAATATTGAGAAAAGTCAGAATTATGAGATATAAACTCACAATATTGAGAAAAGTCAGAATTATGAGATATAAACTGACAATATTGAGAAAAGTCAAAATTATGAGATATAAACTGAAAATATTGAGAAAAGTCAGAATTATGAGATATAAACTCACAATATTGAGAAAAGTCAAAATTATGAGATATAAACTCACAATATTGAGAAAAGTCAGAATTATGAGATATAAACTCACAATATTGAGAAAAGTCAAAATTATGAGATATAAACTGAAAATATTGAGAAAAGTCATAATTATGAGATATAAACTGACAATATTGAGAAAAGTCAAAATTATGAGATATAAACTGAAAATATTGAGAAAAGTCATAATTATGAGATATAAACTCACAATATTGAGAAAAGTCATAATTATGAGATATAAACTCACAATATTGAGAAAAGTCAGAATTATGAGATATAAACTGACAATATTGAGAAAAGTCAAAATTATGAGATATAAACTGACAATATTGAGAAAAGTCAGAATTATGAGATATAAACTGAAAATATTGAGAAAAGTCAGAATTATGAGATATAAACTCACAATATTGAGAAAAGTCAGAATTATGAGATATAAACTGAAAATATTGAGAAAAGTCAAAATTATGAGATATAAACTCAAATACTAAATTCACAATTGCAAGAAAAAAAATTAGTATTGCAAGTTTATATCTCCTTTATAACTTGCAATTGTGAGTTTAAATCTCGCAATTTTGAGAAAAAGAAGTCAGAATTGTGAAACACAAACTCACAATTGTGAAGAAAAAACAAACAGTGAGAAAAAGTCACAGTGACGAGTGAATTATAAAACGACTCCCAAAACATGAAAACGATGGAAAACATGAAACTTTCCTCTTTTTCAGACGGTCAGAGTCAGAGAATCACCAATCGCTGTTTAAATGACATTAAAACTCAAAGTAATCACTTTGGTAATCTAAAACACTTTTCAGATGGAACTGTAATCTGATTACCACACATTTAAAATCAAACACAGAGACTCAAGTTTTCTATTTCAAATACGTCACTAAGTCTCTTGTATTTCGTCACTCCCCGACCCTGGGTATCATCATGCCGCAGTACTTCCAGAAATGAAGAAGTTGTTTTTGTGTTCCAGATACAGCCACGTTCTTTCTCCGTACTCCAAGGCAGTTCCTGCAGTAATTGCCAAAGCATCAGCCATATACAATCCCTTCATCTACGCCATCATACGCTCCAAATACAGGTTCGTTCGAGTGTAAACGCCTTGGCAAAACACGCAATCTTTGCTCAAAAACATATACCGCAGTGTGCATTTTTGATTGTGATTCACAGAGACACGCTGGCTGAGAAGGTGCCGTGTCTACATTTCCTAGCGCAGCCTTCACGTAAAGACTGCATCTCGGTGTCAAACAGCGAGTCGTCCTTCAAGGAGCACATGCTCAGCAGACAGTCATCGGGGTCAAAGGCCAAGTTCCAGCGAATCTCGTCCATGTCCACTGCAGACACGGTTAGTGTTTCACTAAGACGAGAGTGGATAATGCAAGTGAGTTCACATTGCCATCATACAATGTTGTGAAAGCAACACTCTCAAGCATTAATGTTAAAAAAAGTCTCACTTGTGGTGTTCGTGGTCATAAGAAACGAATGGAAAACATACAGAGAATTTTTTTGTGTGTGTACAATCTATAAATCAGCCGTGAATAGAATGGACTGCAAACGTGCGGCTGGAACAATGTGGCAAAATTGAGACTGAAATGTTACAAAATGTCTTTCTCTGTGTTCAGTTTTAAATTAATGCAAAAGCTCACACTTCTAATTAAATCGGAACCTTGACAGAAGAATATATATTCAAATCCACGACTTCATAAAAATTAGTATTTACTTTTTGGGCGATATATAAGCTTTTCTGTTTTACTCCCACCAGATGGCACTAAACTCCCTTCAAAGGCCTTGTCTCTATTTTACCATGAAATACAGCTTTAATTGAAAAGTAATAAAACAAATAGACGTTATAATTATTGCATAAATATTCATTAGTACCATGAAATTCTCTCTAAATAACATTTGAGGTGTTCGGCCACAGCAAACAACCCCCAAAAATGAACAATGCCAGACATCTTTTCCCATTTAAATGAGGAATTATTACTATTAGGGAAATTTTAGATATTGATACAATGAAAGAGATCATTTGATTTGACAAAATAATTTTTTTTATGGTGAACAGTTGCTAAAAGTCAAGTCGTTCCGCAGGTTTTGGGCAGTCGGAGTTGACCGATTTCACAGAAAATCGCATAATGCATGATTTCGCAAAGCCCCGCCCCTTTAGTTACTGTTGCTATGCGCTCTCACGCCACACATCGCGGCAAAGAGGACACTGACAACGTGACAAGACAGAGCGGGCTACTTTAGATATGAAACGGCTTTGTCGGACAAAATGGCGAATTCGGGGTTACGATTGGTCAGGTCGCCTGTCAATCAAACTGCCGGCTTAGGATCAATTTGCATACTATCCATCCTGAATAGAATTCAAAATTAGAATTATGAGTATTCCAAAGAAACCCCGGATGGTCTACTTTTTCCGGTTTGAATCCAGATCTTTTGCAATTCACATTTTGTTTACATTTGTTACACGTCTCCTCGCAACAAGGCGCATGAGTGTTCAGAAGGGCTTAAAAAAGTCTGATCCTCAAACGACACCCAGTGTTTCTCTGCAATCATTCACAAAGTTGGCAAGTGTATCATACCTACAAAGTCGCGTAGTTATTCCAGCCTTAAATCTATCGAAAAAAAAAAACCCTAATGCATTAACGAATGCATGAATGATCATGTACAAACACAAATTGTCTGTCTTTATCGTGCAACCATATCAAGAAAGCAGAATATTATAGAGACTTGCCGAACCCTCCTATCAACCACACAGCAAAGCACTTAAAACACTGCATAGCAACACCATGACAACCACCCACAGCCATTATTGTGTGTTTAACTGTGGTTAAAGTATTAGAAATGGCAGGACTTTCATGCTAAACGTGTCAATGCAAATTATGTATGTTCTCTAGGTCTGGAGTGATGTAGAATTAGATCCTGTGGAGCAAAAGAGCCTCAGAAACTCGCATTCGGCAAATCTGCTCCGAGATCAAGGATGGAAGCCGCAGACGAAACACGGCAAGACGAAGAACAAGGGCAGAGGAGAGGAAGAGCGCAGTGAAGAGAAGGTAAGGTATGTCAAGAGTGACTACAGCCATTCGTTGCATCCTAAATGACGCAGTATACACGATTTGGAGGAAAAAAATCTAAATGCATTGATTTTTCTGGTTAAAATTGCGATTTGTGATTCTCATGCGTCCACTGTGAAAGAAAACCTCCTGTAATGTACCCTGGAGAAAAACATGTTGATTATATGTTTAGAGCGAAGTTTTATTTTTCCATAGAATAGGATGGACTGAGCATTACTTGGCACTAAACATGTCTGTTTCATACTGGACGCCAGAGGGCGCCGTTGAGCAGAAACTCCAAATATGCCTCTGAGAAGTCATACAATGCACGTCAGTCTTTGTAGTTCAAAATTTGATGATGCTTTCTGTATTAATTGTGCAATTTCTGCGTGAAAATTGCTTATCGCAGTGTTTATTTACACTGTGTGCCTTGTTGGCAGAGGCTATTTACACTAACTCCGCCCACCGATGTCTGATTGGGCCAGGCAAAAGTGCAGATTGCAGATACTTTTGACGCGAGTTTGAATCCGTCTTTTGCCAAATTCGTTCTCTTCTCCCTTTTCACTTCGCATATCAGTTTGGAAAAGCATTTATTTTAAATAAATACGAAGAAAATATGTGAAAAGTGCCCAACAGTTATTTAATAATAGAGTGCATCAGGCAGAGTTAAGGGTAGGGCTTTATTATTCTAATAAGGCGGCATTTATTTAAAAGTAGTCAATAGTTTTATCCCTTAAAACTCATCTTTGATCACCAAAATCATACATTTAAACGCTTTTTCCTTGAAAAATACCTTGAATGTAACTATACACCCTTGTCTCATTAAGTATACGTGGTTCTATGAATATTCAAATTAGCCCCGCCTCCACTCACTCGCGCCAGTTTGTGATGTCACAAACACCAGAGATGGTTTGGTTGGTTTACTGAGGTTTTAAGGAGAAAATACTCAGCAATGGTATTGACTTATGAATTTGCGCACGCTTAAAGCACATTAAAAAACACTATAGACATAAACGACATTAAAAAACCTGATTTTTTTTTTATTAATATAATCATTTACACTCAAAATGTTATTATTGCAAACTGTCTCACAGCGTACTAAAATAGTGAGCCGCAAATAGTAGCCATTAATTACACTTGTTGCAAAGAAACGGCTATTTTTACTGAGCCTTTAGATGGTCAATAGTTAGTGTAGCTTTAAATGTATAGGATAAAAGCTTCAAATGCATAAGTGTTAATGTTTTGTCCATCACAGCCTGCGGTCACAGAGAACGGCTCTTTGATCGATAGCGGCCTCGACCTGGTGTCCGAGTCCATCAACATGGCCACTGTCCCGCTTCTCATGGCCAGAGACACTCCAGGAGGGGAAGAAGAGGAGGAGTGCAAGGAGGAACAGGAAGACAGCAATCCTATGAGCCTCCTGAGCAATGGTCTGGCTTTTTACGAAGACACGGAGGAGCCGCAAATCATTATCAGCCCCACATCAGAGGAGCAGCAAACGACGCAGAGCAGAGAAGACCAATTAATACTGGACCTCAAAAGCCTGAACTGCTCCAGCGAGCTTCTGGAGTCTGTGGAAAAATTCCTCTCCTGAGGCCAAACCAGATGATGCTCTTCTCTGAGTTTGTGTTTCACTGAAGAACACTTGAGAACCACAGTCTTCCGCTGAGAGTTTCACATCAGCCTTTTTTGTTGGGCCAAATTAGTTTGCGTGCAGATAATCAGCCGCTTCATCTTCACGCCACTTCAGCCACAGCATGGACTATAGAAGTAGTTGAGAGTGACACAATCACTGTGTTCGCAATTTTTATCACCAAACCTACTTGCCCTTTAACAAAGAGCTCATGAAAACGAACCAAAAACAGTTCTAGGGGTGTGACGAGATCTCGTGCCTCGAGATGAAAACGTGACGAGCTTTCTCGTAGAGGTGAAAAGCTGTATTAACACGACGTGAGTGTGAGGGTGAAATCAGGATAGAATATGCCACCATGTTTCCACTGTCGTTTTGCTTTTTATAGAAATAAAAACCATTTAATCCAGTTGGATATCGGGCGCTTCAAGTCTATCCAGCTCATCCGACACGAGCTGCGGAGTCGTTCATAGTGCAGCAGGAATCAGCGCTCACTGATCATGTGACGAGAGTAAGGGTGCGTTCACACTTGTCACGTTCGGTTCGATTAAAACGAACCCTGGTGCGATCGCTCAGTCATGCGGTTCACCCGCTCAAAAGACGGGTCTCGGCCCGCTTCCAAACGAACTCCGGTGCGGTTCGATCGATATGTGAACGCGACACGGACCAAAGACGTGTAAACGAACCAAAAACAGGACGTGATGTCACGAGACGCGACGCTGCGAGTCAGCTGATTCGACGACGCGGGAAGATCGGCGTATCCGAAATGAGTCGAGGGCAAACGTGGAGCGTCGAGGAGGTGAAGTTTCTGTTTCTGTGAACGACGGAGGAAATCCTGCTGCTGTTTTGAACATTTGATGAGCGCTTCGTGATTCTCAGCTGGTAAAAATAAAGCATGAAATGATGGCGTTTAATCCAGAACACAGCGTTGTTTTGAATGTTTTCGGTCGCAAAATATACGTCATAAAAGCCGACCAATCAGGTCGTGACCGTATCGCTACGCCTTTGGTTCGGTAGCTTCAGGTTCGCTGTTAAAAATGCCAGTGTGAACGCTAAGAGGACCAGGACTATATGTTTTGTTTTTGTTTTTTGGTCCGGACCGAACCAACCGAACTACAAGTGTGAACGCAGCCTAAGTGATGAGATGACTGACGAGACCATGGCGGAGCATTCGTTGCACAACGCAGCCTAAAAGACGAATGTCTGATCTTACAGAATGCACAGCACCATTATTACGTGCGAAAGCTATCTTAGTTTAGGCTGTGTATCTCTCAGCTCTGTATCATGCTTGAAGACAAAATTGGTCTCTATTTGCACTTTGAATATTGAGAGTACTTTTGATTATCGTTGCACTTTTTGTTTGCACTTAATGAGACTAAGAGAAAACTGTGTTATTCATTGCTTTTATTTTTATGATCAATTTAGTGAGGAGGTCAAAATCATGTACAGTAAGGTCTGAAGAGACGGAAATCATACAGGAGGGAAGCCAGCTGAGCTTCGCAGCTCTTGAGTATTTTTGTCTTTGACTGCATTTGATAATTCATACTCAGAAAGTACGACTGAAATGACATTCATTGCAACTGCAGACTATTTCAGTCATTGAGGATTTCTTAAAAATACTGTGTAAAAATATCGAATGTGTCTTGTCTCGTGAGCTACCTGTCTCGTCACACCCATATTAATTTCATTAAAGCAGTGTTTCGGGTTCAATGCAAGTTTTGACTCATTTGTGACCGTCGATTATAGAAAATCATTGTGACAGGAAGTTATTGCAATGCACTTAAAATGCAAGTAAACCTGCGAGAGAGTTTTAAAGCAGCCATACGAAACCACTGAATCATTCAGTAAAAACACTATTTATTATTTGAGCTGTGCTTCTTTTGGGGTTAGTTCACCCAAAAACGATAATTCAGTCATTAATTCCTCTCGCTCATGTCGTTCTACATCCGTTCGTCTCCAGAACACAAATGAAGATGTTTTTGGATGAAATCCGAGGGGTGTATGACTCACTATAATCAACACTTTCAAGGTCCAGAAAGGAAGTAAAGACGTGGTTCAAACAGTCGACGTGATGCAGTGCTTCAACCTGAATGTGATCAAGAGACGAGAAAACCTTTTGTTTTCAAAAACAACACAAAAAATAATGACTTCATTCAACAATCTCTTCTCTTCAGTGTCATTCTCAGACATTGTTTACGTCCAGCGCTTCCAGGTTCTCCTTATCGGCCGGCCATCACATGCATGTGTCGTGCTGATCATGTGATATGGATATAGAAATAATAACCATTTAATCCAGTTGGATATCGGGCGCTTCAAGTCTATCCAGCTCATCCGACACGAGCTGCGGAGTCGTTCATAGTGCAGCAGGAATCAGAGCTCACTGATCATGTGACGAGAGTTAGGGTGCGTTCACACTTGTCACGTTCGGTTCGATTAAAACGAACCCTGGTGCGATCGCTCAGTGAGTGCGGTTCATATGTGAACGCTGCCAGTCGAACCCTGGTTCGCATCGAGACCGCTCAAAAGATGGGTCTCGATCCGCTTCCAAATGAACTCTGGTGCGGTTCGATCGAAATATGAACGCGACACGGACCAAAGACACGTAAACGAACCAAAAACAGGACGTGATGTCACAAGATGCGATGCTACGAGTCACTGATTTGAAAGATCGGCGTATCCAAAATGAGTCGAGGGCAAACGTGGAGCAACAAGGAGGTGAAGTTTCTGTTTCTGTGAACAACAGAGGAAATCCTGCTGCTGTTTTGAACGTTTTGAACATTTTATGAGCTCTTCGTGAGTTCTCAGCTGGTAAAAATAAAGCATAAAATGATGGCGTTTAATCCAGAACACAGCGTTGTTTTGAAGGTTCGGTAAGCGAGCTCCGTCGCCAAATATACGTCATAAAAGCCGACCAATCAGGTCGTGACCGTATCCCTACGCCTTTGGTTCGGTAACTTAAGATTCACTGTTAAAAATGCCGGTGTGAACACTAAGCTGACCAGGACTATGTGATGACATGACTGACGAGACCATGGCGGAGCATTCGTTGCACAACGCAGCCTAAAAGACGAATGTCTGATCTCACAGAATGCACAGCACCACCGCTCCCTATTACGTGCAAAAGTAAAACACAAGTAAAACTTTTTAATGCGCAAAAACAAACCAAAAAATAATGACTTCATTCAACAATCTCTTCTATTCGGTGTCATTCTCAGTTTACGTCCAGCACTTCCAGGTTCTCATTATCGGCATGCATGTGTCGTGCTGATCATGTGATCAGCATCGGCCAATACTGAGCCGGTATTCGGACGTAAACATGGAAGCCTTCAATGCGTCACTTCCGTAAGGATAATGACAGAGAAGAGATTGTCGAGTCAATATTTTTGCTTTGTTTTTGCGCTCAAAAAATATTGTGCTCTCTTGATCCAATGCATCACGTCGACTGTTTTAACCACGTCTTTACTTCCTTTCTGGACCTTGAAAGTGTTGATTATATGGACGAGTCATAAACCTCATCAAAAATATCTTCATTTGTGTTCTGAAGATGAACGAAGGACTTACTGGTGTGCAACGACATGAGTGACTGATGACAGAAATGTAATTTTTGGCGTTTAAATATTTCCCGAGAGTTTGTTTTGCTGCATTTAAAGTCTCTTTCCATGTTATTGACATGTCGTGGTCATGACACTGAAGCTATATAATATATAGGATATAAATTTACACTGACAATGTTCATTGATTCCATTGTGTGAATATGTGTGATGTCGAGCCGCGTTTATTTATATAGATCTTTATGCAACGGGTTGTCTCAAAGCAGCTTCACAGAAATAAATGGTGTCGCAAAATGAATTTATTAAGCAAATGATGTGAAATGGCTTCAATTTCAGTCAATAGTGTCATTCTTTTCAGCTCGAGTTCAGTGTTGATTCAGTTCTTCAGTGGATATGCTTTTGAAAGATGCTGAATGCTTTACTGTAACCACAAATTACAGATCGTTTTCTGTGTTAATGGACATTATGGCACAAATAGTTTGGATAGAGCTTAACTTATATTGAAGCACGAACATTTCTTTACATGAAACCAGGTGAAGAATCTCTCCAGAGTTGTTTTCTATCTCTCAGCTTTACTTTGCACACATGTTCTCCCAGTCGTCCCATAGCGAAAACATTCCTTGCACCGGAACCCGTTCTCGAATCCTATTTCGTAGTAAGATATGCTAGAACATTTGAGCGGTCTGTGAGGAAAATATATATGTACTTGTGTAAGATGGGAATACAACGGTGGCCTAAATCCTCTTCATGATCCAAATTCACATTCACACTTGAGAATGCTCACATATAATACCTGATTTGTGCCAATCAAATGTTATCCAATGGAAATCCACAGCGAACAGGCCAAGTGTTGTGTACATTCCCACATGTTCTGTGTTATCATTATTATTGATATTGATTGTGAGGTTGAAAATGCAGCAGAGATTTATTGTTCCCTTTACAGTGTTACGGAGTGACTGAGATTAAATCAATGGTGACCAATTGTTGGTTTTACGGCTGCTAACTTACCAGCTGAATTTCCAGAATTATTCTTTGGAGATCATTTGTTTACTTGAGCAATAGAGGGGCTCAGGTATGTACAAGTCACACATTTATATAAACCAAGTCGCCAACGGTGGGAAACGGCTTGTGATCGGCCTATAAGAGAGTAGGACAGAAGTGATTATTTTTGATGAAGAGAAATCAAAGCTGACAAAGCAAACTTGACGGAAGGGATACCAAACTTGTTATTAACAAAATACCTTTAAACTCAGTGATAATGATGGATGATCCAGGCCGAGTTGTTGCATTTTCACAATGTCTTGCATTCATTGGTGGTGAAGTCTGAGGCTTTCAGAGAAGGTTTAGAGTTGACACAGATAAATCCAACCTGGTTTAGATTGGGTTCACAAAGCTCGGTATAAACGTTCTCTGGCAACTCAGGTTTGATTCAGTGTGGGTTTGAATGAAACCTGCTCCGGAGCAATGAAACCTTACCTTGACAATGAAACCTGCTAAAAACCAGCCTGAAAAAAACAGTGTTTTCGCACATTTACATAGGAAGAAACTGAAACCAGCTTCGTGCAACAGGCCACCGATGACATACACAAATCACTGAGTATGTACATTGTTTTTCTGAACACAGTGCATTTATAGCTGTTAAAACTCTATTGGTTACTATGGAAGCTCGTTTCTGCCGCGAAATAAAAATTTATAAGGTATTGCGAATTTTATCTCCGATTCTGGCTGCTTCTCAGAACTGCGATATAACGTAACAATTGCGTCAATGTCAGAATTACGTGATAATTCTGGAAATTTAAACTTTATATCTCGCAATTCTGGCTTTATATTTCGCAATTCTGACTTTATATCTCGCAATTCTGACTTTATGTCTCACAATTCTGACTTTATATCTCACAATTCTGACTTTATAACTCAATTCTGACTTTATATCTCACAATTCTGACTTTATATCTCGCAATTCTGACTTTAAATCTCGCAATTCTGACTTTATAACTCACAATTCTGACTTTATATCTCACAATTCTGACTTTATATCTCACAATTCTGACTTTATATCTCTCAATTCTGACTTTATATCTCACAATTCTGACTTTATATCTCACAATTCTGACTTTATAACTCACAATTCTGACTTTAAATCTCACAATTCTGACTTTATATCTCACAATTCTGACTTTATATCTCGCAATTCCGACTTTATATCTCGCAATTCTGACTTTATATCTCGCAATTCCGACTTTATATCTCGCAATTCCGACTTTATATCTCACAATTCCGACTTTATATCTCACAATTCTGACTTTATATCTCTCAATTCCGACTTTATATCTCACAATTCTGACTTTATATCTCGCAATTCTGACTTTATATCTCGCAATTCTGACTTTATATCTCACAATTCTGACTTTATATCTCACAACTCTGACTTTATATCTCGCAACTCTGACTTTATAACTCACAATTCTGACTTTATATCTCGCAACTCTGACTTTATATCTCGCAATTCTGACTTTATATCTCGCAATTCTGACTTTATATCTCACAATTCTGACTTTAAATCTCATAATTCTGACTTTATATCTCACAATTCTGACTTTATATCTCGCAACTCTGACTTTATATCTCACAATTCTGACTTTATATCTCACAATTCTGACTTTAAATCTCATAATTCTGACTTTATATCTCACAATTCTGACTTTATATCTCGCAACTCTGACTTTATATCTCACAATTCTGACTTTATATCTCACAATTCTGACTTTAAATCTCATAATTCTGACTTTATATCTCACAATTCTGACTTTATATCTCACAATTCTGACTTTATATCTCACAACTCTGACTTTATATCTCACAATTCTGACTTTATATCTCACAATTCTGACTTTATATCTCACAATTCTGACTTTATATCTCGCAACTCTGACTTTATAACTCACAATTCTGACTTTATATCTCGCAATTCTGACTTTATATCTCACAATTCTGACTTTATAACTCACAATTCTGACTTTATATCTCGCAATTCTGACTTTATATCTCGCAATTCTGACTTTATATCTCGCAATTCCGACTTTATATCTCACAATTCCGACTTTATATCTCACAATTCTGACTTTATATCTCGCAATTCTGACTTTATATCTCACAACTCTGACTTTATAACTCACAATTCTGACTTTATAACTCACAATTCTGACTTTATAACTCACAATTCTGACTTTATATCTCGCAACTCTGACTTTATATCGCAATTCTGACTTTATATCTCGCAATTCTGACTTTATATCTCACAATTCTGACTTTATATCTCGCAACTCTGACTTTATAACAATTCTGACTTTATATCTCACAATTCTGACTTTATATCTCACAATTCTGACTTTATATCTCTCAATTCTGACTTTATATCTCACAATTCTGACTTTATATCTCTCAATTCTGACTTTATATCTCGCAACTCTGACTTTATATCTCACAATTCTGACTTTATATCTCTCAATTCTGACTTTATATCTCGCAACTCTGACTTTATAACACAATTCTGACTTTATAACAATGATCATTGTCGTTCCGACTGTCCCATGATGGTTGAAAAACAGCTACAAAATGACATTTGAACGGACGTCTAAGACGTGCTTATATTAATAAAGTATAATATGAAATACACACCTAAAAGTCAAATAATTATACAAGCAAATTATACATGCGATCCCAGATAATTGTAGACATGTACAAACATGCATTTTTAGGAAATGTTCTGTGTTATGATTTTTACCGATTTATGCCGTCCTACCGCAACTATTTTCAACCAGGGACACGATGTTGCCGTCGGACCAATCTTAAGAATAAGATTATTATTTGCAGATTTTAATATTATAAGCCTATGAAACTTGCCTCAAGCAGCTAGTCATTAAACTGTTAAAAACTAAAATATATGAGGTAGCATTATATTCTCAAATTATTTAGCCCATTTATTTATTTAATTATTTATTTATCTGTATGACTTTATTTTTCAGTGTGGTCAAAAAAGGTTCTTTGCGTTTTATCATCTGAGACGCCGAAGCAAACTCAACCGAGCAGAGCCTCAGTTTCATCAATAAATCTCGATCACAAGAACCACATCATTGATTAAATGTCAGTCTTAATTTACCATTTATTCACGTTTCATCACAGCTGCATAGATGGAGGTTTTAGTCCTCTTAAGTGAAGGGCCATATTTTTTTTAACCACTGACCCAGAAAACAACACTTATAATCCCGATGAATCTGAGGGAGACAGGGATAGCTCTGGAAACGTGACACGCTGGTGACGCCTGCTGGTCAAATTCTGTAAATGCAACGAAAAAAATCATCTAATTTACCCTTTTACACATTTCAGAAGCGGAAGTTATCATAGCTGGGTTAACTTTTACCCAGTGAATGGAGAGACTTCATTTTGTGTTTGTGTGTGTGTGTGTGTGTGTGTGTTTCCATTTGCACAAATAGCAAAAGAAAAAATCCACTATTGTGTTTTCATGACTTTCAAAAAGCGGGAAAAATTCAAAGAAACACCCTGACAGCAGCGTTAACTAGTTTTATGTAATTTGATGCAGAGGTAATATAATACTAAATCTAGTGTTATAAAAGTACTTTAAAAAAGGGAAAAAAAGATAAAAGTACTTTATAAAAAGCACTTTTTTAAAATATAAGAATATATAAAAATATTTTAAAAATAAAAAAAAAAAAATTTTAAAAACTGCAGGATTTACGATATTGATGACCGTTAAAACGCGTCATCAGAATCTGCGAAAACGGCCCATATCATTAAATATGAAGTGTGTATTAGGCTACGGTAGGTCCTGTCAATAAGACTTAACTACAACTCTTCATTTTTATTATAAAATTATAAATTTATAGAACTGATGAGATTATAACCATAACCATATAGACGGGTTAAGAAACTGAAATGTATGACGGTTATGACTTAACGAAGCCTCGTGTTCTGAAACCACGTGACTTTGGCAGTTTGTTCGACATGCGCTCTGAATCACTGGTTCGAAACAAATGATTCACAACGGTTTTGAAGCTTCTTTGGGCCAATCAAAGAAAACGAAAGAAGTAAAACAAGAATGTTATCAATTTTAGCTATTTACAAATGATATATTTGTTTTAAAATATACACAAATTCACTCTTATTCGTGTGAGGCAAATGTTTCTTGTATGACGTAAATGATTCAGCCTATATTTTACATTCAACACGGCGCAATTTGACATGATCGTTAAGTAGTGTGCATCATATATATATATATATATAAATATCGTAAACAGCTAAATCTTACCTCACATTCGCGGTCTTTAACCGTCAAAAACTGAGGCGTCGAGCTGAAAATCCGCGAACGGTGAAGCCCCGCCTCCTTTGATTTGATTGGATATCTCAGCAATTTTGACATTGATGAACGCAATTTGTAATTTCTAATACTTCTTTTGTCATTAATCACGTATAGACTCCAACACATTGTGGTATTTATTGAAAAATTAAATCTGAGCCGTCACATAATTACACTAACGAAACAAACTAAACCTGGTTGTGTTCAAAAGTTCTGATCTGACAAATGAATTTGCGTTAATTTCCGTTATTATTTTGTTATTCCTAGGAGTGCGTATAAATGATTCGCGATACACTGTGGGAGTAAATTTGACTCGATGCTTTTAATTGAAAAAAAAAAAAAAAAAAAATGCACAGTCATCACATGATACAAAACATGAAAGAAAAATAAAAAACACATGGGGAGATTCCAGAAAGAAATATTTTAAAATTTCAGCCTTTTATTCAAATCATAAAAAAAAAAAAAAAAATAATAAAATTATCATGTTTATGAAATGGACCAGATTAAATCACAGCACGTTTTTAGTCAGTCGCTTCATGTCAATAATGTCAATTACAAACGACACAACAGGTTATTCATCTTCAGGTCTTTCAACAATCATAACCACATCATCTGTTCTGTAAACATACTCGCATCATTTACACATTTCGCAAACTCTCCATGAACTGAACGGTGAATAAGGCCATTCGGGTTCCTACAATGGAATGTAAATTACAAAATTGAGAAAGGAAAAGGGAGCACGGAGAAAAGGAGCCGCGGCGACTGGCGCTCATCGATAGTGGCGCGGCGGCGGGCTGTGATGCTGAAGCGGGGCTCGTCGGGAGGGCGGGCTATGGCGGGTCATGTGACGCGGTGGCGATCGGTAGCGGGGAGGCGGCGACCCTCTGCTCTGGTATGGGGGCGAGTAGCGTCCGCGAGACCTGGACCGGGAACGCGAGCGACCCCAGCTTGTGCCCCGCTCCTCCATAACTCTGATGTAGGACGTCTCTCCCTGCACAACAAACGAAAACAGGGTTATTATCGTTAACGAAAACAATTAAAAACATTTCTGCGATGGGCGACAATAGCCTTGGGGGCAGCACGCCTACATAACGCACAGTTGACCCTTCCCGATCCCGTCGCCCTCTCCATCTCGCCAATTAACTGCCCTGTCATAATAAAAGGCCAAAACACCAAAAATAAATCTTTAAAAAAAGATCTTTTTTAGAGCCCAACTCAATCGCTAGCCCCCGTTTTTATAGCATCAAATAACTAACTAAAACCAAACGAATTGGCTACTTGAACGTTATGGAGGACCACGAGTGCCACATAAAAATAAAACGAGGAATCAATTAAGTCATTTAATAATTCACACATGAAAATGTCTATGAATAAATCACTTTTATATAGGCAAATAAATAGACATATTTAAAGTTGTTTATTTAATTGCTGTTTTTAAACGTAGATTAATAGAACGTTAAAAACATACATTTGTAAATCATTTTAAATGGCTTTTTAAAAAAAGGATTTGCCAAACGCTTTTCTTTATCCATGTGTCAATCGAGTGCTAAAATGCCATTGGAGCAACCAATCGGCTTTCGCCTCAATGTGAAGAGCCGAGCCTCTCTAGAAGAGTTCGAGCGACGCGATCACGCAAAATGTCCGGCGAATCTCAACGTGTTTGGAGAGGATTTGTGAGCTTTAGCTGATTTTTGCGAAAGAAATTCTCCTCTCGATTATCATTTTATCTGTAAAAGAGTTTTTCAGTTGAGGGAAGACTATATGGATAATTGAGGTTGTACAATAAACGTTCAGTTGGGTTCAGTTTGAGGTCATTCAGCGCTATGGTCGAACTTCCAAGCGTTCTTGAACAACACCAGTCGTTGATGTACCGGCAGAAGAGACGGCAGGATGAAAACCATTATAACCTCTCCAAACACGTTCAGATTCGCCTGACATTTTGCGTGATCGCGTCGCTCGAACTCTTCTAGAGAGGGTCGGCTCTTCACATTGAGGCGAAAGACGATTGGTCGCTCCCACGTGTGTGTTGGGTAGTCGTGGCCTGGTGGTGAGCGAGTCGGGCTTGTAATCTGAAGGTTGCAGGTTCGATTCCCACGCCGGTGGGGATTGTGGATGAACAGACTCTCTCCACCTTCAATACCATGACTAAAGTGGCCTTGAGCAAGACACCTGACCCCTAATTGCTCCCCTTGTAAGTCGCTTTGGATAAAAGCGTCTGCTAAATGATGAAAAATGAAATGAAAAAATACTGGATAAATACATGGATAAAGAAAAGCATTTGGCAAATCCTTTTTTAAAAAGCCTTTTAACCTGTTGGCTCTCGCCCCTTTTTTGAAAAATCTCAAGAAATGACATACCCAAACTAAAACAGATGCAGTTCATGAACCCTTCGCACTAAAAGCATAAGTATGGTCTCATTTCAACGCAGACACTTTGCAGTTTATTGTAAAGTTATAATTAATTATTGTCATAATGAAAAAAATAGTTATAAATAGCTTCAAAATTTTGTACAGTTATTAGAAATGTATTTTTATGGAAAATCTTTATGAAAATAAAATTGATGTCAGCCCCTCTGCTATCTGGAAATGCACTCCAGCTGAAGCCACATGTCTGACCATGTTATGTTTCAAATCTGAAGATGATGCGTTTAAAACTCTGAGTTTTATTGAATGTTTTATAAGATCATGTCATGTGATTTTATTTTGAGAAAACTCTAAAATGCTAACTAATGTTTATAGCCTTCTTCCAAGCACCCATTCAGTGGATTGTCTATTCTTTTGTGTTGCAAAACTATCCCAATCAATTCCAATGCACCATTTGCACAATTCACACCTCTCCGGCCTGGTTATGGCTCTAATTATTCATTTCTTTTGTCTCTATTATAAATGCTGACGATGCTCTATTCAAGCAGACTTAATCCCATCATTTCTTTCATCAAACTTCTCACTTCACCTTCTCTGAAACTGTATCAAATGCCCTTCATGGAAAAAAGAATCATTTCAGTGAGTTTTACTTTTGAAAATGCTTTGTTATAACAGATAGGTGGCAGCACGACAGGTGCATGTATTAGCATGTAGCTTAGCACACCATCAAAACATGACAATTTATGAGATTAAAACTAAGTTTTTGCTTCAAATTTACTTTATATTGCAAGTCGAGTGTTTTAAATAAACTTCTGTGATGTGATGTCGGTCTGGATCTAAACAGCGGACCGAAAATACATTATTTTATAGTATTCTGCACAATGAGAAAAGCTATCGCGATTAGCATTGCATTATAAATATAAAGTATTTTGAAAATGCCTGACATGGCATGAAGGACACATAGACCATACATCGTCACAATCGTGTATTTATTGTCTTCAAAAGTGTTTATATTATACGTTATCTGCATGTTATAGCGATCTCTGGAAGACTGTGTTAGTTTCTGGTCACATGGTGTGCCTGTTCCTCACGTGTGTCATTTGTGGACTAAGTGTGCAACGCAGCGCCCTCCTGCTGCAAGTATGAATCAGAAACACAGTACATCACAGTGTGCAGCGCTCGTGGTGATTACAACGGCGCTTTTTGGTAAAAAATGAATAAATATTACTCCTCTGTATAAAAATTAGACATAAACATATGAGAATCCATCAATATTTCTCCAAATGTGCATGCATTTGAGCTAAAAGCGCAGAGGGATGTTGTTTTGTCGAGAGTTTTGATGATGATCTCACAGGAGTTTTTTATCAGTGGATGTGGCTGACGCTCATATTTCAAAGAAAAGGTATCGACTCCGTTTTTCACATTCATAACTCCTGACGCATATTAACAAATTACGTTCACTATACGATATTGAGAGTAAAGCAGTGATTAAAAATTTAATCTTGAGTTTTAGATCATTTTAATGACGTATAGTTTGTCATGGTAATTACATTGCATGTAACAGTAAATTTGAGTTAATTTAAAAAAAACCCGCTGCGGGGCGTGCACGGGGGACTTAAGACTTACAAATGTATTTTTTTATTGTGCTATTAATCTACGTTTAAAAACAGGAATTAAATAAACAAATTTAAATATGTCTATTTATTTGCCTATAAAAAAAGTGATTTATTTATAGACATTTTTATGTGTGAATTATTAAATGAATGAATTGATTCTTCGTTTTATTTTTGTGTGGCACTCCTGGTCCTCCACAGAACAACGTGACAAGAACGTTCTAAAATGACAGAAACCATCTTTGAAACGAGAGATTAATAGACTACATTTTAATCAGTCGGTTAGTAACAGAAAAAAAAAAAAACTCCACAGGAATTGGGCGAAGCCACGCAGTGACTGATCACTAACACGGCTAGTCCATGAGGTAATCTGGCAAAAAAACCCAAAGTGTGGGAACATTTCGAGAGGGTAAAGAATGACCACAAAAAGTTGATGTGCGACCTCAAACGTAACTTATCTAAAACATGCAAGTAGTGGCCTTACACAACTCTTACATGGCAGCTCTCTCAAACGTTAACCTAGATAAATGTGTGCTGGTATTAGGCGTATAAGTGGTTTTGTGGAATCTGGAAGCTAAATTGGTACTGTGCTTTACTGCATGACGTGCAAGAAGGTGCCTTTCCAAAAAAAAAGGACACTTTTGAAGAGTGTGTGCAGAGCGCAACAGCAAAGAGCTCATTTACACTTTAGACGAGTCAAATTGCGACACCAAACAGAACCACATGGAGATGCCAAAAAGTTGCCTAAACCGACCACCTTGACCTGACTACATATACTACGGTTCACAGATCCATTCAGAATTACTAAACACATGATGTGTGGAAACAATGTGAACGTACTGAAATGATTCTGGATCGCTTCAGAGATTTTTCGAATGCATCGCGATTCTCTCTAGAATGGATTCTGAGCTTAGTTTTTAACGGCAGATCGCAATGTTCGCTTCGGAAACGGCTGTGCTCCGCTTGCTTCCGATTCCTTACACACGTCACTTGAACCTTCCATAAAATAATCGTTCATGAAGTTTGAAAAGATTGAAGCGAATTACAAGGGGTGTTTGCAGTGGGCTGCAAGTACACGGTCAGACTCAAATCGAACGCACAAGCGCTCTTCTACTTGAGCATTTGAGCGTGCGGTTAAAAACTAGCGTAGAGCACCATCAAGAGTGCTTACTGTACAAACTTTGTACGTCACTGCATTCGTCTTCACCTTAATTATAATCCGCATCCCTCAAAGCTTAACTAGCTTTGCTTTATCCAGCTTGCGCATCATCTGGCCATACAGCATTGGGATGTTTTAACGATGTTTTAGCGATGTGAGGGCTCGCGCTCTTCAGTAACGATCGCAGAACACGAAAGAGCTCAGGTTAAACGGTTAGAAAAGAAACTTCCGCCTGCCAAGGTAACAGGTGTTTGTAATGGAAGCTTCCGCCATGAAATAAAAAATAAAAAAAGGAGGTAATTACGACTTTCTCACAATTGCGAGTTACAAAGTCCGAATTGCGAGTTTCAAAGTCAGAATTGAGAAATTTAAACAATTGCGAGATTATAAAAGTCAGAACTGCGAATTTATATCTCGCAAATATGACTTTATAACTCGCGATTGTTTAAATTTCGCAATTCTGATAAAAAAAAAAAAAAAAAAGTCGCAATTAGCTTTTTTGTGGCGGGAACAAGCTTCCATAGTTTGCATCATTGTAGATGCTCAGCGTGATAAAGTTCATCTTATCTGCATGACGGAAATTGTTAATGATGCAATTTATTTGTGTTAAATTATTTTTGCGTGTACAAGGACTTGATAAAGTGGATAAGCCACTCACTTCTAATCCCCACCAAGGGCAACTTCTCACTTGTAAGATGCTTTGAATAAAAGCGTCTGCCAAATGAATAAATCTAAATGTAAAAAGCCCAATAAAAAACAAAACCCGAGTGTGATTTTGCACTTTTCACAATGAGCGTTTCACAGGACCCTCACCTGGTGGGATCTGAACTCTGTGCCGTCCAGGCGCCGCAGAGCGTACTCCATGTCCTCGCGTCTGAGGAACTCGACCACGCCCTCGCCGTCACGCTGCACGTCAGCGAAACACACGTCTCCAGCCTCCCGCATGTGGTCTTTGAGGTCCTGCCAGCTGCCAGTGGGAGGAAGACCTGCGGGGAAAGGTTTTTAATACGTTCATAAACATCTACAAAACACCTTGAGAGTTATAATGAAAAGTGCTGTAAATGTGTGTATATGCATGTCAACAAATTAACATCAAGGCCAAGAATTCACAATCCAATCTCAGAAGCAGACGGCGTCATAGTTGGGTAAACTTCAATAGTGACGGAAACGAACAAGTATTATTTAATCGTTCCAATTTACTCAAACAGCACCATTGCGTTTCTATGACTTTACAAAAGAGGAATAATTACCAGGAGACCGATTACGTTGGTTAGAAGATGCCGAATTTGCCTCAGCCAACGTATCAGAGACTCTCACACGGCAGCTTTAACTAGTTTTCCGTAATTTAATGCCAATGTAAAATAACGCTGAGCGATTCTGGATACATTGAGAATCACAATTGTTTGGGTTCAAATAAGAGATCACGATTCTCTCACGATTGTGAACAGACAACTAAAATGTAAATTGCTGCGGTCCATTTCAAATGTTTAATCTGATTTTAAAAAATTGGGTTGAGTGAATGATTCAATGACTCACTTATAAAGACTTTACTTGTTTCCTTACTGGATGAATCAGCGTTTTTGAGCAAATCTCTTGAATGAATGATTCAATGACTCACTAATAAAGACTTTACTTGTTTCCTTACTGGATGAATCAGCATTTTTGAGCAAATCTCTTGAATGAATGATTCAATGACTCACTCATAAATTCTTCACTTGTTTCCTTACTGGATGAATTAGCGTTTTTGAGCAAATCTCTTGAATGAATGATTCAATGACTCACTCATAAATTCTTCACTTGTTTCCTTACTGGATGAATCAGCATTTTTGAACAAATCTCTTGAATGAATGATTCAATGACTCACTAATAAAGACTTTATTTGTTTCCTTACTGGATGAATTAGCGTTTTTGAGCAAATCTCTTGAATGAATGATTCAATGACTCACTCATAAATTCTTCACTTGTTTCCTTACTGGATGAATCAGCATTTTTGAACAAATCTCTTGAATGAATGATTCAATGACTCACTCATAAATTCTTCACTTGTTTCCTTACTGGATGAATCAGCATTTTTGAGCAAATCTCTTGAATGAATGATTCAATGACTCACTCATAAATTCTTCACTTGTTTCCTTACTGGATGAATTAGCGTTTTTGAGCAAATCTCTTGAATGAATGATTCAATGACTCACTCATAAAGACTTCACTTGTTTCCTTACTGGATGAATCAGCGTTTTTGAGCGAATGTCTTGAATGAATGATTCAATGACTCACTCATAAATTCTTCACTTGTTTCCTTACTGGATGAATTAGCGTTTTTGAGCAAATCTCTTGAATGAATGATTCAATGACTCACTCATAAAGACTTCACTTGTTTCCTTACTGGATGAATTAGCGTTTTTGAACAAATCTCTTGAATGAATGATTCAATGACTCACTAATTAAGACTTCACTTGTTTCCTTACTGGATGAATCAGCGTTTTTTGAGCAAATCTCTTGAATGAATGATTCAATGACTCACTAATTAAGACTTCACTTGTTTCCTTACTGGATGAATCAGCATTTTTGAGCAAATCTCTTGAATGAATGATTCAATGACTCACTCATAAATTCTTCACTTGTTTCCTTACTGGATGAATCAGCGTTTTTGAACAAATCTCTTGAATGAATGATTCAATGACTCACTCATAAAGACTTCACTTGTTTCCTTACTGGATGAATCAGCATTTTTGAACAAATCTCTTGAATGAATGATTAAATGACTCACTCATAAAGACTTCACTTGTTTCCTTACTGGATGAATCAGCATTTTTGAACAAATCTCTTGAATGAATGATTCAATGACTCGCTAATTAAGACTTCACTTGTTTCCTTACTGGATGAATCAGCATTTTTGAGCGAATGTCTTGAATGAATGATTCAATGACTCACTAATAAATTCTTCACTTGTTTCCTTACTGGATGAATCAGCATTTTTGAGCAAATCTCTTGAATGAATGATTCAATGACTCACTCATAAATTCTTCACTTGTTTCCTTACTGGATGAATCAGCATTTTTGAGCAAATCTCTTGAATGAATGATTCAATGACTCACTCATAAATTCTTCACTTGTTTCCTTACTGGATGAATCAGCCTTTTTGAACAAATCTCTTGAATGAATGATTCAATGACTCACTCATAAAGACTTCACTTGTTTCCTTACTGGATGAATCAGCATTTTTGAACAAATCTCTTGAATGAATGATTCAATGACTCACTAATTAAGACTTCACTTGTTTCCTTACTGGATGAATCAGCGTTTTTGAACAAATCTCTTGAATGAATGATTCAATGACTCACTAATTAAGACTTCACTTGTTTCCTTACTGGATGAATCAGCATTTTTGAGCAAATCTCTTGAATGAATGATTCAATGACTCACTAATTAAGACTTAAATTGTTTCATTGCTGAATGAATTAGCATTTTTAAACAAATCTCTTGAATGAGTGATTCAATGACTCACTCATAAAAGGCTTGTTCGAGATGCTGAGACACTGCTTAGACCGATCGGCGTATGACATTAAAGTACCATGAGAGCGATTGGAAAGCATGCCACGACTCCTTATGCTTATGAATCGCTCGCGCTGTACTTTGACGTCAAATGCCGATCGGTCTGTACAGCGCCAATGCATCTCGAACAAGCCTAAAGACTTCATTGTTTCACTACTCAATGAATCAGCCTTTTTGAACAAATCTCTTGAATGATTCAATGACTCACTTATAAAGACTTCACTTGTTTCCTGACTGAATAAATCAGCCTTTTTGAACAAATCTCTTGAATGATTCAATGACTCACTCATAAAGACTTCACACTTGTTTCCTTACTGGATGAATCAGCGTTTTTGACCGAATCTCTTGAATGAATGAATGAATCAATCAATCAATCAATCAATGAAAAATACATGTTTTTAACAGTCAATTGTCGCCACCTACTGGTGTAATTAAACATTCTTGTATAATTGAATGATTACTTTGGTCAAGAGAGAAAGATATCAAATTTGCCTCAAATAACGAATTTACTAGAGGTTCTGACAAACTTAATTGCTGCAGTCTATTTAAAATGTTTAATCAATCTAAATTAATAAAAAAAGCTCGGGTGAATGAATGATTCAATGACTCACTCATTTCATTACTGGATGAAGTGGCATTTTTGAGCGAATCTCTTGAATGATTCAGTGACAAATACATTTGTCGCTTGTCGCCACCTACTGGTGTAACAATGTAATCGATGCAGTCATTGTTTAAAGCGTCAAGTTACTTTCAAGAGGTCATTTCTTCGATTTTCAATCGCTACCGTAGACATCAGTGTTTATATAACTATAAACTTTTATCCCAGTTTCAGGACAACGGTTCTCTCTGGCTCAGCGCAGATGTGAATGTTGTCAAAGGTTTAATAGTCTAATTGTTGTCATTTAGGAACAAAACCACAATCTTTTAAAGATTAATTGACCCTTCGCTGACAGTTTGATTGACAGGCGATCTGACCAATCATAACCCCAAATCCGCAATTTATCCGTCAAGGCAGTCAGGGGGAGTCAGTAGATGAACGTTGGTGAACAACATTCATGTTTATTTGATGCTATAAATGAACCAGTATGAAGAGATGAACGAGGAGCGACAGCGACACATTAAACACACACTAGACGCGATTTATTGATTCAACTACTTTAAAAAATTACTATATTTTAAATATGAAACTGTTTCATACGTCGTCAGTGTCCTTGATGTATTTTTCACCGCGTGAGAACATGATGTGTGGCGTGAGAGCGCATAGCAACAGTAACTAAAGGGGGCGGGGCTTTGAGAAAGGGCCAATTGTGCAGCTCTACAAAGTGTAGTTTTAAAATTAAAACGTCGATAGACTGACGAGGTTAATTAACTGTGGAAATGAGTCTGTGACCAGGTACAGTCATGTTGATTTCAGTCTCAAACCTCTTTAACTCACCCGTCACAATAACTCGAAACTCAGATCTACGTGTCGGGGGCCCAAACCTTCCTCGTGGTCCCCCTCCTCCTCCTCCTCCTCCTCCTCCTCCTCCCCCACCTCCTCCTCCTCCCCCAGCAGGTCCACTAAATTTGGATCCGGAAGAACGTGGGTATTCCACACGCAGCTTACAGTCTCCAAATCCATATCCATTCCTTCCAAAGACCGCATCCTCCGCATCCCTAGAGGAAGAGAGGAAAGTGCTCCTAATTTTCGTTCTACACTTGAAAAAGCCTCGTCCACGAGCTCTCTGAGGCCGTGCGACTCACCGTGGGTCCTCAAATCGCACGAAGGCAAACGGGATGGTGCCTCTGTTGTTCTTCAGCTCAATATCCCGAATTTTTCCATATTTGTAGAAGAGATCCTCAATGTCCCTCTCCTGAACGTCCATGGGAAGGTTTCCCACGTAGATCCGTCCGTCCGACATGGCTTAAACCCCACCGGACCTGCAGCCTTCGAGGAAATAGAGCGTTTTCCGAGTCAAGGCGTTCAGAACATCCAAACTCTAGTCCGTCCTTCTAAAAGCCACTATTTACAACTCTAAACTCTGGCGGAAGCAGTACATGTCGAGCTCAAGCAACCCGGCATACGACCTTCTCCAGGACCACAGTCTGAAAACTTAGAAACACAGGACAGTCAATCCATGTGAACCAGGGCTGTGCAATTAATCGCAAAACAATCGCGATTCGAGCACGTGCCATTTCTAAATCGCACTAGTCTGCAATTTTATGTGTTCATGTATTTATATTTTAATTGAGAATACTGCAACGTTACTGTGCGCATGTTGACCGATCAGAGCTCGCTCGGCACCAATGAGAACAAAGCAAAGCGGGAGAACAGAATCGGCAAACGGGAGGAAAGAGGAAAAAATATGGATGCGGTTCAGAATAAACATGATTTGAAATGATCAGTCGTTTGAGAGAGTTTTGGAGTCAAACTCTGGACAAAAGACGCCGACTCACACTTATTTCACACGAGTCGCTGTATGAGAAATGTAAGACGGCGTTGAATACGAGTTTAAGCAGGTGAAATAATCCTCATTTATTTGATGTTGTGTGTTTTTAAGACACAGTTTTGATGATCAAGCAGTTCATCTACTGTACAGTGAAATACAGTTTTTACTTATTATGACTGGAATTTCAGGTTATTTGATGTTGTGTGTTTTTAAGACACAGTTTTGATGATCAAGCAGTTCATCTACTGTACAGTGTTTCTTCATTCACTGAAATACAGTTTTTACTTATTATGACTGGAATTTCAGGTTATTGGATGTTGTCTGTTTTAAAGATTACAGTTTTGTTCATGAAGCTGTAAATACAGTTCCTACACTGTGAAACATTTTGTTATGGACTGAATACATTCAGAATGAAGCATGTTTGAAAAAGCAAAAACAATGACCAAAATTGTTATATTCATTAAAAAAAAAAAATAGCAATGTGATTATTTAGTCCGTATTGCACAGCCCTAATGTTTAAAGACGCATGAGGGTCAAATGAGGAACAAGGGACTGAACGAGGCTTCCAATCAACCGCGAAAGATTTGAATATTTAAAATGGAATAATTTGAATTTAAACGATTTAGCAGAGCAAATATCAAAACATTTCGACGAGTGACACACATTAAGCTAGAAAAAAACAACTTTTTCTATGTTAAACGCAACAAACACGGTTTTGTCACGAGCAGGACATGATGAGTGAGTTCGCTTTTAGGGTTTGTGAGGAGAAAAACTCCACTAATATTGTTAAATATTCACATATTGAAGTCGTTGATCGTTCATAAAAGAGTCAAACGCCAAAGCTATGACAGCTGCTAATATCGCTCATCTCTGCTAATGATGTTCAATGAAAATATGAGCGCAAATTCGTTCATTTCTACAAGCAGATATATTTATGATAATCACTTAAATATGCCTATTAGTGTCACAACAGCGCATTTAATAACACAACACAATGACATTAGCGTGCTAGCTGCTAGCTCCTTTGTTGAGGCAACTGCTCAAGGCGAAGCGACGAACACGAGCAAATAACGACGTCTGCCTTTTTCTTCGCGCACGAATGTGTTTGAGGATTAAATGTGAGAGGAATTAGTGGTGTGATTTACCTTTATAATTTGCGGGTCGTAGTAAAAAACCGAGGATAAAGAGGCGCACGCGCTTCCCCTCCCCGGATCAGGAAGTGAGTGACTCGAGGTGGCGCCCTCTTCAGGATGAAGCGAAGAACTGCAGCGAGCCTTGTGTGTCAGGAAATGATGTGAAATCAAATGGAAATTATTTTAGTTGAAATGAGAAAAGATTAAATGTTATTATGGTTCAAAATACATTTTCTATTAGTTAAAATGAAATAAAATGTTATTATAGCTAAAATAAAATGTTATTATAGTTAAAAATTACATTTTTATTAGTTAAAATAAAATAAAATGTTATTATAGTTAAAAAATACAATTTTTATTAGTTAAAATAAAATAAAATGTTATTATAGCTAAAATAAAATGTTATTATAGTTAAAAATTACATTTTTATTAGTTAAAATAAAATAAAATGTTATTATAGTTCAAATAAAATGTTATTATAGTTAAAAATACATTTTTATTAGTTAAAATGAAATAAAATGGTATTATAGTTAAAAAATATATTTTTATTAGTTAAAATAAAATAAAATGTTATTATAGTTAAAAAATACAATTTTTATTAGTTAAAATAAAATAAAATGTTATTATAGCTAAAATAAAATGTTATTATAGTTAAAAATTACATTTTTATTAGTTAAAATAAAATAAAATGTTATTATAGTTAAAAAATACAATTTTTATTAGTTAAAATAAAATAAAATGTTATTATAGCTAAAATAAAATGTTATTATAGTTAAAAATTACATTTTTATTAGTTAAAATAAAATAAAATGTTATTATAGTTAAAAATACATTTTTATTAGTTAAAATGAAATAAAATGGTATTATAGTTAAAAAATATATTTTTATTAGTTAAAATAAAATAAAATGTTATTTTAGTTAAAATAAAATGTTATTATAGTTAAAAATACATTTTATTAGTTAAAATGAAATAAAATGGTATTATAGTTAAAATAAAATCAAATTTTATAATTAAAAAATTAAATGTTATTATAGTTAAAATAAAATGTTATTATAGTTAAAAATATATTTTTATTAGTTAAAATAAAATAAAATGTTATTATAGTTAAAATAAAATGTTATTATAGTTAAAAATACATTTTTATTAGTTAAAATGAAATAAAATGGTATTATAGTTAAACTAAAATAAAATGTTATTATAGTTAAAATAAAATGCTATTATAGTTAAAAAAATATATTTTTATTAGTTAAAATAAAATAAAATGTTATTTTAGTTTAAATAAAATGTTATTATAGTTAAAAATACATTTTTATCAGTTAAAATAAAATACAATGTTATTATAGTTAAAATAAAATGTTATTATAGTTAAAAATACATTTTATTAGTTAAAATAAAATACAATGTTATTATAGTTAAAATAAAATGTTATTATAGTTAAAAATACATTTTATTAGTTAAAATGAAATAAAATGGTATTATAGTTAAAATAAAATAAAATTTTATAATTAAAAAATTAAATGTTATTATAGTTAAAATAAAATGTTATTATAGTTAAAAATATATTTTTATTAGTTAAAATAAAATAAAATGGTATTATAGTTAAACTAAAATAAAATGTTATTATAGTTAAAATAAAATGTTATTATAGTTAAAAATATATTTTTATTAGTTAAAATAAAATAAAATGTTATTATAGTTAAAATAAAATGTTATTATAGTTAAAAATACATTTTTATTAGTTAAAATGAAATAAAATGGTATTATAGTTAAACTAAAATAAAATGTTATTATAGTTAAAATAAAATGTTATTATAGTTAAAAAATATATTTTTATTAGTTAAAATAAAATAAAATGTTATTTTAGTTAAAATAAAATGTTATTATAGTTAAAAATACATTTTTATCAGTTAAAATAAAATACAATGTTATTATAGTTAAAATAAAATGTTATTATAGTTAAAAATATATTTTTATTAGTTAAAATAAAATAAAATGTTATTATAGTTAAAATAAAATGTTATTATAGTTAAAAATACATTTTATTAGTTAAAATGAAATAAAATGGTATTATAGTTAAACTAAAATAAAATGTTATTATAGTTAAAATAAAATAAAATTTTATAATTAAAAATTAAATGTTATTATAGTTAAAATAAAATGTTATTATAGTTGAAAATACATTTTTATTAGTTAAAATAAAATAAAATGTTATTATAGTTAAAATAAAATTTTATAATTCAAAAAATTAAATGTTATTATAGTTAAAAAATACATTTTAATTAGTTAAACTAAAATAAAATGTTATCATAGTTAAAATAAAATAAAATGTTATAATTAAAAAATTAAATGTTATTATAGTTAAAATAAAATGTTATTATAGTTAAAAAATAAATTTTTATTAGTTAAAATAAAATCAAATAAAATGGTATTATAGTTCAAATAAAATAAAATGTTATTATAGTTAAAATAAAATAAAATTTTATAATTAAAAAATTAAATGTTATTATAGTTAAAATAAAATGTTATTATAGTTAAAAAATACATTTTTATTAGTTAAAATAAAATAAAATAAAATGGTATAATTAAAAAATTAAATGTTATTATAGTTCAAATAAAATGTTATTATAGTTAAAAAATACATTTTTATTAGTTAAAATAAAATAAAATAAAATGGTATTATAGTTAAAATAAAATAAAATGTTATGATTAAAAAATTAAATGTTATTATATCTAAAAAAATACAATTTTATTATAAAATAACAAATATATAATAAATATATAATAACAAAACATATATCATATTATATGCAATATTTCTCATTTCTATTTATTTTAACAACAAAATTACTAAAAAAAAAACCCTGAAAAAATAAAAACTAATTAAAAAATATTAATGATACTAAAAGAACACTCATGTATATTAATCTTATAATCCATCATATAATTAACAATGCTTTAAAAAAAATGCATAAAGAATTTTTTTTTGAAACATACTATTTTCAGTATGTCATTATTGTAACACACTAAAATAACTACAATTGAAATATACATATATAAAACCTAATAAAAAAATCAGTAAAATGAAAATGGATCAAAAATCGAGGCCTATAAAAATATCTCAAATGCATACTGAATAATTATAAATCGGCACATAAGTTATCATATTTCGAGGCTTTAACACAAGTCTGATAAAGTTAAATGTTTGCACAATTCAACGTGACACGACATGATCAGGGTGTGTGAAACTGACCACATCAGATGATTCACAAAACGTTCATGAAACAACAGCTTCTCAGGTTTTATTCAATCACAGACGGGTGTGACCTTCCACCGCTCCACAGATTTATCCTTCATCAACATCACACACATTCACACAATAAAGGCTTTTCCCTGTCAGCGGCAGAGCAGCTTCCCATTCCATGCCCACCAACTGTCTTTGGTCATGATTTCTGGGATCATTCTGGGAATCAATGTGGCAATGCAATCCTGCTTCAACAAGGACTGTCAGGTATAAAAGTTCAAATCTTTAATGACATCATATGGAATGATGACATCATACGGAATCACCAATTCGATACAAATTTAAAATGCACGAGCGGAGAAAGTCATTCTGTAAATTGTTAGAACGAGGAAAAACATCCTCAGTTTTAGGAATTGTACACACTAAATGTTGCATTTAAGGTGTTTCGCTGCAGATTAAAGCACAAGTAGGAACTTTGAAACAAGAGTTGCACTTGTACACACTGGCATACGCCTGTTTGGTGTGTAAACACAGGGAAAGAAACTGTTTCCGTACAAATACAGTGCGAGACGCTGAGCATTCAGATCCAGCAAACTTGTAAATCAACATTTGATAAATGTAGCTAGACAGGTTAACGGAGCGCCTCTCTTTGAAAAGTGCTGAACAAAATAGAAGTGATTATAGAACAGATAAACTACTGTAACCAAAACTAGTCTGACCAACTATCAGGGTTGCTTTTTGGATTCTTGTAATTGTTTATGCGATCGACGGGCATAGATGAAGAGGCCTGATTTGTCTTTAATTCCATTTCAGAGATCAAAGAGAGTTTGAATGATGAAGCGAGTGACACAAAAGTTGTTTTTGGGAACTTTAGTGATTTGCCTCATGGGTTTCTACAGTTTTATTGCTCCAGCCCTCCAGGCCACACACAGGTAAATACACTCTGTTGTTTGCTTTTACAGTTAGCCTACATATGTATACATTAGAATATATACGTATTAAATATTATACAGTATTATACAACATATTCATGAATGGGCATTAAACGTATTGTTCAACCGAATTTTACCAAGAAAGTTTAAGTTATGAGAGAATAAATGGTTTTTAAGAGTTTTAACACGCATTGCCAAGCAAGCCTTCTGTTTTCATTTAATGGACTCGTAGCGCGTCCGGCCGCCATGTTGGATTCCCGATCAGCGAGTGTACGCCGCTGTCGTCAAGCCCGCGGTTTTCCCGCGGAATTGGGATACTTTAACACGCGGGATGTTTTTCATGCGACGGGAAAATAACATGATATTTATCCCCTGGAATGCGAATTTTACCAGGAAAATCCCGCCAAAAATGCAGATTTTACTCCCCAGAACGCGATTGGGCTAGTTTTAGTAGTAATTGGGTGGATTTGGTTGTGAAAACCTACGCAGATACTCTCAGTTTTGATTTACACCGGAGCAGAAGTTGAAAATTATCTCTTATAGTTGTTTATTGAAACTGTTACATCACTTAAAATACTATTTTATATATATATATATATATATATATATATATATATATATATATATATATATAAATGGGTTAATTATAATAATGCCTACTGTAATACGAAATGTCTCATTTGCCCTGTGATAAGCAACAATTTATCTCCATAAATACTATTTTCTCAGTTCTGCACATTCTTTTACTTACATTATCACTACGTATTTTACCTGTTTTCTTTGTATCAACTTTTTAGATAAAAACAAGGGCTGCAATTAATGTACATTTTTAACTGTACTTAACACAAACAGTTTAATATAGGTTGGAATAAGTTTGTTTTTGCTGCTCATAGACCAGGCGGGTTATTGCAGAAAGCAGGTTATGTGACATACCCAGGTATGTTTAAGAGTAAGTAAGCTGATAAGCTCAACTTTCACTTCCAAAAACGGAGGTAACTTTCAGGGTATGTAAATAGCTATAGCAACTTATACTCTCTGAACATAAACCTGCTCCCGAGAAGGTTATGTTTGAGGGTTAGTTTTCTTAAGAGGTATTCAGAGGCGTGTTATTTAATTAATATAGTTTTATTAAGGTAGCTACTTTTCGAAATTTGTTACATAGTTACTGTTATATATGTTATAATGTTATATATACTGATATATATATATATATATATATATATGTATATAATATTATATTATACAATACATACATATATGTATAAACATGCTTTATATATAAATATACACTATGAATTACTGTAAAAATTACAGCATTATTTTACAGCCGCTGGCTGTTTTTTAATAATACAGCATATTGCTGTAAACTGCAATGCATTCTGGGGTCACATGTTGGTTTGACTCAAATTTACAGAATATTGCTGTAAATTGACGCTTCGTAATTTAAAAAAAATACAATTATTTACTGTAATCAGAGAATACAGGAAAATTCTGTAAATTAAATGACAGTAACACTACTGTAAATTTTACAGTAACTGGCTGGCAACCCTGATGCCAGTATTATACTGTAAAATTTATATAGTATAAAGCACTATTATAATGTTTAATACCAGGGCCTAAGAGACCATTTGCCAAAGTCACATCAACATAGAATAATTCAGTGCTTGTGACTCTTTATCTTCTTCAGTGTTCTTCTGGCTCCTTGTGCACCAAACATTCAAGTGTGGAACAAGAGCATCAGAGAATCCTGTACGCCTAAAGTGAACCTGATGTTCATGAAGACCCATAAGACGGCCAGCAGCACTTTGATGAACATTCTCCTGCGCTTTGGAGAAAAGCATCAGTTGAAGTTCGCTCTCCCAGACGGCCGTAATGACTTCTCCTACCCGTCTAGCTTCCTTCGAACTCAAGTGAAGAGCTACCAGCCAGGCGCGTGCTATAACATCGTGTGCAATCACATGCGATTCAATGCGCCCGAGGTGGAGAAGCTACTCCCAGCGGACGCCTTCTTCTTCACCATCCTACGAGATCCCGCTGAGCTCTTCGAGTCAACGTTTCACTACTATAAAGGTTACATACCACAAACGTGGAGAATCCCCGGGGAAAACCAGTTTGAAGAGTTTCTCGCCCACCCAAACCGCTACTTCAACCCAAAGGGAATCAACGCATTTTATCTCAAGAACCTACAGTTTTTTGACTTCGGCTTTGAGAACAATTTGGAGGCTGGAGATCCGAGAGTTCAACATGGCATTGACTACATTGAAAAACACTTTCGACTTGTCTTAATATCGGACCACTTTGAGGAGTCGCTCATTCTGCTGAAAGACGCTCTGTGTTGGCAAATGGACGACTTGCTGTTTTTTAAGCTCAACGCTCGAAATGTCACGACCCTCACGAGCCAGGAGCTGAAGACTCAGGCTCGGCAGTGGAACGGCGCCGACTGGCAGCTCTATCAGCATTTTAACACCACTTTCTGGGCACGTGTGGAGGTCTACGGCCGGACCCGAATGGAGGAGAACGTGAGGGAGCTGCGCAGGAGAAACGCAGAGATGGAGGCCATCTGCATTGATGGTGGGGGAGCTGTGGACGCAAAGGACATCACGGACAGACATATGAAGCCCTGGCAGCCCATTGGAAAAGCTTCCATATTAGGGTACAACCTGAGGACCGATATTGACCCACAGTACCAAGAGCTCTGCAGGAAAATGCTGACGCCTGAGATCCAGTATTTGACTGATTTAGGAGTCAATCTATGGATCACTAGATTGTGGGGCTGGTTCAAAGATAGCATTGTTCGGTTTGTTTAATCGCTTCATATGGATTTTTATATCCATACTAAAATAATGTTAATTTTTAACGCTCACTGTTTCATAGCTATAAGGCCGTGTGTCCACCAAAGCGTTTTTAGCCAGCTGTGGAGAGCAGCATTTTTTTCTGTTACGAATATGACGGAATATCCGCGGAAGTGTTTGGCGCCAGTGCGCTACTTTTCCATCGTTTTTTTCTATGTAAACGCGCTAGAAGGACGTGTATCACCGTTACACTCGCGTCTTTTATGGCGCCTCGCACGTGCTCACGTCGCGTTTTTAAGATTTCAAAAATTCCGACTTTTACGCGCAGCGCCGCTCGTCGATGTCAGTTCCAAAACAGTGGACCAATCAGAAGAGCTCAGAGGCGGGGCAAACGTCGCGAGCTTTTGTTTACAGTAGCACGTTGTTCGTTATCGCCGTTATTACATCGTGTCTCAAAAATGACCCTTGCGTTCTGCCCAGTACGGTGGCCCAGAGAGCTCAAAGCGCTGCAAATAAGAAAACACATACAAATAAAAAAAGCATACGCAAATAAAAAAAAAAACCATGCAAATAAAACACACACATTCAAATTTAAAAAAAAAACGTGATCATCAGTTTGACAACACATGTGCTGCAAATCCTCACAACACATGCAAACACAAAAACGCGCTGCAAATAGCACAAAACACAGCGGAAATGTTTCAAGGGGACCCCAAAAAGTGACGGACCTACTAGGACGTGTGTCCAAAACCAGTTGAACTCCCCCTTCACTCATTCACTGATCCCTATATAGTGTACGGCATTTGAGTGCACAATGTGTTCACAATCATGAAATACTATAAAAATTTTATTTTAATAAAGTGTTTTTCAGTTCAGGCGGCCGTTACCATGACGTCACATTAGTACAGATGATTAACGAATATTTTTAAATCATCCACTAAATGATCATCTCTTAAAGTTGAATGAGTGAACAACAATGCCACATATTAAAACACTTTTCTGTTAGTGAAACACATTACATGGAGTTCATGCCTACATAATATATTTTAATATTTTTTAGTTGGTGCTGTTGTCAAGTAGGGTCCGTCTCTTTTTGGGGTCCCCTTGAAACATTTCCGCTGTGTTTTGTGCTATTTGCAGCGCGTTTTTGTGTTTGCATGTGTTGTGAGGATTTGCAGCACATGTGTTGTCAAACTGATGATCACGTTTTGTTTTTATTTGTATGTGTTTTTTTTATTTGCATGTTTTTTTCTTTTATTTGCATGTGTTTTTCTTTTATTTGCATGTGTTTTTTTATTTGCATGTGTTTTTCTTTTATTTGCATGTTTTTTTTTTTATTTGAATGTGTTTTTTTTTTTTTTTTGCATGTGTTTTCTTATTTGCAGCGCGTTGAGCTCTCTCGGCTACCGTAGCCCAGGGCTTTTTAAACCATTCCTGCGTCTCACATTTCTAGACGCAAAGATGTGTTTTGTAAACTGTAGAATCTCATTTCAAGTCAAGTCAAGTCAGCTTTACTTATACAGCGCTTTTTAAAATGCAAATTGTGGCAAAGCAGCTTTACAGTAATAATTGGCAAATAACTTTTGGCTGCACAGCAGCTTCCAAAGAAAGTGGTGTCATTATCCAGCTTATTCTATATATTATTGATTCATTCCGTTGTAAAGATCAGTAGTTATTAGTCTAGTTAATTTATGTAAATCAGCACGGGAGAAAACAGTGACGTAATCGTCCGGCTCAGCTCAGTTCACATACAACGGCGCCAATGCAGGCCTACCAAAAACACTGCTGAATATCAAGCAAGTGTCCCCGACCAAGCAAGCCAAAGGCAACAGCGGCAAGGAACCAAAACTCCAACAAAGGGAGAAAAAAACCTTTGGAGAAACCAGGCTTAGTCGGGGGGCCAGTTCTCCTCTGGCCAACAGTGGACACTTATTCAGGCAGAGTTCCAGGTCATAAGTCCGATTTGGGATCACAACAGTCAAAATATTTAATCCAGTTCCATCTAGTTGAAGATCGTTTTCATCAGGACGGTTTGTTGGGGATCTGTGCCACTGGCTGATGAGTCGGTAAGGCCTTCACAAAGGATAAGGTCTCTGCTGATAGGAAGTGTTCCCGGTTCCGACTGACCCGATCTATGCAGCCTAATTTCACAGATAGTTTCTTTACTGTTTCTATATGAAAATGGCAATACAATGTAAAGTATTTGCTCTGGCTCTTTGTTCCGTTATTACGCTTGTTGTTGTCATCTGTTGACGTTGTACTAGCAGAATGTGGTGGCTGGTCGATGTTGTATTTGTCCCGCTTCGGCGTGAAATAAACGCTCAGCGCCTCGTTACGCTCCTGGAGTTGAAAAGGCGCGCCGCTCCCATTGAAAACAATTGAAATAATACATTAGCGGCGGGGAAAAAACGCTTTGGTGGACACGCAGCCTAAGTGTTAATTTATTGGTCTTTTTTAAATTATTATTATTTTAGTTCTTTTTTAAATATACTAAAAGCGGCGAGTAATATATAACAGAAAATCGCGACTCTGATTTGTGCAGTCACGGTTTCTGTTGTTCGGCGAATTTTTGCAGGCGAAAATTCGTTTCAATCAGTGTTGGGTAAGTTACTCTAAACAAGTAATTACTTAATAGCTAATTGCATCTTCAACAGTGTAATTAGATTACTGTAGTAATTACAGTGGTCGCATCCGGTGTAGACACGGTCTCTACAAAGTATTGCATTATTAATTTCTAAATACCATATCAACCTCGAGCAGTCGAACAATACAAGGATAGACACTGAACTGCACTTTTAATTCCTTCAAATAAATAAAATTGCATAAGTTTTTCTCGAATTAATCAACTTATTCAAAGGGAGAATGTTACATTAAAAACACACATTTTAACATTAGACGTGAAATTTTAATTTGTTTTATTTTATATAGAGTTGTTCTATACAGCATTTAATGCACGGGAAAAATAATCAATCCGCGGGAACAATTTAAAAGTAGCAAACCTGGAACATTGTTTTCATTTGTCACGCGTCACCTAGCAACAAGGGACATGTCTGATTGGACAGGAGAAGTGCCTCAACGGTTTTCTCATT